>WHYT01014596.1:339789-380975 GCA_009806455.1 Tetrax tetrax
GGGGTTTTCAAGTTTCTTTTTCCTTTTTTTTTTTTTTTTTTCTTTTTTTTTTTTCCACAATTCCTAGCCCTGCTGGTGAGTTTAATGGCTAGAACAGGGAAAGAACATGTTGTCAGCAGATTGTTGCCCCCAGGGCTTGGGGGAAGGGGGATTTTACTGGCTGAAGCTAATTGGCAGAATAAGCCGCCTTAAAGCCGATCAAATCCCATTACAAATGCAGTCAGGGACAGGGAGCATGAATCCTGCTACTAACGATCTGCTCTGCCAGGGCTTCCTGACCTCTGGTGTGGGCAGAAGGTCTGTCTCCTGCCATGGTCCTCCTGGGCTTGGCCTTCCCAGAGCTGCCCCACATCTCATGCCCTGACACCCAGCCTCTTGCCAGTGTGCTGGTGTGAGGGGACATCACAGGGCCAAGAGAGGGGTCCGTGGTGGTCCTGGTTCCTGTGCCCTGTCGTCCCTGCAGCGCACTGCCAGGACCTCTGCATTTTGAGAGGGTGAGTTGGAAGCTGCAAAATCACATGGAGGAGCAGTTAAGGCATGTATTCACATGCCCTTCAGCAGGAAGATTTACCCAGTAGCTGGCCTGGCTTCCCTTCTGCCCAGTCTCTCATGTCTACCTCTTCTCTGAGCCCTGCTTTGCCAGGAGCAGTGTCTGTGCGTGTTGGGGGCTGATGGAGTGGGAGGGGAATCCTGTGGGAGAAAAAGGAGAAAAGGAGCAAATTACAGCAGGGTCTCAGTCTGCATTCACTGCATTTTTCCTGGCTGTAGCTTGTGGGGGTGAATCTTGCCTGCCCTGAGCTTGATGCTGGGTGCTGTGGTGAGGAACCCTGTTCAGGTACCATGTGCACATGAGCTCTTCTCCCGGCACAAGCTGCAAGACCCCATCCCCAGCGCTGGAGCGGGCTGGATGCTTTGTGCTGGGTCACTCAGCACTCCCCAGGCAGTCCCCCCTCCACCGCAGAGCCTAATTCACCAGCGTTTCCCAATGCACTGCCTTGGCTGGGACCAAAGCACCCAGCTCTGAGCCTTGAAGGCAAGATCCCTGCACAGCATCGCACCACCGCAAGGCTGGGCTTGGCAGGTGATTGGAACTGTGCTGACCATTGGGGCTTCATGGAGTGTGCTGTGCAAGGAGAGATACAAAGACATGTGGGATGGGTAGGGTACAGTTTAGTGAGCCCCCTGTCCTTAAATCCTCTGCTTGCTTCTAATTTAATTTCCCTGAACGTCCCTGTGCCTACAGCCGTTTGAGGCACTGGGATGGGTGGCTAGAGGGACACACTGGCATGTGGTAATTCTCATTGACCACAGTGCTTTTCAGCCAAGGGAAATGTTGGGTTTGTCTTTTGTTGTTATCTGTTCCTCAGGAGCAGGGGAGGCTTTGAGCTGCATTTACAGAGGGGCTGGGCAAAAGCAACCCTGATATCTGCATCTGCTCCAGGACATTCTTGCCTTGGGCTAGGGATGGCTGAGAGGGTGTGTGTCACCTCCCCATGGGTGCTGGTCTCAGGACAAAATTTTACAGGTCTCAAGCCTGCCACCAGCTCTTCGAGTGGCTTTTACTTTGAACATCAGTGTGCTGGAAACCTCAGCAAAACAGGTGTCTGCTTGAGTAAAACAGAATTAGGGAGGCGAGGCAGAGCACTGTCCTGCTGTAATGCCAAGGGGTGCCCACGGAGCGTTGTCCAACCCCATCCATATATGTGAGCACATCCAAAAGGACACCTCCCTGCCGTGCAGGCCTCCTTCTCCGGGCACCAGCGGGAGCTGCCACTGCCCCAAGCACATCTGTCCCCAGCTCTGCCCCGCCACGATCCCCCCTGCCCATCCCCTGCCCACGCTCGTGGCTGCGCCTCAGCCCCATGGCCAAGAGCAGGCGTGCTGTGCGGTGGATGTTTTGACATTTCAACAAGCAGAGGTGAGGAAACATGGCTCTGCCTTTCCTCCTGGCTGTACGGAGACATATGAGAACTGGCTGTCCCTGGTCACAGAGCCAGTCACTTTGCATGAGGAGATGGAGCCACCGGGCTGGCAAGTGTTCACAGCGCATTGGGGATCACTGCAGGTCTGCAGTGTGACATTTCCTTTAGGAGCTGTGGGGAGGGATGCACCTGTTGCCTTAATTCCTATCCACTGCAATAGCTCGTGGACTCTTCCCTTCTTGATTTGAAGTGGGGCCACTGGGAAGAGAGACTAGGGAGGAGGCAGTGGCTTGCACAGGATGGTACAAGAGTCACACTCCGGATCAGCAAGAGCTGGGGTGGGTCTGTGTGTATGCAGACACCCAGCAAAAGCGTATTTTCTCCAGCAAAAGATGGCTCGCTTATGCTAAGATAGCTTAGAATGGTTTAGTAGTCTAGGATTAGCTGCATTAGGAAAAAGCATATTTTTGGTAGTGTCACTGCATCTGTAATAGGGATGTGACTCCCTGGAAATGCTACCCCAAGCCTCAGGGTGTTAATCAGTGACACTGAACAGGGCAAAGCCAGAAAGCTGAGGTCAGAGTACACAGCCGGGTTTTGTTCAGCCCCAGAAGGATGCTTTGGACTCGGCTGTGGCCTTACGGCTTGCAGGAACTGGGTTTTGGCAGGGCAGTGGAACATGCAGGGTTCAGGGGTGGGAGGTGACCTGCCTTGGGCTGACTTCAAGTAGGGTCAACGGAACACTGAGAGAAGGTTTTGGTGTAGCTGTTCCCACTCTGCTAGAGGCAGCCTGCATCACTCAAAACGCCAGTGGGAAGGGAAAGCATCCCAGCAGGGCCCTGAGCTGGGCTGTGGGCAGAAAGACGTGTCTCTCTTTGTGCCCCACAGGAGCGGGGCTGGCCCCAGATTTCCCCTCTGGCCAGCTTTCAGGTGGGTGCAGCGGTGGTCCCCTGTGCCTTCTGCAGCTTTTGGATGCCGCGGAGCTGCCTGCTTGGCTGCATTTCAAAGGCAGCCACAGCACGACAGCCAGGAGAGCCCGTGCTGCGCTGCTCAGAGAGGGAAGCACATCCTGACAGCGTTGCTTAAGACTCCTTAAGCATCATTAGAAAGTGCAGCGCAATCAGACAGGAAGCAACAACAACGGCAGTACCTAACACGTGGTGGCTGGCAGCCAGCTGCATGCAGCCCAGCCCTTTTAGGGGGAGCCATCCCAGTGCCTGGAAGTGGGGAGATGCAAAGAGTTTTAAAATGATTGTGAAAGCGGGTTTTATCTGGGGTTTTAAAAGAGAAGCATCTGATAAATTGACTGCAACATGTCAATTTAATGCTTTTTTCCCCCTTCAAGTACCTTTGCCAGGCTCTGCCTCCCCAGGCACTGAAGGGAGATGTGTGTCGGCAGTGCCTGATCGCACCTCGGAGCTGCAAGGCTCCAGCTGGGAAGTGTCAACAGAGTGGCAGCTCCGGCTGTGAGACCCTTTCTGGCGCTGGAGCAGGTGACACGCTGACATGACAGACATCGAGAGGAGTGTGCTGGGTGTGGGATTGCTCGGCATCCTCTCCCACATATGGCTGTGTTGTTCTAGGGACAATCTTGTGAGTGAGCTGCCCAGAGCAGCAGCAGGTGGTTAGAATTTACCAGGTGACCATGTGGACCTAATTTAATTAGAGGGTTTAGGAAAACTCCTTTAAGAAAAGGGAGGAGTAGGAAGGGTGGACTTGAAAGGCAGTGGAAGAAGCTGTTGCTTAGTGCATCATGTCCAAAGGAGGATGCAAGCTTTCCTTGCCTGCCTTAGCACTAGAAGATCAGGAAGATGGAGCATTTTTAAATGTGAACTCTTGCCAAAGGCTGGAGAGGAAGGGTTGGTGAGTACAGGGAATGGGCTCTGGCAGGTCTTGGCCTGAGGGCAGAGGAGTTTGCATAAGGCTTTAATTTTGCAGGATCTGTGCAGGGCAGATGGCTGGGTTCCTAGCAAGCCATACGTGCATGTTGCCTGCTTGGTAGTTTTAGGACCTCTTTTCTATGAAATGCTTTTATTGTCAATGCCTTGCTCCCCGAAAGTGCTGTTTGGTCACTATCTGCTTCCTCAGAGGAAGCCTGCTTCAGATGCAGGCAGCAGGCAGATATGCTGAGGTATTTGGGGTAAACAGGCAGAAGCAGGAGCTGCTGGCAGGCAAGGGAGGGTCACGAGTTGGGTGCACAGGAACATGGCAGGGGAGGGCAGGAGCTGGCTCCTATGCTTCAGGGGTGAGTAGTGTGTCTCCAAGGGGAGCTGGGGAGGATGTGGAGCACCCCATGCCTGCTAGTCCTGGCCGGTGGTGGCAAGGCCCCTACACGTCTGGGGACCCTGAAGTGAGCAAAGGTGCCAGGTGAGTTGTCTTCTTAGCAGCGTGGCTGAGAGAAGATCCCTGAGCTCCTTGTGTTCTGACTTTTAGCAGCACTGCATCCTCCTCCTTTAGTATCTCTGAAGCCCAGCTGTGCCCCTACTCCTGCAGAGTGCCAGAGAGATGCCATAGCAATGTGCTTCCTCTCCTTTTGTCTCTCTCCTCCAGGTGCGAGAGCACAGAGGAGTACGATTATGATTACCTCAGCATCAATAAAACCTGGGTCCTCACCCCCAAGGCACACGAGACTGATGCCACACAGATCCTCAACTCACTGCTGAAGAACTATGACAACAAGCTGAGGCCCGACATTGGCAGTAAGTGTCCCTTGAAGCTCTGTGTTGCCAAGTGTGGTGACCTGGCTCAGCTATGTCTTGTGTTTTCCATGCTTTTATGGCTGCTGTAGTTGAGATTTTTGGTGAGATGGAGCTGTACTGATCCCAGATGCTCCCCTGGTCCTTGGCCCCAGCTCATCCATACCTATTTTATTTTCTTTACAGTCAAGCCCACGTTTATTGATGTGGATATCTATGTGAACAGCATCGGGCCAGTGTCTGTCATCCAGATGGTGAGTGGTGCCATTGCTGCAGGGTCGCGATATCACTGCAACTGAGAGCATGGGCGGTAGCTGGCCCAGCGCTGCTGGCAGATTGTGTCTTGCTGGTTAGATGTGGTGTGAAGGCAATGTTGTCATGAGGTGGATTTGTTTCCCTTCCCTTGGGAAGAGGTGCTCTGACTCGCTGATAGCTGGAGTTTGACAGCCATCCCTGGTTAGGAGCAAGGTCCTCAAGTGTCCTTGGTGAGCTCAGCAACTCTACCATGCTCACAAGCTCAGGGAGAAGATGATGATGATGCGCTCTGGTCTCCACTGGTGATGTGTGGACAGACACCTCTGCCTGGTTGCTTTGCCTTCTCCTGCCTAAGAAGTGTGCAGGCACCAGGATGCTCAGGGCAGATTACACCATCCTAGTTAAGCCAGTGCGGCGGTGGGGAGCAACTAGGGAGGGGAGCAACATGCTTTCCAGGAGGGCTGAAATAGGTACTTGGAGGTGGTTTCCACGGCCACGGTACGATGGTGTGAAACTTGGGTGCCTGCAGTGCTGGGGAAAGGCAGATGGGGTGCCTTGGGTCTGACAGCTCTTCTTCAGTACGTAGCACCTTAGATTGATGCCATCAGGACTGCAATGGTTTCTGGTCATGGCTTAGGACCAGGAGCTGTGGAAACACTGAACAGAGATGCTCTTCCATCTGCAGAGCCTCCAGGCCATGCACTGGAGAGCAACTGTTGATTATTTATTTTTCATGGGAAACTTCCATTATTTTCCCCGTGAAGTCATTTTCATTTTTTCCTCTTTTCTAGCAAGAAACAAACCTGGCTGCTGTCAGGTTCAGGTTTTAAAAAAACTTCTTTGGTCCACTGGGCAGTTGGGTAGAGAGGACAAGAGAGGTACAGCCAGGACAATCTGGCTTTTCTTGTTTCTGTCAATTTAAAACAGAGCAGAAACAAAACCAGCTCATTTAAACAAAAAAAAAAAAAAAAAAAGTTCTCAGGATGGCTATGCTATTTTTAGTTTTTCAAGTAGAAAATTTCCACCAAACCAACCCCTCTGGAGATGGAGGAATGGCATTGTAGTTGTAGTACCAATTTCACTCCAAAAAGCATTTTGAAGCAGCCCTTCTGATGGGCCACTGCTGAGCATGTGCCTCCGAGCAGCGCCTGCTCATGAGCCACCAGATGGGTGCCTGGTTGGGCGTTCACTTGCATGATGAGGCCACCATCAGGAAGCCTCAGGGCAAAAACTTTCTTTCATTGCTTCTGTGGGCCCCATTTCCGGGAGGAGAACCACAGCCCAAGGCATGTGGATGTCATCCCTGGCTGCAAGGCAAGCTCCTCCATCGCATGTGTGGGTGCAGACATGAAACCACAGCCATGTAAGAGCAGCAGTGCAGGGGGAAGGGTGCAGGGGCTAGGTGTACTTGCCTCCCCAGCCACTCCTCTCTCTGGAGGTAGAGAATAAGTCTCAAGTTATAGGTGGCTGTCCCATCTGCTTTGCACTGCCCAAAGATATGCCAAGAAAACCATGCAAAACCACAGTGCACATCCTCATTCCTTCTCTTTCTCTCTCATCCATTTACTTTACCCCTTTCTGCCCCCGTTTGAAGCTCTGCTCTCCTCCCTGTCGCAGAAGCACTGCATAGCCATGCAAGGGGTAGCAGTGGAGAGTGGCTTATAAAATTCAGTCATGCATCTAGAGTTCATCTCTTCTCCTAAATGGAGATAATCAGGCACTGCTGCTAGTTTAGTTTCCTAAGAAACACAGCCTATGCCATGGTGGTGGGTATGTGAGAATGTACGTACATCCATCCCAGTCTTTCAGTATTTTAGATCCACTGGGCTAATACCAGCCATGTATCACTGCAGGTAGAGGAGTTTCAAGCGTATTTAGCTTCTCCAGTATTTTTGTGAAAACAGGATGCAAGGCAGTGACAACAGCCATCCCCACTGAGGGGAAAAAACTGCTGTGTGAACTGAACCCTTACTAGACACCAGAGAATCACATGGGAGAGTACTGTTGAAGACAGCCATGCCCTTTCCTAGAGCAGCTGAGCCCATGTGTTTAGCTCTTCTAAGAGTCAGCAGAAGCTTTTATGCTTCATGAAGTGGGGCTCCATGACTGCACAGGATCCCAGGGGGTTCCAGCATGCTTAATGCAAGCCAGGAGTGTGAGGGCAAGACTGGCATTTGGGCTTGCCTACATTGGCAGGGCTCTGCTGGAGAAGCTGCTGCCACAGGACTAATCTACCCATCTGCAGCTTTCCCACCTGAGGAAGGTACTGCTGTTTGTGGGAATGGCATGGTGAGGAGCTGCTCACGCAGGGGAGGAACCATCCAGCACAGAGACAGTTGAGGGATTCTGTGGTGCCAGTCACGGCTGGCTGTGCTGTCTCTCCAAAGTGTCCAGATTCTACTAGTCCAGGGGTCCCTGCTGGATCCCAACAGTCACCAGTGATCTGAAGACACCTTCATATGACAGCCCAAGTAAACTCTCTATGGGCACGTCCCCTTCCCTGTCCCATTAGGTAACTTCCTAGGCTTGAATCAGTGATGCCCTTGAGCTTTAAAACCTTTTCTCCCTGAGATGCTGGGCAAGGTACTGAGGACAGCTAGATGCAGGTCTCAGCCTTGGATGGCAGCTTTCTGCCATCTGTACGCTGAATACCTCCCCGTGCTCATGAGAGAGGCTGTATCCTGCTATAGTGTCTCCTGAAGCAAGAGAAAAGGGCTGTGACAGAGCTGCCACAGTGTCACATCTGGACTTGGCTGCTTCACCCACTTGTTTTGTGTTTGTTTGCTTTTCCATGCTGATGCAATGAATTAAGTCATTCTGTGGGCTGTGCCAGCTGCTGGCAGGCTGACATCAAATGTATGATACAGATCATCTTTGCTGGGAACATGTCATTCCAACTTCATCCCTTTTTGTAGAGCTTCTCCCAGCCTGAGAAGCTCTACCTTCTCCCAGCTGGCAGACCTGTCCCATGTGCCTGATCTTTCCCTTTTCCCATACAGAACCTGAGAAAATGCATGTTTCCAAGGAAAGGGAACCAGAATTTGACTTGGAGCTAGATCATTCCTGAGCCCATGGTGAGATTTCTCTCTGCTGCAGCTCATGTAGGCTGGAAGGCCCACTGCAGGGGAAGTGTCCCACTGATCTCTTTTAGGTGCATTGCAATGATAATGTCTTATGTAAATATTTCTCTTTCACATAGCCTGGCTATGTAGAAGATAAAATGTAGTTTTGCTTTTAAGAAATACAGCATCATGACTGCGGCTATTAGCTTGGACCAGCATCTGAAGCTGAAGGCGATAAGATGGCCCAACACGCTGGTGGAATAGAAGGCTCCAACTTAAGCAATGTAGTTTGAATACTGCTGTCCTTTGATCTTCTGCTCACCCCTCAAAGGGTTAACTACTCACCGCTGCCTTCAGCCTGGTGATGCTCTGTCAGGGCTTGGAAGCTAGCCCTGCATAGCTGCTGCTCAACCTCCAAATGATAAATCATGTCAGGATACAAAACTGATTCCGGTCCTTAAAAATGAATAGGTGATTTGAAAATGCCCTGTGCTGGGTGTGAATTCTGCATCCCCTCATCAATCATTTGTCATAAACAACATTAACATTCAGGAGTCTGCAGGTTGCAGGCAGGTTTGGAGGGAGAAGAAATGTGAAGTGATTTCCTGGCATCTTTTGTAGACCAGAATGGCAGTCTTGTTTCCCATTTAGGTAGCTGAGCAAATTTTACATTCTTTCCTGCCTGGGGAAAGGACCCTTTGCTCTGCCAGCCAAAATGTGGCAGTAACCAGAAATAATCTAGAAGACAGTTAAATGATAGGAAGTGGGACGTGGCTTGGTTGAAAGAGGATGGGCTGAGAGAGAAAAGGGTGTGGAAAAGTGGGATCATCAGGTCCCACAGCTGCTTCCTGCAGTTGCTGCATGGACTGGGGTTTTCTCTCCATGATCCTATTGTCTTTGAGTGGGATTGGGGCACTTGGCTCTTCTCAGGGTGGTGGGAAGCTGTGTTTATACTATCAAGGAAAGGATGCGCTCGGCCACAAGCCTTTCCAGAGCCACCTGCTGCCAAATGAGTGATCACCCACAGTGCTGCAGCTTTCCAAGCTGTGTCATGGCTCTGGATGCCCAATTAGATTCCCATTAACACAGCCAGTGTTTAGGTGTCCTTGGCTTATCACTAAGCTGAGCCTGGTGCAAAGACCTGCCTTGGTTCTCAGAGCATGTTTGCAGGAAGAGGTGCCAGGGAGGGCTGCAGCATCAGGGAGCGATGGAGGAGACTTTGGGTTCAAATTTTTTGCTGACTGGTTGTTTGCTGGAGGGATTTGCTCCTGGTTTTTGTTTTGTAATAGCTTTATTGCTATAAATTATAGCTTTAACTGGTGTCAAGGGCACCTAGAGTTCTGGATCACCTTCCTTTAGGGATGCTTAACTCTCAGGAAATGATGCTGTACAAGTAAAGCGGTTGCCAACTATGGGGGCTGAGTGTCTTTCAGTCCTGAGGATGTCCGTGAAGTGTCCATGAGAGCCAGCATGGGTGGGAGTGAAAAAAGTGCTTCTGTTTCAAGCTTGGGGGTGGAACAAGTCCTTCCCAGAGCTTCTCAGATTTTCTCCCAGAGGTCAGAGCTGAATGTCCTTTTCTTCCTTCCAAGCGTGAGCTTCAAGGAGTTAAACACAGAGAGCGCAGCCCAAGCACTGTGGTAGCCTCCTGGCTGAAGTGAATGGAGATGTGCCACTCATCCAAGGACCTGTCTTGGTCACTGCTTCAGGTGTCTGGGATCAGAGGCAATGCAGCCAGGGCTAGATCAGATGCTGGAGACTCCTCTCTTTGGTATGTGTGAGGAGATGCTCGTGTGCCAAATTCAGTGGCAAAACTTGATGACAGCTCTTCTACTGGGATTGTGCACCCCCTCAATCTCATTACTTAATGCTAATGAGGATGGGAAGTGCAAAATTGGCCTCTTTTGTTTACTGGGGGCCAAATTCTGCTGCCTCTGAAGTACCTGTGATTTCCAGGGGCTAAGGCTAAGCTCTTGCCTATATTATTACAGCAAATTATTTTCTTAGCTCAGCCTCTCAGTGGGGGACTGGAACCCAAAGATATGTCCAAATACACATTGAATATTCCCCCTTCCCTCTTTAGGAAGGAGTTGCTGCACGCTATTAAACTCATAGAGCTGTGCCTGGCTGCATTAGTTACCATGCAACACACTAACAAAATTGAGGATGAATAACATATTTTCCCATGTCTGGAGTACTGCAGAATAGATTTAATAGATTTGCATGTATGGTGCATTTGTGAAAACACTGTGAAAAAGGGAAAGGGAGAGAAGGGGAAAATGTTTATTTGTTATCAGCTGATGAATAATTAATTTACAAACGTTGTCTTGTTAAATATAAATAAAATCCTCATTTGACACACTTTATAATTTAGAAGTATAAGCCCAGCATGAATGAAGAGAACTCCCCACTGACTGTTTTCATGTAAATCCCACAGAGCCAGGGAAGGAGGTTTGGCCTTTGAAGTTAGAGCTGATGAGGAGTAGCAGTGAGGAAGGGGCAGCTGTGACAAAGCCAGGCTGTGGACCTGGGGCGCTTTGTCTTTGCTTGTGGATGCTTTCCGTGCAGGGATGGCTTAGCAGGGCAGGGAGGCAGCGGCTGTCCACACAACCCTCTTCCGCTCCCTCCCAGCTCAGAGCTGCAGGTGACTGAGCTGCTGAATCACGGCTCTTTGAGTAAAATCCTCATCGATGCCATGTTATCAGAATGAGCAGCAAGCCAGCAGCTGCTTCTGAACGGCTGAGCTATCCCAGCAGCAGAGGCAAAGATCCCCAAGAGAGTAGCTAGGCTATACAAAAGCTGTATGAGGCTAAGCCATCCTTGCAGAGAGCCCTTAGGCAGTTTGAGGCATCTCCACACGGAAGCAGAGCTGCATCCTGAGGAACGGTGGCTGTGCTTGCTTGGAAAGCAGTCAGTGTGGGAGCTGCAGTGGGAAGCCTTGGGTTACAGCCTTGGTGTCCCGCTGCAAGGCTTGGGTTAATATCTTCATTTCTTCTTAATAGATGGGGAAGCCATGACCGGTAATAATTGTCTGGCTCTGAGGAACACTTAAGTCTTGATTATACTTAGCTTTGGCTGCTTTGGAATAAGTAGGAAGGAAATGAAATGAAAATGGCACACTTTTTAAGATGCTTGAATGTGTTGCTCTGGAGCACAAGATAAGCATATAGGTAAAGGAAATTTGTTACCTCCCCCTCTTCTCTGATAATAATAGACTCCAGCCGTTGCACAGCACTTCTCAACTGAAAAGACTTAAAAGTGCTTCACAAATCATCTGTCTAGGAGGCAATAGCCCAGATGCACCCACTTCTAGGGTGGATTGCAATGCCTGAAGCATGCTGCAATGCTCTGCCAAGGACTGCGCCTGCCTGGCGTGCAGCAAGAGTCAGGGATCAGCATAAACCTAGTGAGTTGTGCAGGACACACATTCGTGTAATGAGCTAGGTCAGGTTTTGGCCCCTGATAAAGATGCATATTGTATAAATTTAAAATGTAGGGAAATGGGTGTTCCTTACTAAGGGCCCTGGTGCTTTTTCTGGCTGTTAGTTTCTATGCCTGAGTGATGTGTCAGTGCCGACAGAGCTGGTCGTGCGTTTATAACATCTTCACAAATACTTATTTGCTTGGAGAGTGCTTGTATCTCTTGATTCCTTGCTGTTCAGGAACAGTCACCCGAGCCCATCCCTGTGTGCCCAAGTGCTAGGAGAGTGACTGTCCCTCATGTAGCTGCTCGTGTTCACGTGGCAGTGAGGTCAGGTACATGGAGAAGGACAGTGGCTGTCCTGTAGTCATTGTTTGTCATTGCCATAAGAAAAAAAAGTCACAAGGCCACTGAGGAGTAGCACCAATCACGTGTGACTTGCAGGACAAACCATGAACCACAACAGAAGGTCTAATGAAATAAATGAGTTACTCCCATCCTGAATGTATCCCAAGAGCTTCTGCAAGTTTCAGGGTCTGCTCCCAAACCAGAAAAGGTTTCATATTCACTATGAATAATTAACCAGCTCCCTTTATTATCCAGAACATACAGTCATCCCCTCTAGATACTTTCTGTGTGACATCCATGTCAGTATTTTATTTATAGGCTGTTTATTGTGCAGAAAACACAAGGAGTCTTTTATGAGGAAAAATTAACAAAAAGCAGGGAGGTTGCCTCTAAAGTTTGGAGCTAAATAAAATATAAAAATCTGGACAGCAATCTCTTGGGAGGAAAAGCGCTTTTCTTCAGAGGCATGTCTGGAGAGCAAAGCCCTAAAGTTAATTAACACCTGTGTTCCCCAGTCTGATGCTAAATGGGGAATGTAGCTGTACTCGGTCAGGTTTCTTAAACTGCAGCATCAGTCCTGGCACACAGGTGCCTCCACACAGCCCGCAGCTTGGGCGACCTCTGGGCCTTAGGCAACATGGGATAAATCAACATTCATAATTAAGTAAGCGGCTCTTGTAAATTCCTTCGTGAATCCAATTTCCGGCCTTCTGCTGGCAGGAATTGTTCAATCCTGCATTCATCTCTTGCCAGCCTTTGGAAAAAAACTCTCATTTCTTCAGCCAGGCTGAATGTAAAGTTTTTTTTTTACCCTGAACCCTTGCAGGCAGCCCAGGAAGGATGCTTACTGTAGGCGCTTCCCAAGTAGCCAGTGTGCTTGCTGTGTCCAACCTGAGAGCTGTAACTTGTAATTCCTCACTCGGACTCACAGAAAACCTTTCTAACACAGCTTGTGACCACACCAGCTGCTCCCGGTGTCCCTTTCTAAAGGTCTCTGCCAGCAACTTGGTTTCTGCTTGTTAAAAGACCATGATGACAGTTTTCCAGCTACCAGGAGACTCTCCTTCCTGGGGCCTGGACCAGGCTGGAGGGATGTTCCCTGCCCTGGCAACCCTGGCAGCTAGCAGCTCTCTTGTGGTTTGGTAGGAGCTTTGCCCTGTGGTACGGCATTAAAAGAAGCTTTGCCATGATGCACAGGCATGGACATGGCTGCAGTCATTGGATGGTGGGAATGCAGCCTTGCCCATCGCACACTGCTGGAGACAGCCCTGGGAGATGCAGGCTCAGGCTCAGCCTTGCCATGTGCAGCTGCATCTTGTGAAGAAAGGCACAGATGCAGCCATCTCCATCACAAGTGCATTAGCTAATGGAATTGCTCTGCAGTTCCTCAATGGCCCTGCTTCTCCATATGGAGAGGTGTGTGTGGACAGGCCAAGAAGTATGTGTTTGATTTGAGAACTGATCTGTGCTCTGAACCTCATTAAACCGATTCTTCTAAGTCAAAGGGAAAACACTGTTGTGTCAAATTTGAAAGATAGAGGCTCTGAGCTGTATCAATAGTTGTCACTTGATGGGCTGAATTATTTTTGAGGCAGAGTTGATTTATCTGGACTGAAGGCTGTAGATCTCTCCACAGCACAGGTCTAGATATTTCAGGTCCATGAGAGGCAAGTCAAAGAGCTGGTCAGAGGCCAGGGTTTCCGGTCTAGCGTGAACTTGGGACAAGCAGCCAAAATTCTTAAGCATTTCTGAAGGAAAACCGGTTTAGGGACAACCAAAACATTTACATTTAGTATCATCAGATTGTTTTGATTTGCTTCTCATACGGTGATAAATTCTGCCCTATAAGTAAAGCATGAAAATGAGTATTTGAAAATAGAAGTCAAAATGAAGTGAATCAAGGGTAAAGCAAAGTATTTAGTTAGCTTACTGAAGAAAAGAAGTTTCTGAATAAAATTAGGAAGTTGAGGTAATTCATCCTAGATTTTGACAATTTTAATTTATTTTCAACAAAACTTCATTTTTTTTTCAGTAGAAATTGATTCTATTTATTTCCTGCATCCCCAGATGAAGCAGTCCTGCCATCTCCCCTAAAAGGCTGATGTGAAATCTGCATGCTATAAATGCGTATGAAATGGAGACCATTTCTCAGAATTCAGTGGGTGACCAAAGGCAATATGCTTCAAGGACCTCTTCATGCCTTGATGTTAAAGGCTGAATATTCCGACTATTACCTCCTATCTCTGTGCACGGGAAGGGTTTAATTGCCCATGATACAAATTGCAAGCGAGCAGCAGTGGAGCAGTGATCCTGCCTGCCTGAGCCTCCCCATGGCACCAGGGCTGGCCAGGCTGAGGCAGCACTTTGCATCTCCTCCCTGCAATCCCTCACATCTCCTCCGTGTCTCCAGGTACTTTCTTGGTGCCTCAGTGTCTCCAGCTGGATGGTTTTTGTGCTGGTAGGAGATACGTGTTAGCGTCAGCAAGTGGGTGGGCAGGCAGATCTTCAAAGTCATCTGCCGTGATGCTGGTCAGCAGCAGCCCATCCTTCCCCACTGCTGGTTTGCTGATGCTGCCGCTGTTTCACACTAGCTCTGCTGCCACTGACCCCACCAATTCCCAATGCAAAATCTCCTCAGAGCCCCAGAGAAATCATGCTGGCTGCATGGGGCACTGTGGGTGGGGGAATTAGTTTGATCAGGGGTCTTGGGCTTGCTGTGTGCTGGGCGTGGAATGTGCTGGTGGCACAGAGCTGATGGTAGCTGAGGATGCTGGTATAAGCCTTGCTTGTCCATCTTTGTGTCCAGGGAGCTTTGCTGTGAGGATTTCTGTGGGTGTTCTCTGACCTGCAGTTAGCTGGGAATGGCTCTAATCATCTGATCAGCTAGCTCAACAGAACTGCAGGCAGTGATAACGGCTCACCCGCAGGCAGATGCATGTGGGATGTGTCAACCAAAACACTTGGAAGTGTGAGTGGGGGAACACCTTGTTTCTACGTGGCTGGGGAACAGGCAAGGTCAGAGCAGGGACTTTGCAAATGTTGTAAGCCTTGTTTCTGACACTTCTCCCAAATCTGTTTCTCTTTTCCTCCAGCTTTGCCAATGTACCTCTTACACTGCCTGCACCAGCCCTGTGTCTGTCATTCTCCTCCACAGACACCCAAAGCCACCTTAGTGGTGTAGTGAGGACAAGGAGGGGAAGCAGAGCAGTGGGGTAGAGAGGTGGGAAAAAATTGTGGGAGTTAGGTTGGTTGTTCCTGCAGCCACAGGGAGGTAGGAGGGTGAAGTTAAGAGGCACCATGGGAAGAGAGCAGCCCAGAGCAGCAGAGCTCTGCAGGTCCTGCTTCCCTGGTGGCTGGTGTCTTGGCTTCCAAATGACCGCCACGCTCGGCCCAAAGTGTGGATGTATGCCTGGAAAGGAGAATAAGCTGGCCTGGAGTCCCCTCTGTAACTGCAGTCCAGCTTGCTTTGCCCTTCAAATACCCAACGGGGGAGACAGAAAGAAATTGTTCTTCCCCTGTAGCCTGATTCATTTCTCCCAGCTGCTTTCCTCAGCCTGGTGCTCCCTTGAAATTTGATTAGGGCTGGGCTGTGATTTTTTTGGTGGCTTGAAAAGAACTGTGAAAGGAAAAACAAAAGGAAGCAGGGAGAAGGAGCTAAATCAAGGAATTGACAGGGCAGGAAGAGAAAGCTGGTATGCACAGCAAGGGGGCATGAGAGACAACATGAAACAGATTTCTTTGAAAGAAGAGCAGAGTACACCGTCCCCACCTCCTTCTTCATCTGGGACCAGAAGAGAACAGTGACAGGAGTGAGGATTTCTGTAGAGGGCACAAAACCCTTCGCTTTTGTGAAATCAGAACTTTCTCAGATTTTTTTGAATGAGCTTTTTTTCCTTGAGGATGAGGATTAGAAAGGGATTTATACAGGCAAACAGTGGTTTTCCTCCTGGCCAGCAAAGACATTTCTGTACAATGGATGGCATCCCAGGGACGTGGGTGCACTGTGCTTTCTCTGACCCATTTTGGTGGGAGGAGAACAGCGTAGCATCAGGGTTTGTGAGGTGGGCCTCTCTCTTAGGTGCTACCCTGTCTCACTGGTTCTCAGAGACCTGAACCATACTGCCCACCCAGGGCCAGGTTTGTGATGCTTTGTGCTGTGTCATGACTCCTGGTGTGGGGCAGCCCATTAGCCCACTGCAGCCTATGATTCGTCTCCCAGATGCAAGGCAGCTCCCACAGCTGGCGGTGAGCATCGCTTCTTCAGCGCCAGCTCTGGGCTCTGCTGGCTTCTCCACCCTGTCAACGTACTGCCCATGAAGGTGGTTTGACAGAGCTCAGTGCTTGTTGGAAGCAAGTGATTCTCACAGAGGAGGGCATAGTTAGGGGAAGGCTGGAGTGATTCTCCTGCTCCATATACTCCTGTGACTGGCCACTGTAGGAGGCTGTTGGGACAGAGGGACAGTGCCTGACATTTTTTGCCCATTCTTATCCCCTCTGGTTTTGCATGCTGCTGTGCCATGCCATGCAATTCCTGTGCTGGAAGGATGCTTCTGGCTCTGATCCACAGAGAAAGCAGAGCTCCTCTGGCTCCCTGTCTCTGCCACCTTTCCTTCCTGTCTTGACCTCAAAACGCAGCTTCTGTAGTAATGTCTTCATCACTAAGACTACAGTGGGAGGGACTTTGTCTGTTCTCTTTGCATGACAATCAGCATCCGGCTGAGATCACTAGACACCTTTCAGTCCATGGAGAGCTTAGGCCTTACTAGACAAAGCGAAGCCCCATGAGAAGGTGGGAAGGGGGTGGGAAATGATGTGATGCTTTGATAGGGCCATTACAGTTGAAGCTGTTTCTTTTTGAGGAGTGGTATGGGTATGGGCAGGGTTGTAATGCATTTCTTGCTGAGGCAGAGAAGCAGAGTGGAGAGCTATATATCAAAGAGAGTGTGGAGATGGGCACAGAGAGGAGGAAGGAAGACTAGAGCAGGGAGCAAAGAGAAAAGAGGGAAAACCCAGGAAAGTCTAGAAAGAAAAAAAAAAAAAACAGGAAAGGGAATTGGGTAGCAGATGTGGGCTGTTTAGTCCCTAAGAAGACAGGGAAAGATGCTGAGACCTTTACAAAGGTCTACAGACTACTGTGGACTACTCTACCTCTCCCAGACCTTTAGTCCCCCCAGACAGGGACTGGATGTAAATGAGAATCAGACCCTAAATCTCAGAGGCAGTGTTGATTTTGCCACCCCCTAGTCCCTCTAGTGAGCCAGCAGCGGCAGCAGGCTGTACTGGGGTCTGGCAAAGCCAGTGGTGGTCTCTTCTGTAGGAGGTACCAGACTGGCAGCAGGGAGACAGGCCCAGCTGGTGAGCCTCAAGCCTAGGAGGTTGCTTGCTCTAATACTTCAAAACTACACAGCCACATGCCTCTGACAGTTGAAGGCAATCATGCTATTTAATGTCTGGAGGACTCTTCTGCCTTCCTTTGCTTCACCTGAGGGCTATTTCCCTACTGCTGCAACAGGATACTGCTCACATTCCTGCCTCTCCATCCTAGGGAGGAGGCAGTCCAGTTTCTGAACTGAGCAGGAATCTGCAGGCAGCCTTATGGGAATCCAGCAGCCCAGGACAGTGAGTTTTGTAAGGACAGAGGGATGGGGCGAGGAGTGCATCAGAGCTGGAGGAACCGATCATGTTCCCAGGAAATTACAGACTGGCAGATGTCTCCATGAGGACAAGCTGTCCATCCCAGACATCCCTCCCCAGGAGTGTTCAGGACTGGACACCTTGAGGGATTCATGGGACCTCCTGCCTTCCTTTGCCTGGTACAGGGGAGCTACAGCAGCTGCCCTCTCAGTTCTGGGCAGTATTAGACTGCCCATCCCAGTGTTTCATTTTAATCGCAGTGGGTGGCATGGGAATGGGAAGTACAATTAAAGAAATTACAGCTTCTCATCTGAATCTTGCCAAGCTGTCCTGGAGAAGCAATCCTGGGGAGTTACCTGTATGCAGTGAGAGGGTTTGTTTTCTAGCCCCTTCAAAAAAGGAAATATCTTTTTGTCTTGTCAAACATCCCTTGAGCAAAGGACATCCCAAAGGAAAAATAAACAAGAGCACCTGCCCGAAGTGATAAGTATTCTCTTCCAGTTATCCATCCTATGTGCTTCTGTCCTCACCTCTTCCCTTCCCCCATTTGCTTTCTTCTTCCAGCACAAAGTTGCTTCAAGCCCAAAATTGTCGGGAGCATTTAAGCATTTAGCAATAAAGTCTGACTTGCAAACAAGACTTTGGACTAGTGTGGCTTTGCTCTGCAAGCAGCCCAGGCATTTTCTAGAGTTCATGGTAACTGGGCTGCATCCTTGTTTGCATCAAAAGGTGCTTACACATGACTTTCCATCCAGTCCCTGTCCTGTCCTGAGAGTGGTGAAAAACCAAACTAAAAGGAGGCGGCTCCTCCCTTGTGGTGCTCTGCATAATAGTTCACTGAAGTGTTCAGTATCTTCCCCTTTAATTAATTCTGCCCCATCTGCATATGGCATCCTGTGTCTGTGCTTCTGCCTTTTCAGTAATAACCTCGTCAGGGACAGCACAGACAGACTGTGCTTCCATAAACCAGAGTCTGGCTGATGTCATGTCTCAACTCAAGGACTTTCCTTGATCCTTTGGGTAATGACTGTTAATCAGATGCTAAAACACACATCTCTAGGTCACACGCCCCTGGGACTCACAGTGAAAAGCTCCATGGGCCATGATAAGTTCCCATGAAAAGAAGAAAGAGCACCATGGCAATCAGCAGCCACCTTGGAATTGCACGTGAGGAGATAACATCACAGAAGGAACAGCTCAGAAGAAAGGGTTTAGGGGAAAAGAAGCAGTCTGGTGTGGCTGGCTGTCATGAGTATAAAAGCTTGCCTTTTAGATGTCCCTGCTTGCACATGCATGGGAGCAGGCATGAGCAGAGGTGTGTGGGAATGGGCAGGTAGAGATGTCAGAAGCCAGCACTTCGTTTCAAAAGCCCTGTCCAGTTCCTGTCTGCAGGGACTCCAAGGGTGTGCAAGCCATGATTGGGGAGTTTGCAATCAACAGAGCAGCATGTACAGCATGTCTTGTTTGAAGGCACCTGGCACCAGAACAGGACAGGGTGATGGTTTTTAACAGCAAGTTTGAATTATAAAAATAACGCTGTCTCAACTGAGATTCCCAGGGCAGAGGCAAAAGACATTCAGACAAGGACAGCACTGCTGGTGTTGCTGCAGAAGTGAAACAGATGGGAAGTTCAGTGTGTCACCTTGAAAACGCAGATCATCAGAGCTCTGCTCCTTTTGTCCTTGCGAGCTCACCCAGTCACTCCAGCATTATGTCCAGAAAGCTCTCTGGGGTCCGATTTGGAGAGAGTGGGACCTTGAAAACATAATGAAACTTATATTCTCATTCTTTTGTTCTTTCTGTTGGGGAGACAAAACCCACCCAGAGCAGGGACATGGAGGCATCCACAAGCGTGGCGTCTCACACTACTAATGGAAGAACTGACAGAAGCCTGGCACTGCCCAATCGCCTGCTGAAGTGGTCAGTGTCAGGCACTAGCATATGCTGTTAGTGTCCTCTCTGTTTGCTGCCTTTGGAGCGTGCCTGCACATGTCATGCTGGAAACACGTCCTTGCCCGCAAGCTGTGGGGACAAGAAGTTGTGCATCAAATTTGAAGGTTATTCTAAAATAAAATATTTTATTTAGTTATCTGAGTGTGGAGAGTGTCTCCAGACTTTTTGCTATTATTCAGTGTGTTCCCTGGGACATGGAGCCAGCTGCTGGGAACAGCCCAGGGTTTGTCAGAGATGTTTGCAGGCTGGGAGGGATTTGTGGGACATCATGGAAAGGAAAATGCTCACCTGTGCAGGGCTGTGGGGGTGTGGAGTTGCTGAGCACAGTTCTGTCTGAAGGGGGAGATGCTTGGGCTGACCCTCGTTTTGCAGAAGGAGACTGGAGGAGAGGCTTCCTGGCTTGCCTCCAGCTGCACAGAGTGACCTACAGCCCCTGAAAGAAATACATCCCATTCCTGGGTCTCCTCCAACAACTACTGAGATTTTCCTGAATTGCAGCACCCCAAAGAGTTTGCCTGTAATACCTGCTTGGCTTAGCTCTGTGATTGACAGCACAAACCCATCAGATTCAGACCAGCCCACATGAAATGCTGGCCATGCTTCCCAGGAAAGCAACCTGCTTCATTTTACTGCAGCTTGCAGGTGCAGAGGGAAAGGGCCTCTATGAATAAAGACAGGTATCAGAACAATAAAAGCTAGAATGAGACTGCCTAGGATATTTATCTCGCAACCCCACTGTTATTTAGGATTTTTCCAATGAAGGAATCTGTTTTCAAGTCTCTGTCTCCTCTATTTGGAGATTTTCTTCTTGCTGTTGAATACCAGTGAAGTTGTAATAAACACCTTTAAATCCTTAATTTTATCCTAATTTAGGAAGACATCTAAGACATCTTCATTTCATGGCTTTGCTTCTCTCTTTGGCATTTGTCGGGAAGCTGAGCTCTTAGAGAACACAGAGGAAGAAGCTCATAGATGGATACGGAGGAGCCATGGGGTACCCACTGCTCTGTATCTCAGTAACTGCACCCTGGAGAGGGGACAGCTGAACTGCACACACAAACTTGCTTTGAGCCATTTGAAAAGGATCTTCTGGCAGTGCACAGCTGTGTTTATTTGCTGTATAAGGTAACCTGAAAATAAAAATTGCTAATTTCAAGTTGTGTCATGCTAACCCTGTTAAGCTGTTAGTCTGAAATTGGGTGGCCCTAACTCATATCTGCGCTGAACCCAGAGCGGAACTTAGTCTAGAGTAGAGTTCCTGGGGCCAAATCCAACTGGAAATACAGGCTGATTCCCCATATGTGTGCACATACACACAGGTGAGAGAAGAGGCACAGCGAGGAGGTAACTGGGGCCAGGCTGGATGTCCTTGCTGTACTAAGAGCATGGGGAGCAGTGAGGTGCTCCAGGGCCGTGAAGGTCAGGGCAGAGTGGCTGGGGCTGTAAAGACCCAAGGAACAGGGCTTAGGTTAGCACACAAAAAGAACAGTGGCCAGGTCCCAACCCTCTAGTGCTGGGGACAGGCTGGTTTCTGAACCTGTTTATTTTCCTTTGGATTGAAAAAAAATGAGATTTTCTTTTATATGCCTTTTCACATGGAAATTTCATAGCTCTTCTCTTAAACTATGTTTTTGAAAAATAAAAGAGTTTGAGGGCACAGTAAAATCATTTAATTGTTGTTTTATTTTTTTTTCTTCCAAGATGAAATATTCTTGTCAAATCCACATCCCCTTATTTCCCACAAATGGTCTTTTATAGGGCAGGTTTTTTTTCCATTAAATGGATTTTACCATTTTCTAGAATTGGATTTCCACTAGCATTTGTGTTGCCCACAAGGACTGATCAGTGATGTGCAGCAGTGCCAGGTGATGACAGTGACCAGGGCCAGCAGGGACATGCTGAAAGGCTGAGTTGGACACAAGCCCACACAACTAGCAGCGGTGATGCTGCAGGGCATTCCTTAGCATTGGATAAACTCACGTGATAGTATTTAGGGTAGGCAGTCTTCAGTTTGCCTTATGGATAGTTTGATTTATTATTTTATGACTGAAGGTTGATGTAGTATTGCATGCATGCCAACATGTGTGTGCTAGCCGACGTGTGATCCAAATGGCATGACCTAAGCAAGAGCTCTAATTTCCAATTTTCTAACTTCCTTTTATTTCTCTAGCTCCTTCTGTTGAAAACACTAAAAAAGCCCGTGCTTTTACAGAGAAGTTACAACCTCCATGTGCAGCAGATAGTACAGTAATGCTGGAGGCGTATTTTACAATAACATTTTTCCACATGGGGAAATTGAGTATTGAGAAGTGTCTTTCTGATGCCTGAGAATGAATCAGGGGCAGAGAGAAACTACAAGGGTACAGGAGTTCAAGAAATAGCACTGCTGTAAGTTTTAGGGGCTGAGCTCATGCTGCCAAACTTCATCTATTCAGCCTTGATCAGCCTTGACTCTTCTAATGTCAGTAAGAGTGTGAGGCATTTCCAGAAGACAACTTGAACTGCTTCATATTGGGATCTCCCTCCACAAGTACCTACCCCTCTCCAGTAGGGAACCCATGGTCAAACACCTTCTATTTTAATCACCTTGGTCAGATGCCTACAGCTAACTGGGATCTAATTAATGCTCAGAGAAAGGTCTGAACACTGTCTCACAGCTAATCAGTGTGGAGCCACAGCTGTGTGAGGTTCCTCAGTGTCAATGCAAATCAAACCTGGTGCTGAAGTCTTCAGGAACTGCTGTGGTTTAACCCCAGTCAGCAACTAAGCACCACACAGCTGTTCACTCGCTCCCCTGCGGCAGGATGGGGTAAAGAATCGGAAGGGTAAAAGTGCTCCCAAAGGGCAGAGTATTTTTGTATAAATCTTGTCTCAGATAATTCTGAATGAAAAAGATTTGGAAACGCCAATGTTTCCCAATGGGTTCCTCACCTAGAGGCAAGGGAGCCAGCTCAGCTATTAAGCTCTTCCTCGTGAATAGCTGTGCTTATAATAGCCAGTGAAATTAGATCAAACCACAGGACAGTGACAATAACAGCTCAGATTTTTCAGAAGAGCTGAATGACTTGTGCACTACACCTTTTGCAAAGGCTGGCTTGAATGGCACAAGAGGACATCTTTAATGCTGATGATCCCTTCTGAAAATCTGTGCTTGACAACAAATACTAAACCCCTGGGATAGCTGTCTCTCCACTCTCCTGAAACATTAGCATTGATTATCCCAGACCTGAATGTGGAACTTCACAGCAGGACGTTTGACCTGAGCAGCCAACCCAGAAGCGACATCTCACAAGTGACTCCAGTTAGGACTTAGAAACTGATAGTAGCGTCTAATATGGATTTATCATTGCATTTTGGTTGCTTTCTCCTACACCAGAGGAGGAGCAGCGTAAGCTCATACTGGCTCAACCAGGATTTGCAGGGGTCGGGGAGAATATGTTAAATGTTGTGTTATTTTTGGCCCCAACAGCTGGCAATGAAAATAAAATGGCCCCAAGCAGAATAAAGTCAGCCCTCCTCATATATGTTTTTTTCTTGGGCTGCCATTACCCCATCTTGTCCCTGCTGTGTCAGTGCTGCTTTGCTGGCCTGTGGACTCTATTTCACTGTTTCATAACCTGATCCATGCCTTCATCACCACATAACCTATGTCCAAGCAGTACCCAGTGCAATCCAGAGCATTCAGATGCTAGAATGGTCTCTCTCCACCTCCTGGTTCTCGGCAGTGGCCATGCTTGTTCGCCTGGCTTTGAGGGCTGCTGCTATCCTAGATCTATGTCTCCTCATGTCTGTTTTGAATGAACACCATCACTTTGAACACGCTATATCTGTCCCCATTTAGAGATATGTTAGGACCTCACCCCAGTCACCTTTGCTCATCCCTGTCTAACCAAAATGAAGGATCAGCCCAAAGAGTGACTCAACCACCTGATGGCAAATGCTCTTTTCTCATTATCTCATTCCTATGCAAGGGATGTTTTTGGTACCAATCACTCATCACCGGTTGGCTGACAGTGGAGTGAGGAAAATGAAGCAGGGAGTCATATGCTGTCCTGCTCTGCCTCCCTGGGCAGGACATGCTGTCCAAGGGAGACCACTAAGAGCACCACATGTATTTTAACGGCAGGGGTTGAGGAAGTCAGCTCTGAACCAGCAGTAAGGGCAGTGGCGGGAGGATGTGCTGCAGTCATAAAAATTCCACCGAGATAAATCAATAGAGGGAGGAGGAGAATGGGAGGGAGAGACAGCAAAGTCAGACATTGTTCATCTCCGCCCACAGGAGAGAGTGAGATGATGCCTCCATGGTCATGAAGGTTTAACAGGAGTGAAAGGGAGCAAAGTCCAAGTCAGAGAGCAGCTGTCAGGTGCAAGTGACAGCCTTTATAATGGGCTGGTGGAATTGAATTTGAGGGTCTGGTTCAGACAGCCACTGAGTGCCAGACATGCTCCTGCATGGCACTAATTAGCACGTTCTCAGGTAGGCTGAAAAAGAGGGTAAGGAGCAAATTGGCTCACAGCAGCAAGCAGCAGAACGGGGGGCTAATGATGTGGATTACTGCCAGTCCAATCCAGACAGGTGCTGCCTCCCAGAAATGGGTGAGCTAGGACACCCTTTCTCTCACCAAAACCAAAGATCCTCATTATTGTGGAAACTTTGTTTTCTATCTGCAAAAGACTCAAGATTTTGAACTGGCTGCACCAAGAACTGGGTCTATAGCAGTCCCTACCCCAGCTTCCTTTTCTAATCTTCAGCAAGGGCTATCTGCCCAGGAACCCTAGTGTCCCAGTTTTTCATATAAACCATTTACAGTATAAGTCCTGCAGCAAGGGATGGATTCTCAGTAGGTTTATGCACAACACTGCTATTGCTTTATGTACAAATTAGGTGTATGGAGCACTGCTGAGCTGTATTCTAATAAATTACAGAAAGAGCTGTCTGCTTGTCTTCTCTGGTAAGCTGGTGAGCAGCTTTCCTTGCTTGTGTTTGAAAGGTGTGGCTGAACTTAGGACTGGATTCAGGCAACGTCCACAATGCTCCTTCACGCCTGTGCTTGAAAGGATTGTTTGGCTTGAGTTGTCTGTCAAGAGGAAGCCCAAGCCCTTGTTCAAATGGTCTTGCCTTTCAAGGCATGGGTCAGGCCAACATGCTATGGCTCAGCCTACCAGTCAACACACGCTCTTTGACTCTTCCTAAGTATTACATGGATGTCCTGACCCTGAGCTAAAGATGAGCCTGAAAAGCTGTCAGTGGCCTCCAACATCTGCTCACACACTTAAAAAGCAAATGTTCTGGCTGTGACTCCAAAACGTGGCCTGCGGACCAGAGGACAGGGCTCCGCTGTGCCTGAATCCTTCTCAGAAAGACAGGTTCTTCCTTCTGGAGCCCCCAACATCAGAAGGACATGGACCAGTTGGAGAGGGTCCAGAGGAGGGCCACGAAGATGATCAGAGGGCTGGAGCACCTCTCCTATGAGGACAGGCTGAGAGAGTTGGGGCTGTTCAGCCTGGAGAAAAGGAGGCTCCGGGGAGACCTGATAGCGGTCTTCCAGTACCTCAAGGGGGCCTACAGGAAGGATGGGGACAGGCTGTTCAGTAGGGCCTGTTGTGATAGGACAAGGGGTAATGGGTTTAAATTAGAAGGAGGGAGGTTTAGATTAGATATTAGAAAAAAATTTTTTACAATGCGAGTTGTAGAGCACTGGCACAGGTTGCCCAGCGAGGTGGTGGATGCCCCATCCCTGGAAACGTTGAAGGCCAGGCTGGATGAGGCTCTGAGCAACCTGATCTAGTCAGGGATGTCCCTGCTTCTTGCAGGGGGGTTGGACTAGATGACCTTTGAAGGTCCCTTCCAACCCTAACCATTCTATGATTCTATGATTCTCTTTCACAGGAATACACCATTGATATCTTCTTTGCTCAGACATGGTATGACCGGCGCCTTCGTTTCAACAGCACCTTGAAGGCCCTCACGCTGAACACCAACATGGTGAGCCGCATCTGGATCCCAGATACCTTTTTTAGGAACTCCAAGCGGGCTGATTCCCACTGGATAACCACTCCTAATCAGCTTCTCCGCATCTGGAATGATGGAAAAGTGCTCTACACACTCAGGTACATCCAGCAGACACTAGCTGGCTGCTGAGGTGAGGGAACAACAAGCTGGTCAAAGTAGAGGAGGCTTCCAGGTGCCCTGAGACAGAGTAGTGGAGATGTCTCCCAGTGCTGATGAGAGTGTACATGCAGTACTGGTTGCAGAATGGGCTTCCTCTTCCCAGGATGAAGGCTTCCAAAAATCAAACTGTTTTTTTCTGTATCATACCTAGAAAAAAGTCAAAACTACAAATGGTTTCCTAAACCAAAATCCTTTAAAAATTTATATTGTTCAGTCCAGCTATTTCATTCTGATAATAAACATTTGGCTTTTGTTCCCAAAAAAATTCTCACTCCCATAAATTAATCTGAAAAGCTCACTAAACAAAAAGGCTTTTTGAATGTGAAAATTAGATGTTTTCTCTCACTTTGAAAATATGCAAACATATGTTTTGGTTTGCTGCTGTTTTGAAATGTTCCTGCTAACAGACTGATCTTCAGCAAATTAGTGTTTCTCTCTTAAGGAAGCGAGAATCCCTCTGTCACATTGTGATGGTGGAATCAAACCACCTTCACCAACACAAAATCTCAGTCTCCTTCTCTCTCACTTCCTCTCTCAGGCTGACAATTGAGGCTGAATGTCTGCTCCAGCTGCAGAATTTCCCAATGGACACTCACTCCTGCCCTTTGGTTTTTTCCAGTTGTGAGTATACATATTTTTAAAAGTTTTAGAGGGCAAGTAGAGAAACCTCAGTACACTAAAACTCTTTTGAGGAGACCATCCCCCCTTCTAGCTACATTTGTCACCTAATCTCTAAGACTCTTTTCCTGGGCCATTACCCATCACGCGCTGAAGCATCCTCCCACTCCTGGGCTAGCAGAAGTCTTCAGGGACAGATTCACAGCATCTCTGTGTTTCTCCTTAATTTGAGTGGATGGTTGGAGGCGATTATTTCACTGACCTTCTGGTCACTCTGTATATATGTATATATCCCTTCAGCTGGCAGACAAATGACACCGGTCCTGCCTTGCATCTTCCCCCTTCTCCTGAACACTGAGGGGAGAGCTTGGCTTTCCAGACCTCAGCCCAGAGATAGACTCCCTTTCTGCACCCAAGGCCATAGCAAAGGAGGGGTACTCAGACCTCCCCTCTCATTCCCTACTTGTCCATTCTCACCAACAGACAGTGTTGCTGATGTTGGCACATATCCTCTGGTAATTTTGCAGGGAGCCTTTCTGCACCAAGAGATTCCTATCCTCATGCATTGGCTGGAAATCTGATTTTGTTATCTTAGCTCGGGTTCACCTCTCCTGCTTCCTCTGCCACTGAGGAGATGCAGCTCACATGGCTCTGAGGTGCCTCTGAGGGAGGCAGCATGCTGAGGAGACACCGTCCCCTCATCTCCCACCATCTCTCATTCTTTGCTAATTAACAGTACATGCCATATATGCTTGATAATTAGAAACACACTTTTAGTTAGCTGCCAAGCTCTTGCTCCTTCCCTCCTCTGAGGAACTCTCTCATAGGTGTTGAGGTCCCTGCTTCACAGTAGGCTTGTTTCTTTGTCAAGAAAGCCAGAGCCAGGAGAAGCCATGCTCCAGCCTGCAGGAGCCAGGTTTCCTTCTTCATGGGGAATGCACCCCTTCTTTTCCATACATAGATCAACTCCCAGGGTGAGAGGTACAACTGCCATTCTGCCTCCCATGTTGGCAGCTTTGTATTCCTGGGATACTCACGCCTGGGAAAGGGAAGGGAAGGTAGTCATGAGGAGTGGTGAAGGCCCCATGCTGCCCCAGGGAGGTAAAACCCTTAAAAGATTTCAGGATGGAGGAGTCCTCTTACACCAACCCAAATCCCATTCCCACCAGTGCAGTCCTTAGAAAGGCTCTGTTTCTAACATTGCTTTTCCCATCCCTAGGATTTGAAGTGGCCGACAAAGGGAGATGCTGTCCCTGCTCCCATTGCATGTGGGGATGCCTAAGGGAACCTAAACAAAAAGCGTCAGAAATACCTGCCTGAAAGCCTGAGTTAGATGCCAATGGTTTTGCAGTCAGGGTGGTGAATGAGGTGAAGGCACATGATGTACTCTTCCATTGATATCCGTGCTCCTTTTTCCAGATGGCTACCCACGGGAGGAGATTGTCTATCGCTGGAGGCGCTACTCCATTGAGGTCTCTGACCAGCGCACCTGGAGGCTCTACCAGTTTGACTTCACGGGGCTCAGGAACACCTCGGAAGTTCTCAGGACTGGGGCAGGTGAGGCAAAGGGATACAGCCGACAGAAACACCAGTGTGTTGGAGACCTTGTGGGAGGCAAAGGCAGCAATGGTGGAGAAGGAAGGTCACAACAGCACAGTTAGAGAAACATAAGAATGAAGGGATGGACCTTTGCTAGAGGGAGCAGAAGTGATGGAGATGAAGGGTGACGGGGAGATGAAGCAGGGGTAGGCCAGAACCACTGACATCTGTGAACTGTGAGGTGACAATGCTGATGTGAATGAAGCTATCCCTAATTGAAGGGTCTGGAGGGAGGATATGGAGCTCAGATCCCCTCTTGCTGCAGTATGTGAATACTATGTGATCCCTGGGTGATGCTTATAATTGGAACAGGGGTGGGGAAATGAGAACTTGCAGGTCTCAATCTGTAAAGTTGTGTGGGGCTGATGAACACCTGAATTATGCTTTAAGAGACAAGAACAAGTCTGTGTGTGTGAAGAAACCAGGGACTGGAGGCCCTTCAGCTCCTCCTCCTCATGATAGCTCACATCCCCTTTCCTTCCCACAGACAACTGAGGAAAAGCCTCTGGGTTCCTGCAGGTGGGGTGAACTCATATTTTTAATCTCTCTGAAGTAGCAAACTCAGGCAGTGTTTCTGCTACTCTGGAGGAAGCTGCTGCTGCCAACACCGGCAGACAGCCTCTAACCAGGGTAGAAAGGCAGCACAAAACAGGACAAGAAGTGGTGCAGTGAAAGTGTCCTGAATGCACCAGTGGCTGTCCGATGTTTGTAATTCTCTTTTTTGGTAATTACTTGCAAGCTCCATCTTAACATTAGAGCTGTCAGGTGGCTTTCTTCCAATACTCACTAGGAGCCTCTGAAAAAGAGGAAGAACCTCAGCTTTAAGTTGACAAATAAGCAATTAGGATGTATAGCACCTTTTCCACGGGCAGAACCAGAGTCTCGATGAAAGTGATTGAAGGACACCTCTTTGTCACAGCTCAGGTAGTTAGCTGTCAAGCCAGGCCATGTTACAGCTGTTACAGCTAAATAGCTTCTATAGAAAAGAAACCCTTGCAGCAATCAGTTGAAGATGAATACTCACTATAGTTTCTTCCCTGAAACTTTTCCAGTTGCTTTTCAGTCTGCTTGGACACACAGCCAGGATAGTACAAATGCAGCCTGGTGGCCACATAGTCAGCCAGTTGGGCAACCACAAAGTCAACTCTTAAATTAGTCACAAATACATTAAGTCAGACAGCTACAGGGCCAACTAGGTAGCCACAGAGTCCACTAGCCGAAAAAGCAGCAAGCCAGCCACAATGCCAGCAAGTCACCAGACCTACTCAGCCAGCCACACAGCTGCCCATGAAGCCGTAACAGTCTGGGCAGTCACAAAGCCAGCCAGGCACTTAAGACAACAAGAAAACCTCATCAGAAACACTCCAAATTATGAAACTTTGCTGATTTTTGTGTGTTAGGAAGCCACATGTTACAATTCTAATATCTCTGTTGCATTTTCCTAGGGGAGTACATGGTGATGACAGTTTCTTTTGACCTAAGTAGACGTATGGGTTATTTTGCCATTCAGACTTACATTCCCTGCATCCTGACTGTTGTTCTCTCCTGGGTTTCCTTCTGGATCAAGAGAGACTCTACACCAGCCAGGACATCTCTGGGTAAGAGACAGGTTGTTGCATGTCTGATGCTTGTCGAAATCTGCAAGGCTAGCAGACTGGCACTGTTGGAGTACAAAATCTCCTAAAGCACTTCGCCATTTTCTGGCATTATTCAGCTTATTGGAGGATATTCCACTCCTGCATCTTTCTGTTTCTAACACTGTCCTGAACGACAGTGTTAGAAAGAGAAAGGTCAACCAAATCTCCAGCTGTGCTGGCTTGGACTACTGGATTATTTCAGGATAGCACAACACACTTGTATCTTGATCTGAGACCTGAACACAGTCTTTCCCAAGCAGACAATGTGGTATTCTCATGCACCGAAAGAGAGAGGAAAGGGGTGAGCTGTCACATTGCAATGCTGGCCAAAGGGCTGCTGTCACATGCGTGTGTTCTCCATTTCCTCATGACTCCTCAAGGGCTCAGCGTAGTACCAGTGACATGAAGGTTGTATCTATAGAGTCCCAAGCTCTGGCAGGATATGGAAGCTCTGTAGGTAAAGCCTTTCTCTGTCAGTCAGACCACAGTGGGAGTTCAGGACATGGCAACAGCTCTGCCTGTTGTTTAGATTTCCTCAGCAACCTACAGTGGCTCTTTGAGGCAGGAAAAAGCTTATGTTGATTGAAGCCTGCTCTGATAGGTGCTAGAAAGGTCTTTACGAATCTTTAATGCACTTTGGCTATATCCGCATTTTCCAGCAAGCTCTGCTTCCCAGTGTTGTCCTTCCCATCCGCCCTACTGTCTTTCCCTTTAATTGGAGGTAGCATTCCCAGGCCTGCCTGCAGGTCTCTGCAGGGAGGGAGAGGTAAAGGGCCATCAGCATCAGGCAGGGCTATTCAGAGCCCGTCCATTCTGACCATCTCTCCCCACCTCCCTGTCAAAATCAATTTCTTTGGTGCCCGTGGAGAGAGCAGGAGGAGGAGTGGGGTGTCATTTCCAATGGAGGCAAGGGTATTCCATAGTCCATGGCTGGGAAAGGAATGAACAGCAAGACGCAAAATGTTCTGCACAGCTGACACCACTATGGTGGCTGTCTCAAAAAACAAAGGCGAGTTTCCCCAGGAGGGGGGCCCTCTCTGTGGGAAGGAACCTCAGCACATCAAGAGTAATATATTCTCTGCACAGCCCCTGTTGTACTTAATACAAATGATCCCTAGTACATTTCAAGCCCATCAGCCTACATTATAGAGATGTAAACTGGACCAGTTCCATTGGCATCTCAAATATATGGAAAGTCACATCACATCTGCTAATGCAAATACAGCAGGAAAATATGAAAATCTCTTGCCATGCTCCCATCCAGAGACACTTGGGTGACCCCACGAAAGGGTGGGAGGTGGATTTAGATGAATGCTACAGAGGGAGGAACAGGTGGAATTCCTGCTTCTTCTCCACATCCTAAAAAGCTTGGTATCGTGAGATCATGATACCAACTCTTGCAGCTGATACTTTGTTGGCTCCTGATACTTTATCTCTGGAAACAGGTCTGTGAGCATTGCTGCTGCTGCAAAAACAATTCTAAGTCAAAAGAGATTCCTTATCATCTCCTATCCACTTGCCCTCTACATGCAGAAATTGATAGATTGTGAAGAGCTGTCTCTGAAGAATAGCCATGAGCAGGTTGAAAGCTTATGGGTAAGAATTAGAGACTGAGGCAACAAAGGGAACCTTGTGGATGGTGTTTACTACAGGCCACTCGATCAAGGGGAGCCTGTTGTTGAAACCTTCTTACTCCAGCTACAGGAGCCATTGCGCTTGCAGGCTTTTGTCCTGCTGTCAACCACTCCAACATCTGCTGGAAAAGTAGCACAGCAAGCTGTAGGCAGTCCAGGAGACTCCTGGAAGCACTGAGGATAACTTCTTAAGCCAGGTGATAGCCCTACCAGAGGGGATGTGATACTGAACTTGATGGTCACCAATGAAAGTGTCCTAATCAGTGACGTCAAGACTGGAGGCAGTCTGGGCTGCAGTGATCATGCACTGGTGGAGTTCGCAGTCCTGAGAGATATGGGTAGAGGCGAAGAATAAAGTCAGGACCCTGAATTTTATGAAAGCAAACTTCCAGCTGTTCAAGGAGTTAGTCAATAGGACCCCCTGGGAAACTGCCCTCAGGGACAAGGGAGCAGAACAGAGCTGGCAGATCTTTAAGGACGCTTTCCATAGACTGCAGGGGCTCTCTATTCCCAGATGTAAGAAATCAGTAAAGGAAGGCAAGAGACCAGCATGTATGAGTCAAGATCTGCCAGTCAAACTAAAGGACAAGAAGGAAATGTACAGGCAGTGGAAGCAGGGACACGTATCCTGGGAGGAGTATAGGGATGCTCTTTGGTTGTGTAGGGATGGGGACAGGAAGGCCAAGGTGTGAACAGAGCTGAACTTGGCAAGGGACACAAAGAATATTAAGAAGGGATACTATAGGTATGTCAGCCAGAAAAGGAAGGCCGAAGTGTACCACCCTTCATGAACATGACTGCCAAACTGGTAACAATGGACAAGGAGAAAGCTGAGGTACTCAACAACTTTTTTTGCCTCAGTCTTCACTGGCAACCTCTCTTCCCACACCTCTCGAGTGAATGGACTGCAAGACAGGGATTAGGGGAGCAAAGACCCTCTCACTGTAAGAGAAGATCAGGTTCATGACCACCTGAGGAACCTGATCATACATAAGTCTACAGGACCTGATGAGATGCATCCCAGAGTCCCAAGGGAACTGTCTGAGGTAGTTGCCAAGCCACTCACTCTGCATGATATGTGAAAAGTCACGGCAGTCAGGTGAAGTCCCCGGTAACTGGAAAAGGGGAAACATTGCACCCATTTTTGAAAAGGGTAGAAAGGAGAACCCTGGGAACTACTGACCTATCAACTTCACCTCTGTGCCTGGGAAGATATGGAACAGATCCTCCTAGAAGCTGTTAAGGCACATGGAGGCCAGGGGGGTGATACAAGACAGCCAGCATGGCTTCACCAAGGGCAAGTCTAGCCTGACCAACCTAGTGGCCTTCTGTGATGGAGTGACTACATCAGTGGACAAGGAAAGAGCTATAGATGTCATCTACCTGGACTTCTGTAAGGCCTTTGACACAGTCCTCCACAACATCCTTCTCTCCAAATTGGAGAGATGGATTTGATGAATGGACTGCTCAGTGGATAAGAAATTGGTTGAATCGTCGCATCCAGAGAGTCATGGTCAGTGGCTCAAAGTCCAGGTGGAGATCAGTGATGAGTGCTGTCCCTCAGGGGTCCATTGGTTGGAGGGCCACGAAGATGATCAGAGGGCTGGAGCACCTCTCCTATGAGGACAGGCTGAGAGAGTTGGGGCTGTTCAGCCTGGAGAAGAGGAGGCTCTGGGGAGACCTGATAGCGGCCTTCCAGTACCTCAAAGGGGCCTACAAGAAAGATGGGGAGAGGCTGTTCAGCAGGGCCTGTTGTTGATAGGACAAGGGGTAATGGGTTTAAATTAGAGGGAGGTAGATTTAGATTAGATATTAGAAAAAAATTTTTTACAATGCGAGTTGTAGAGCACTGGCACAGGTTGCCCAGCGAGGTGGTGGATGCCCCATCCCTGGAAACATTCAAGGCCAGGCTGGATGAGGCTCTGAGCAACCTGATCTAGTCAGGGATATCCCTGCTTCGTGCAGGGGGGTTGGACTAGATGACCTTTGAAGGTCCCTTCCAACTCTAGCCATTCTATGATTCTATGATTCTATATTGGCACCAGTACTGTTTAATATTTTCAATATATCAATATCAATGACATAGACAGTGTAATCAAGTGCCCCCTCTGCAAGTTTGCAGATGACACCAAGCTGAGTGGTGCAGCTGACACACCTGAGGGATGGTTGATGCCATCCAGAGGGACGTGGACAAACTTGAGAAGCGGATCCATATGAACGTCATAAAGTTCAACAAGGCCAAGTGCAAGGTCTTGCACATGGGTCGGGGCAACCCCTGGTGTCAATACAGGCTAGGGAATGAAGGGATTGAGAGCAGCCCAGCAGAGGACTTTGGAGTACTGGTGGAAATGTGCACTTGCAGTTGAGAAGTGTGGCCAGTAGGTCGAGGGAGGTGATTCTGCCCCTCTACTCTGCTCTGGTGAGACCTCACCTGGAGTACTGCATCCAGCTCTGGAGTCCTCAGTACAGGAAAGAGATAGAACTGTTGGAGCAGGTCCAGAGAGGGCCACAAAAATTATCTGAGGGCTGGAGCACCTCTCCTATGAGGACAGGCTGAGAGAGTTGGGGTTGTTCAACCTGGAGAAGAGAAGGCATTGGGGAGACCTTATTGTGGCCTTTCAATACTTAAAGGGGGCCTGTAAGAAAGATGGTGACAGACTTTTTAATAGGCCCTGTAGTGATAGGACAAGGGGTAATGGTTTTAAACTAAAAGAGAGTAGATTTAGACTAGAAATAAGGAAGAAATTTTTTACAATGAGGGTGGAAACACTGGAACAGGTTGCCCAGAGAGGTGGCAGATGCCCCACACCTGGAAACATTCAAGGCAAGGTTGGATGGGGCTCTGAGCAATCTGATCTGGTTGGAGATGTCCCTGCTCATTGCATGAGGGTTGGATTAGATGACCTTTAAAGGTCCCTTCCTGTTCTATGATTCTATGATGAGCTTTGCATTGGTCTGAATTCATCCTGTGAGCAAATGCTCAAAGACAAAGGGAGAACAAAACCAGAGGACTTTGCATTCCAGCTCTGGTTCACATAGACAGAAAAAGCAGTCCTGTGTCATCTGAGACATTGCCATGCTTATTGCTGCTCAGGCAGACATCACTGACTGAATACCAGCTCACCCATTGCCTGTCCAAAGCCATCCATCCAGTGTTATTGCCTCTTAGCATGACCTTCCTTTGGACTCTCCTCCCATCATCCAAGCAGTTGTTCCTGTGTACAGCCTTAAGCAGTGTCTGAGTTCCTCACTCCTTTACCAGTCCACATTGATGGCCTGTGTGACACCTTGGTTTGAACAGCTCTTTTTCCATGGAGCATTGTCAGAAGGTACCTCAAGACCAGAGTCTCACTGAGCAAAGTAAAAATGGGACCAGACAACCAGAGGAATTTCTCTCCCACAGAAGAGCGGAAATGGGGATGTTTTGGGGGCTGGATGCATGTAGATGACAGAAGTCCTTCTTTTCATTACTTAAACCAGCTCTTTTCTCTCTTAGGTATCACAACTGTGCTAACAATGACCACCCTGAGTACCATCTCACGCAAGCACCTTCCCCGTGTTTCCTATATCACTGCCATGGACCTCTTTGTGTCTGTGTGCTTCATCTTCGTCTTTGCAGCACTCATGGAGTATGCTACACTCAACTACCTGGTGGGAAACAAGAAACCACTTGAGCACAACAACAGGAAAGCCAGGCTGGTAGGTCAAAGGGGCCAGCAAGCTGGATGCTGTTAGAACCCCAAGCTATTTAGAATCCTAAGCCTGCACTGGAAACTGCTGGCGTGGTTTAGTGCCTGACCCATACTGTGTTCATAAGGTACTCAGCCCACTCTATGTGCTGGGTTTGAGCAACAAAGAAAAACAATCAGAAAAAGCAGCTGAGGCTCCCCTGAAACAAGGAGGTCCCTGTCAGGCACCCTGTGTTCTCTTCAAAATTGCTGGAGAGCTTACCAGTACAGTTTTAGATGACTCACATGACCAAATGTAAATGTCTGCTTTAAGACAGGGTGATCCACACCCAGGTTCTTCCACCTGTACTGGTTTGATCTCTGTTAATTACAGAGGTATCTTAGGTCACAGAGATGCAGAAACCTTCTTTCATTTGTGGTCTGTCCATCAGAAGACCTCCTGAGTGTGGGGATAGTGAACCCAGAGCGGGTTCATCATCCTCTTGAGATCTGCCCAAGTTCATGGCAGGTACTTCTGACACATCAGCTGAAACAGGTCTGAATTGAGACAGACCTGAAACGAAAAAAAGACAGATCTCTTCCATGCCAGCCTCATTTCCCAGCACGGGTGGAGAGAACTCTTCCATGAGGCTGATGATATGCCTCTTCGCCTGGGCTAAGAGGTTGTAAGTCACACACAGCCTCTTCTCAGCTTTTCTCCAGCAACTAACAGTAACCAGAAGACACATCTGGCCTGTGTGCTGTGTCTTCAGAGACAGCTGAGCTCAGTGGAATGAGGGAAGAGGCTAGCACAGCTGAAACCAAATAGGTCCTATTTCTGCACTGACTATTAGTGGCAGAGAAGGGGGATCAGAGCAATTAGATCTTTACTGACTAAAGCTATGCCCTAGGGTGCCAGGCAGGAAATTCACAATCATGCAGAGAGCTGCCAGTCCCCGCAGTATGCCAAGGTGGTGATTTACAACCAGATGCAGAGATGGGAGATGATCAGTCACCCCTCTCCACTGAACTACACCTATGCTATGAACTGATCTGTTGCCAATTGGATGAGTTTTGGTGTCTAGAACATGTTTTCTTGCCTTTTCCTTCCTTAATCCACCTACCCCTCCTCATTACAGCCACCTGCCGGTGCACAGGTTATGCCATCCTTTACCACAATCAACATCAACAACATCATGCACTGGCCCCCAGAGATAGAGGAGGATGACGATGAAGAGTCTGGCTCCCCATGCCTGGAAGGAAAGGAATGTGAGAGGTTCTTCTGCTGCATTGAGGACTGTCAGACAGGAATGTGGCGGGAGGGGAGGATCCGCATTCACATCTCTCGTCTGGACTCCTACTCTCGCGTCTTCTTCCCTACTGCCTTCTTGCTCTTCAACATTGTCTACTGGATTGCCTATCTCTATCTCTAGCCGTTCTTTATCCTTAGTTGGAATGGACTGGAGACCAGCAAGATGGGCTTCTCAAGGAGCATAGAGAACAGCATCTCTTCTGTTGTAATCAATTGTCAGTCTGAACAATCCAACCTGGTGATTCCCTCTTCCTGCTCCCTCATCTCTTCTGAGAAGAACCAGACAGCTTTTTTTTAGCCTTCTTACATATCTTTTTAGAGAATCTACCCTTTCCAAACAACCCCTTCCCCAGCACCACCAGCATTTTACTTCTTGTAAGATTGCCAAAAAATGTCATATTCCCATCTCAAACATTAAGGATTATGTCAAAAACGAAAAACCTTAAGGCGTTTCATTTTTCCATCCAATCGTACTCCAAAATTCCATGAGAAGTGATGGCAAATGGAGTTTTCTGCGTAGTTATTCAAACTGCAAAGAAAATAAAGTGGATCTTACAACTTCTGAACCACTTCCACCAGAATAGACTTTGTGGAGTGGTAGAGGCTTGGAAAGATCGGAAGGAAAGAGGTGTGAAAGACAGCAGCAGTAGAGTTATCCCACTGTATCTAGGCTTGGCTAAAATGTTTTGAACCTGTCTAGAAAGCTCACAGTGGCACGGACAAGGATGGAGTAGCTGCAAGCCTCCACCAGCTCCCCGTAGAATATTTGTGGAGCATTCCTCATGGATCACTCCACTTGTTGTACCAAGTGGCACCCAAGGCACTGACCCACTGAGGCATTTCTGATTATCATCAGATGGTGGTAAAAAACACTTCACACGGCAGATGGACCCATCTGCCTCACAGGAGCAGACTCTTCTGGGCCCATGGTGACATTCTGCTTTGGGATCAGGACTTTCAGCAGTTTATGGAGCTTATGTTTTGCATAGCCTTATGCTGCAAAGACCAGAAGCAGTCTCATGAGCCAGTTGTGAGGTAGCTTTCTTTGGCCTGTCTCATGTGAGCTGGGCCCTGTTGTATTGTGCATCATAGCAGGGCAGTGCTCTCCTTCACAGTGACACTTGTTGAAACCATCAGATCTGTGCTCAGGTGCTAACCTGAGAAAGGGGTACTAGAAAAGGGAACACGATCAGCTACCAATGCTGCACCTACCAGTGGTAGGGGGAAAGCACTCCTGCAGCTCAAATGTCTTTCCTTACTTCTTTTTTTTTAATAATTACATAAAAAAAACCCAGACTTCACTAAAGCTGTATGGCTCCTCCCAGTTGCCACCAATACTTGACTCTTTTTATTCCCAAAGTCAGGAAATGGAGCAAGTCGTCCTTGGTAGATTTCAGAAAGGTCAGACATAGTGAGATGGCTCCTTATGGTTTGTCTTAAAAGGCTAGAGAAAAGCATAATACAGTCTCAACTGGGAAGAAACTACATCATGTAGAAAAGGAAACTCAGGCCCAAGGTCCATAATGTGTAAATCAGCTGCCTCCCCATTTTTACCAACTGCTGATGTGGCCCACAGCATGATTGTAAAAAGCAATGTACCATTAATAGTTACTTACTGTGTAAATTACAAACAAACAATTTTTTTTTTTAAAACCAGCATGTTCTAGAAACAATTAGTACTTAAAAGGCTTGTCACAAGAAGAAAGCTGGCATGGCTACAGAGAAAAAGTTAGGAGCGGCTGGCTCACTGGACAGCTAACAGGGGCAGGAGGTTTTACATATTCTTGGAGAGCAATTTGGTCTGGTTTAAAGATGGATTTTGGCATTGTTAAATCTGATCTGAATAATAAAGTGTCATGTTTAATTCATTCATAAATACAGCCTTACCTTGGTTCCAGAGGAACAGCTAGAGCACCTAATTAAGTATACAATAGTACAACACTCAGCTAAGTATAACCTAATGGGGTCAGACCAGTATAGCTCTGGAAAGGGAAATTGTGCCTGTCTAACCTGTTAGTGTTCTTCTTTTAAAATACCAAGTAAGAGATAAAGGTTCCCCAGAAGCATAATTTGGTTAGCTACTCTGACAGCTTTTGCAAAGATGGAAAGAAATTATGGCGGGTGGTTCTAACTGAGGAAATTGATTTAGCAAAAGAATTATTAAGGAGGTTCTAATTAGAGGAAATTAACTTAGGAGAGGGGAAAAAAGAATTGTTAAGGAGGCTCTAATTAGAGGAAATTAATGTTTTAGAGAGAAAGACACTGAGAGAGAGAAGTCTAAGAAAAGAATCAAAACAACTTCCAGACAAGGAGAGCTGCTGGGTGACAGTGCCGACTCCCAGCCAAGTGGGTTGATGTTCTGCTCCTGATAGCGAAGCGCTATTAGATGTAGCAACAGAAAAACTCCTATGACTCAACAGTACACTGACAGGGAGCTGGATTAAACAGGGTCCTGTGATCTCTGTGAGGCGCCAAAAGGAAAGAGCATCCTGTATTAAAACTAGCTCATGCAACTGAGTGAAGCATGTGTTCACATATCAGAAGGCAGCTGTCAGCATGTGCGTGGGAGGGGGCACCCTGGTGGCAAACCAGGGCCCGTGCCAAATACGCTCATTAACAGTACGGTGGCATAAAAGGTGTGCAGGCAATGTAGGCTGCAGCGAGCTCAGGCAGAAAAACATGAAAGGGGAGCATCTGAGAAAGGGATGGTGGAAGGGAAAATTTAACATCCATGTGCAATGGAGTCCAAACATCTGCAATTCACTGTAGCTTAGAAGCGCTCGGGAGCCTTGATGGACACAGATGATCGTCATGGGCACTGGAGTACAGACTTCTGCCCTGAGAGCAAGAGCTTGCTGAAATTAGACCTTTTACAGAATCAGCCAGGAGAGAAGCAGGGTGTACAAGAGACCTAAGAAGATTACAGGGACTTTGGCAAAGTAGACTTGAAAGACTATAAGATTTCACCAAAAAAAAAAAAGATAAAGCCAACACACACCTAGGTAATTTAACCAATGATGGAGGATTTGAAAGAGGAAAATAGCCTAGTGTGGGCTGGAACACAAGGAAGGAGGAGGGAGGGGGCTTTTTGGCTTAGGGAAATCTGTGCCCATCATAAATAGCTCAATAAATAAAGGCATGCACAAATTCAATCATGTTTTTAGGTTTGTACAGTACCTTACAAAAGGAAAACTAAGAAAAGACAAAGAAAAATTCACCATTTTTTGGAATTACTTTGCAAAGCTCCATTTTCTTGGAGCTTTGCAAAGTAATTCCATGTTTCCCTGCTACCAGCAGGGAATCCAGGGCACAGAGACATCCAGTAGCCCTCTCAGCAAAGCAGTGGGAGCTGAGCCTCACTGGTGCCCTCCTAGACCAGCATAAACCACCTGTCCTTCCCTGCATGCTGTACTTTCTGCCATAATGCTGGAGTGGGTTATGGTACTGCAGCATCTTTCAACCCAGGTGGCCAAGAAGGCCAATAGCATCCTGGCTTGTATCAGGAATAGCGTGGCCAGCAGGATTCAAGAAGTGATGGTTCCCCGTACTGGCACCAGTGAGGCTGCACCTCAATACTGTGTTCAGTTTTGGGCTCCTCACTACAAGAAAGACATTGAGCAGAGGAACGAAGCTGGTGAGGGGTCTGGAGCACACATCTTACGAAGAGTGGCTGAGGGTACTGGGGTTGTTTTGGTCTGGAGAAAAGGAGGCTCAGGAAAGACCTTACTGCTCTCTACAATGACCCGAAAGGAGGTTGTAGTGAGGTAGGTGTTGGTCTCTTTTCCCAAGTAAGAAGTGATAGGATGAGAAGAAATAGCCTCAAGTTGCACCAGAGGAGGTTTGCATTGGGTATTAGGAAAAATTTCTTCACTGAAAGGGTTGTCAAGCACTGGAACAGACTGCTCAGGGAAGTGGTTGAGTCACCATGAGGTGTTTAAAAGATGTGTGATTGTGGCACTTAGGGACATGGTTTAGTGATGAACTTGGCAGTGCTAGGTTTATGGTTGGACCTGATGATCTTAAAGGTCTTTTTCAACCTAAATGATTCTATCATTCTACCGTCTGGCTAATGATGGGGATTGGAAATTATTATCTCAGCATTTTTGTTTGGAAGATGAAAGGAAGTCAGAAAAAAAGGTTGATTTCTCATTTCTCTGTCTCCAATTCCTATCCTTCCCCTCCAACTTATGCCATGTAAGGGACCATTTTTAGACTGTATGCTCTTCAGAGCAGGGACTCTCTAATCGTGTGTTTGTACAAGGACTAGCACACTAGGGCTTGATCCTTAACTGAGATTTCTGGATGCTACTTATTATAGATAATAAACAACACTATGGACTACCAGTCTTCAACACCACTGTCTATTCACACCTTGTAAGATGGCTAAAAATTGCCCCCCTTGCCCCTCTTGATGCGGGTAACTGGAGCTGGTTAATATTTTCATTTCCCCAGAGGAAAATATTGTGTTGCAAAGTGGGGAAACATGTTGGTGTGATATTTTGGGGGTGGGCGGGGGATTGTTCTGATATTTTTTTTAAGAAAGAAGATACTTCAACACTGCTCAGAAGCAGTCTCCATAATTTAAAATCACTGTTTCTAATGTAAGAGAAGCCCTTGCCTGGTCCTCTCAGTCTGTTACCATTGTAAAGAAAATACTGATGTTTCTCCAAGGGTTTTGGGAGGGGTTTGGCATTAATATTTGGTGCACTTTATTTTGGCCTTTCTGCTCCCCAGCGAAATGCTGGTGACTTTTGGGGTGATCATAAACAACAGGACAATCCCAGCTCTGAAGAAGGCCTCTGCCAAGGGCCACCCAGCCTCCTGTCCCCGAACTGCATGGAGGAGCTAAGGACAGCAGTGCCGCATCCAGCCCTAGGCCCGCACAGCCACATATGTGAAACCTTACCCATTGCTCCTTTGGAGAAGCATTTATTAGTCATGCTTGACGTGCTGGAAAAATTAATTGGCCTCTTGCTATTCCTCCCCCAAAATGCTCTCTCTCTCCTTCAGCGTTCTCCCTCCCCGCATCCCCCGCCACGCTGCCACCACTCCCTCGGCCTTGAAGCTCCCCTAAAATCCCCCCTAAACATGCAATTTACCAAGGGAAGAAGGAAAGAGAGCACTGATGCTAATGAAAAAGCCCTCCCCACCCCCTTACAAACACAAGGCCATTCCAACACACAAGGCAGGGCCTGCTGCCCCGAAGGACCCCTCCACCGCACCCACATGTGCTTCACCAACTCGTAGTGGGACCAGCC
>WHYT01014596.1:380995-399756 GCA_009806455.1 Tetrax tetrax
TCGGGGCTCCATCCTGCCCCCCACCCCGCCTCGGGCTGCTATCGCCCACCGGCCCACCGTACTCCCGCGCACGCGCGGAGCGGGGCCACGACAGCCGCCCCCCTACCTCGCCCCCGTCGCTATGGAAACTGTTAGGCCGCGGCGCTGCCGCCGGTGCTTGAACCGTAAAATCGTCGTATTTCTAACGCGATTCCCCCCGCTTTCTTTCTCCGCTTTTGTGTGTCGGCGGCAGGCGCCGTTATTTCCATGTGAGGCGCAGGGAGGGACGGCTCTGGCTTCGGAGAACGGCCGGGCTGGCCGTGTGCCCCGGGGCATGGGGCCCGGCGGGAGCTGCCTGCGGGCACGGTCTGCACCGGCCCGGAAAGGGAAAACCTCCCTCCTCTCCCCGCACGCATTATATCCCTTCAAGCTTTGACAGTTCTCAAAATATTAAAAACATGAGGTGGTGAAGGAGGGTGGGGGGAGAAGAGAAAGTTATATTAAGTCATTACTTTTTATATTCCTAAAATACATTCATTATAATTTGTCTTCCTTTTAATGTCTCAGATTTATAGGCTTTGGGAAGATTGAATTTAAGGAGAAGGAGTGTGGCCAAAAATGTTTCAAGCTGTGCGCCACAGGGCAAGAGGGGAGACGCAACTAATTCTGCCTGCGCAGCCCCAGCGTGGCTGGGATGGGAGCTTCCAGCCCAGGCCTGTGCCCAGGCGACTGCCGCTCCGCACCTGCTTGTTACCTTCGTTTTGTCTTGGAGATATGGCACCAACCAACAGCACAGCACAACTTCTGCTTCTGGCAGCCCATTAGGGGCAGGAGGTACCCACTGTGAAGTTGAGGTACAACATGGCTCGGCTCCCAGCTTTCCCATCAGACTGGGTGAGGAAACCCAGGTACCCAGGGGAAATGCCCTACTGCCCGCAGGCCTCTAATAAAGAAGTATGTCTGGGAAAAGAATGGGTTTTGGTTTGATTTGGTTTTTAAGGATTATGCAAGAGAAAATTGACTCAATTTTCTGTTAGAGGGATCTCAAGTCTTCTAGGTTGGCTTTTTTTTTTCTTGTTGCTGTTCCTGATTCTTTATATTGCTGCCTGACATGATTTTACCCCTGTCTTCTTGTTTTTTCCCCTTCTCCCCTCATCTTCCAAAAAAAAGTAAATAATACAGTCCAGGCCTCATCTGTCCCAGTCACACTTCTTGCACCATCTGAGCCCATATGACAATAACAACACCACAGGATGGAAGAGCAACTGAAGCCTTAATAGTTGCTGTAAGCAGGTCGGCATAGCAACATCTCCAGAGAGAGCTCTCCACGGGGTCATTTCCATTCACTTTAAAGCCCACTTGGGCTGCTAGAGTGGTATAAAATGGACTCTCAAAAGCTGTTAATTAGGATTAGCAGCTTCAGGAACATCAAGCCACAGTGCTCCAAGCTGAGCCATTTATCTGAAAGAACTCAGGCCTCTTGACTGCCTCCTGAACCAAGGCACAGGACACCACATATCAAGGCAGACAACTTTGAAATCAGATGGCAGAGCCACGCGGTTATCTCTGTTCCTAGCTTGGCTGCTGAATGACACTGCAGCACCTCTCCCACAATCAGATTGCCCTTTGCTGGACTTGAATGGTTGGCAGGTCCAAGACGCACCAACCAGCTGTACAGGAGCAGGGGAGAAGACAAGGACCCATCTTATGAATACAAGTTGCATGTGGTGTGAAATCCACAGGGCACATGGTGGGTGAGGTTTCTAGATGATGCATATGCCATAACAGGTCTGTAGGGCTCCAAGAGAGAGCAGCCACTGTGGAGAAGAAATGGCACCCATGAATGGCAGCATGCTCTTTCAAGGCCGGTCACAGACTCCATGTTAAAACAAGGTACTGACTTGTGTTTCACAGCTGCTGGGATGTGACTTTTATTCTGTTGCCATAAGCTTCCTGCCCTTCATCAGTTTGCAGAATGAAAGGCCCAAGGAAGGTGATAAGTCCCTCATGTGTAGTGGTAACATAGAAAGCCAGTTTTGCAATAGCTTCTGTCACACACATGAGCAAAACAAGCTGTTGGAAAAGGCAGAGCCATTGCCAGGCTGTTATTGGGCTGATTTGCATTTCTCATATGCTACTGACCCTGACAAACCTCCTAAGGCAATCTTTTCTGACACTTCCCCTTTCCAAATGCAAGGTGAAGCACAGATGTCTCCCTCACATTATTCTGCTTCTCTTGGTGTTTTCATCTCCTCAGGGTAAAACACTACCTGAATCAGAGCCGAGCTGAAGACAAAACTTCCCATCTGGGAGTGGAGTACTAGATTCCTTGCATACATTCCCCTTCCTGGAAAAATACGTTAGGTCTGGTCAAATAAATACCTGTGTCAGCAATTCAGACATTCACACTGCAATCTGTTTTTCAAGATCATGCACTTCATGGCTGCTGGTAGCCACGCTTTCAGCTGTGTCCATCATAAAGAGAAAACTTTTACCATAGTGACAGCCTGACCATGTTCAGGCAGATCTAAAATAAATTTTAAGGCAGAACTGGGCCTACAGTCTTGTCCACTTTTAGCCACAGAAACTCTCAGTAATCTGAAAGAATATATATGGCAGCAGAGACTTGACAGGCCAGAAAAACAGAAACTCCTACCCAAGAGTTTACAGTCAGCATCTTGAAAATTGTAGGTACCTGCTTGGTCTTTGCCATAATGGAGACCTTCTTTTGCTGTTCTCCAGGAAATGTACTTCATCAACTAACTCTTCTATCACAGAGCTTCAGCCAGCCACTAGCAGTGTCCAAGAGAGATCAACAGCTCAGGAAAAAAGTCAACACAATGTGTGAGAACAAAAAAAGCTGTAGGGTGAATTTAACAAGCTAGAACTATCACACTTCAAAAGAATATGTACAATAGTAAGTAACTAAATCTGTGAGTAAGACCATATGTTGATGCTTTGGCCAAGCAGGTAGAATCATAGAGTCATAGAATAGTTTTGGTTGGAAGGGACCTTTAAAGGCCATCTAGTCCAAATCCTCTGCAAGGAGCAGGGACATCTCCAAGCAGAGCAGGTTTCTCAGAGCCCCGTCTGACCTGGCCTTGAATATTTCCAGGGATGGGGCATCCACCACCTCTCTGGGCAACCTGTTCCAATGTTTCACCACCCTCATAAAAAATGTCTTCCTTATCTCTAGCCTAAATCTACTCTCTTTTAGTTTAAAACCATTACCCCTTGTCCTATTTTGGTACTAAACCAGAAAGCAAAAGGAACCACAAAACTCTTGCGGAACCATCTCAAAGTCCCTGCATGCCCCCTCTGCCCAACATTACTGGGAAATGAAAGCCTAACACCTGAGTGGAGAAACATGCCATGCTCATTCAGGGCTTTCTCATTTGTTTCCTGAGGTTTCTTAGTATTCTGCTTCTCGATATATTCTTCTGGCAGCAAATCATAGATGAGGGAAAAGCATCTCTCCCTAAGCCATCCAGAGAACACGAAGCAAAAAAGCAAAATCATAGCAGACAGGCAAACTTCTTGTGAGTCATCATCTTCCCTCCTTTCCCTCTCCATTTCCAACATCGCTCATAGCCCCAGGATTGTTCCATGGAGCCTGGAACCAGAAGGTACCTATTCCTGTTGCAGGTATAAACCACTTCACTCCAGAGGAGAAAACAAGACTTTTACTTTTATTTTACATAAGGAAAGGAAGAAACCAGCAATTGCATCTTTGTATCTCTCTATTTAGGCACCTTGTACATGATCTTCTGAGACTGATGGCCCAATTATACAAAATGCATGAAATAAAATAACTATCCCTTTCCCAAAACACTCACCATCATGCCCAGTACGACCCCACCCCCAAAAAACCCAACTCAAACCAAACCAACAATGAAAAATCCCACCAAAATCAAACCAACCAACCAAAATAAACCAAACAAGTTCATCAAAGAGAACAGAAAAGCAGTTCTGATCAGTACAAAACAACACAGGGTGGCTACACATATATGAAGTCAAATGAAAGTCAAATATTCTCTGTGTGTAGAACAGAGAAGTTTTTGTCAAATCTGAAGATCCATATGTCCAAACTGCAAGGCATTTTCAATGGCATTGATTTTGCTGTATGCTACCACATATTTCAAATTAAGGCTTGATCCCCAATTTTCACTGCTCAGAAAGGAAGACAAAACTTGCTCTAGACTGGTACATTTTAAAGAACCATTTCTGATTTCTTTGTCCAAATTTTCAGAACAAATACATTTGTCCTTGAGATAAGTTTTATTTGATCTGCATTGATATTCGCAAAGTAACTGACTTCTCCCTGTCTGAAGAGACTGAAATGTTTGCTACAGAGACTTCAGATAAGCCATTAATACATGCTGCTGCGTTTAGGGGTTATAGAGTCACCATTCCATGTGGACTATAGGCAGCCAACATTGTACAGCATTTAGGACCTGCATTTAAATTTAGTACTAGTACATATGTTTATATTAGGGGAAAACTTGGCAGGTTGAAACATAGTTCAGCATATTTCTAACATGGTTTCCTCAATGTGCTCTTCATTTCCCAGGGAACCTCAGAATTTGGTCTAAGGGGAGGGCCAAGCAGGGCCAATGTACCTCATCTAAGGAAGCTCTACTCTTCCACTTCAACTTGGTGCACAGAGACTTCAGGCTCATATAAAGTTACTTGTTGGCTCCTACAGCTCCCCTAGTTATTACAGCCCTCAGTCTTCAAGAATCAGAACTCAGCAGACTTTATATTGGATTAGTTTCAGTGATAAGTCCATATGTTGGCTTGCCAATGTAATTATCAGACTCAACAGCATAAGTCTCTATAGCCATAAAAAGCAAGACCACCAAGAACTGTCTAGCATAGACTACTAGCTAGAACTACTAGCATAACGTTCTGCCACATGCTACAAAAACTCATAACCAAGTTTTGATTGATCTTATAGAATGACAGCTCACAGCGTGCTACACATTGATCCCCACCCTTCATTAGCTAAAGCAATAGAAACATCTAGTTTGGAAGTCTTGAGATCCAAAGGTACAGAAAACTAAGTCCACATACTCTGTCCCACTGGTGAAAAGGTGAATAAAAAGCAGTGAGGCCCAGGCACAGCATGCCAGAAAGGGAATTCCATGAATTCAGCTTGTCCTTGGTGCCTGCGGCCTTTCTGGTCAGTGATTCATTAAATTTAGGCTACTGCCCTTGCAAACTGGAAATCTTTATTAAGTAATGTGCAGAAACCATCCAAAGGTTGCTCACCCTATTTGTTCCATAAGCCACAATCACAGAAAAGACCACACATTTTTTGCCACGAACTATCTCTTGCTGAAACAGCTTTCACCTGCTGATTGTCCAGGCTCCTCTTCAGGGAAGAGTTTGTCTTGGTGACTCTTAAAAACACCAAGTCAGGAGACACCTATAGTGTTGTACATGATGTTGGTTAAGGCTGGAGCACTCACATATATGGAGCATGCTGGTTTTCAGCATCTGAGGGCAGCCAGAGTTCCAGGCTCTCCAGGAGCTCTCCAGGGGGAAGCAAGAGTGATTCAGAAAGGGTCTGAAATGCATAGGCTGATACATGCATTTACAGGAAGAAAGAGGAAGAGCAGAATATGAGTTTAGAAGAAGTTTTACCTGAAAAGGCAACCGATAAATGCAGGTAAGGGATCTGTTCTTGTGTGTAGTTCATGACTTCAGATGGCGCAAGCACAGGAAAAAAAAATCAAAAAATAATGTAACATTTCGGACACCTAAAAATGTGTCAGAACAGAAACAATTTCTTACTGTGCTCAGATTCTAGAACAAAGCCAGAGCTCTCTTCAGAAGAGAGCTCTAAAAACAGACTCTATGAAGATGAAGAATGGGACTTCACTTTCAAGTAAGTTAAGAGCCTACTGACCCCAAGCCACCCATACCAGCTTGCTATAATATTTCCCAGACCCTAGCCTGGCCAGGATAAGTCAGTGGCTCCTACCCACTCGTGCTGCATGAAGGCAATTGAAAATTGCTCCCGAGCGTGGGAGCTGGTCTCCTTCCCCAGTGATCCTATTGCTTGCCCACATTGTACCCCAGGAGAAATTACTTTATCCTTATGCTTTATTCAGACATCCTGCTATAGATTATTCCCAAAGGGTCTAAACTGAAGAGCAAATAATTAGATTCAGGCATTGAGACCCCACATTAGGTAGTCCAGGAATAACACTAGCCCCCTCCTCCATACATATGGCATTTAACTTCTCTGGGGCAGCCAGGACACAGCCAAGCATTCCCTGAGCCCCGAGATGGGACAGGGTCCATAGCAGGTCCTGCTCAGTGCTTCCTCTCCTCATCTCAGGAACTGCTGCATTGGAAAGGCAGATTATTATACTGCAAAATTTATTTTAGCTATAACTGGAAAAGTAATCAAAGCAAATGCAACAGCTCCAGAGGAATCAGAGTAGGATTAGACATTTATATGAATAAGAATAGCTTCCGCGCTTCGACTTGCTGTGATAAAAATAATAAGAACCTTGGTTTTTACACTCCAGGGCAGAAACTTGATCTCTGAACAAGATGTTAGAAAGAAATTTCCTCTCCCAATAGTAGTCCCCAACTGTCCAGGCCACAGCATAGGGTATAGTGGTGTCTAGTGGCCAGAGACTAGAGAAAAAGCTGGCTGGAAGCCCATGGGCTTGTTCAGGAGCAGCAGAGGGGGGGTGGGGTGGATTCCAGTGTATCAGACATAAACTAAACCAGTCTATCACTCCCTTTTCTCTTTGCATTTCCTTGCTAAATCTTAGTCCTGGAAAATCAGTGAGTTTCTGTGCAGGATCCAGGGATCTCCTTGCTTTGTTTGATTTGTTTCTGTGCAGAGATGATCACTGCTACCCCTTGCTGCTTCTGCACCCATGCAAGCTGAGCTGTTAAGCTATAATGGCCTTAGCCCCCGCTGATTAATAAACTGGCTTGAGACTGCTGATCTCTTTGGACCATTAAACCTTTCCCCAGCGACTAGTCATTAATCCCCCAAAGAGTCATCCTAGATGAGGTTGTTGTTAGCCCCATCAATCCTTTTTAAGGCCTCAATTTGCAGTGGAAAGGAGAAGGGAAGGGGGGACAATCTAAATTAGTCAGGCAGTGCCATCTGTTCCCCCGGGTTACAGACAGCTACACCAGCCCCTGCATGCCAGAGCTTAGCATTTCCACCCAGGTAACGGCTGTCACTGTGCAGGACAGACCATCCACTAAAAAGCAAGATAGTACCACACCAGACCAGGGTATTAAACAAGACCAGGAGAAAAAGCCAACATTTGTTTCCTTAATTGCAATGCCTTTGGCTGGAGCCAGAAGGCATCATAACATACGGTTACCGTAGGAATACCTGCCATATCAATTTCAGCAGAGATGCTTTCAAATGAACAGATTTAGGACATGAATTACCCAGAGCATTAGTACCTATAGACCTGAGCAACTCCCCTTGTTTTCTCAGCTTCTGTTTCTAATTCCAGTGTCTTTGTTATTAAAACAGTCCACATCTTCAGCCAGAAGACTGGATTTGCCTTAATGATGACTCTGCAAAGTGGCATTTTGACCACCCTGGCTGTAGCCCTCCACACTCTTCAGCCTCTTCTCCCATTGTCAGCACACTAACCCTGATTATCTTTCCTTAGCTCTTCTAGGATTTTTTTATATCCTTAAATCTCATTACTGTGAGCCATGCGTAGGGGCTTGGAAGGAGGATGGTGGCAGCAGAGGTGTTGAACCTCACACTACACCCTCCAAAGTTCATCCTGGATGCACCATAGAAATTGCATCTGCAAAACAACAATCAAATATTTCTGGATTTTCACCTAAAAACTCAGTTACTTTTTTCATCCCTTGTCTCTGGAAAGTTACAGCTTTTGAACTCTGGGTTTTATGTCCGTGTGAGGTTTTGAATGAATGAGTGGTGCATGTTTAAGATCAGGTTTTATAAAGATGAGGTCACATAAGCCTGTCAGCTGGAACCAAGCTACATTTGTAGCTCCACACAGAGCAAACTGTGTCCCAATCTGGTCTGTGCTGCTGCATCAATATGCAGTAGCTGCTGTTACCAGTGTGCTAGAGCAATCACAGAAGGGAAGGGAGGGCTGGTGCTGGTACACAACGTATGTTATGGACAACAGTTATCTTCTGCAGCTAGTTGTGTCAATGATGGCTGCTGTTGAAGCCCAGTGTTTAGGGAACATCAGAGAAAATAGCTTCAAAATTTAAATTGGTAGCTTGACTTAACCATGATGCTACTGCTGCCATAGCATGTCCAAAAGGGGCAATAAGAGGGCAAACCTCTGGCACTAGCACAGCTTGGAAGAGGACATCTCCATCCTCAGCCAAAGAGCTGGTCAGTGCTATGTTCTTCATTAGACTTCCCATGTGTCTGTGCCAGTGTTGCTTCATGTCTCTGTGCCTCATCTGCCAGCTATAATTTGGAAATGACCACACCAGTTCTATCCCTTCAGTGTGAGACTTCTTATACTGTGAAATATGTCTCACCATTAACAAGCAAAACTTTGACATGTTCTCACCAGAGGCCCTGGTATGCTTCTTTTCTATCAGCACTGTGCATGATTTGCATGAGTGCATCACCAGATTAATGTGAGCACGAGTCTTCAGAAATCATTTTGGCTCTAGCAATGATTTGGCTGGTGCTGAGCACACCAAGTATAGCCAACAACAGCTGGACTCCATGGGGAGTGGGGAAAAAAAGAAAACAACCACACACATGCAAAAACCATCAGTCAGGCACCTTTTAAATTATTAATGCAGTGCACAGTGAAAGGCTTTTCAGCTCTCAAATCTTCATATGATTATATAAACCTTTGCTCATCCAGCTACTGAGGACCTGTGTTTGTGGGCATTAATAGCTGCTGCAGTGTTATAATTAGAGCAGAGAATGAGGAATCCCATGGGGGAATGGAGGAAACCCCACATTGCTCAAGTCATTCAAACATTCAGGGAGATAAAACACTCCAGAGAAGTTCTGGAGGGAGGAGTGCCTGGGGTAGGGAGGAGTTACAGCCACCGCAGTTGTTTCTGCCTCTCTTGGGTCCATAAAATTAATTATGGTTATTAATTATTTAGGATGCTACAGTAGTAATTAGTGCAATAATCATCTCAGCCACTGATATAGCCCCTTTCAGCCCCTGAAGGTCTTACAGGACCTCACAGATTCCCATACGGTCTTTTACATCACTGCCTGTGGTCTTAGACTCCTTACTGCATCCTTGGGAAAATGAAGGCTGGTGGCCCCAGCAGAGAGAAAGGACCACCCCAGCCAGGGCCCCACCACCCTCCGGTTACATGAACAGGGGCCTGGGGTGGAGGGCAATGGAAGATGCTCCCACATGGGAGGGTGGCAGGGAGCACATGGTGTGGATGCTGCAGCTTTCCTGGGAAGACTCACTGGATGCCAGCATGGAGGACCCTGAAGGCCTGCTAAACCAAAGCCTCTCTGGCAGCAATGGGGAGCTATGTCACAGTCCTGCTGGCCCTGTTCCCCAGCCCTCCTTTCGGCACTTGTCCAAGAAGAACTTGCATGTGACCCTAGATTCATCCCCAGAGAATGGCTTTCCCCAAATCGATCACCCATTTTTGTGCTGGTGACTCCCATGGCCTGTCACAGGAGTGCTCACATTTGCAGCATGCTGCTGCGATTTCTCACTCTGTTCTCCCTGGTTGTGGGCATCGTAGGCCAAAAGATGCTTGAAGACTGAGGACAATGTACTGACACCAGAGGTTTTGCTTCATCTCAGAACCTTGTAAACAACTACGTTCCTCAGTGAGCAGCCAACATCCAGAGGTCACTTCCCACTCACAGCTTCCCGCCTCCATCCACTCATCAGGTGAGCCCAGAGGACAGGAATGCCCCAGTTCCCCTCCAGCCTCTCTCCTTGCCATCACATCAAGTGGCACCTCAGGCATAAAGATTTAACTCAAACAAAAATTAACATATTTTACAATGCTAACACCCTGAAGAAACACAGGAAGACCCATATCATCAAAGAAATAACTCTGAAAACCAAGAATCAGCTCTCCTTCCCCACATCTAGCCTCTCCTTCCTCCCCCAAGCACGTCTGAACTGCTGCTTATAGCATCTGCAGTCCTCAGTGTGACCCAGAAGGCCACATCACCCAGCCTCCCAGGGGCTTTCATAATGGGGAAGTGTCCGAGATTAGAGACAAGAGAGCAGTGACTGCAATATAAAAGCAAACTGAATAATTAAAGAGAGGAGCTGTTCCTTGCAGAGAACAAAATGAAAGAGTTGTGTGATTTGAGCAGAAGTGACCTTTACACTTCATTACAAGGAGGTGGCGTCCTTATAGGGTTATTAATATTTCCAACTGAATTAGCTTGGGTTAAAAATGGCTCAAAGGAATGAAGAGGGAGAGGGAGAGCGTGCACAAAAATACATCATTCTGTCTTTTTCTTCTCCTCTTTGCTTTTTGCCTTTTTTTTTGTAATTTGTTGACTTGAAAGCAGAAGGGATGAGTGGCCACCAGGAACAAGGCTTCATTAGAAAGGGTGAGAGCCGCAGGATGACCTGGCTAAGAAATCTTCAGCAAGAAGCCTGTGATGTCTTTGCAGCTGTTTCCCCATGGGCACAGAGCATGTCTTCATTCACCAAGCTGCAAACACATCATGGGACTGATGTCCAGGCGGTTTTGAGCCAGCAGCGGAGGTCAGTGCTGCTGCTGTTGGGTCCACAGAGAGTCACTAGGACCTCCTAGGGCATCACAAGTCTCACATGTGCTCTCATGGTTACTGTTCACCTACCAGTGAGCCAACTGATTCCCCTTGCCGCTGCTCACAAAGCACCTCGCTTTCATCAGTGGGGAAATGGACAACTCCGCTCAGCAAGCTTTACCACATCAAGCTGTGGGCACATTTACACTCTGACACAAGGGACAGACATACATCCTTCCTCCCAAGTGGAGACAAAGCCAAGGCCTTCACTAAGATTGTTTTAGCAGAGGACCATAAAAATGCAGAGCACAGCTGCTTTATTGCTGTAGCTGACAGAAGTTCATACATACACACTTTTTTACCCCAATGTGCACACAGAAAAGGACCTTTACTTCAGCATGTGCCAGCAGATGCAGGCCCACACAGTCTTACAAAAGCACAACTGTCAATAATGTCCAAAAGCACTGCATGAATTAAATGAGCAAAGCTGAACTCGGTGATCTGAACCTAAATCCAAGCTGCAATTTTGCTACTCAGAGCCTCAAGGTGTACACAGTTGTGCTTTTTGCTCAGATCATTCAGTCTCCTATTAGTCCCATCACTGACTTTGCAGATGCAAAAGCACTGCTACCTTTATAACTCATCCAGATACCTGGTTCCTGCTCCACAAGCCTGACCTAAACAATTTATTTTAATGTCTCTCTCTGCCCAGCGATAACAGACATCAGCAAAACCCACCTGAGCAAACAGAAGAAGAAAGAAACGTGAAAGCAGGTGCACATCAATAAAGAATGAAGGTACTGTGGTGGAGCCTGCAATCAGTCTCATGTTGTTACCACGGTGGTTACTTCCACACCATCTTCCCCAGAGGCACAGAAGATCACCTTCCCCTGCTCCACTTGTGGAGGGGATTCTTGCAAATTTAATGCAAAAACCCAAATCAAAAAGAGAGTTTAGGCTTTTGAAGCAATTATGAAATGGACACCATGGCAGCTGCTGCTCCTCCAATGGCTGCTGAATCACAGCCCCTCACTTATTTATAGGCTTCCCCAGAGTGCTTACAGCCGAGTCAATGACAAATGCCAATGAACATCTACTCTCACCCCCACAAGGTGTTGTTATCCTGGCTGTAAGGGAGATGCAAAGTGACTAAATAACACACCGTCAGCTGTGCCAGACGGATGTAGCAGAGGCAGGGAGAATACCCAAGACACTTCACCAGCCAACCAGTACCACTAGCATTATCTGAGTGTTTTTCCCAGCAAATGCACAGGTTCCAGTCTCTCACCCTGCAAGATTTAGCTGGTGTCCATTACTAAGCCTCACACTTTTTGATGCTATCTTCACTCTGACAAAAGGCAATGCTCTTATGATTGCTGAAAAGATGCACAGAGTGAGCAGAGGACTTACTTGAGTTCTGAATCGAGCAGGGAGACATCCCAGGGATGGAGGCTGAGATGCTGATGCTCCAGAGGGAGGCGCAGGAGGAGGTATTGAGACTCCAAGAACAGCCAAAGTTTGCCCCTTTTTGCTGGAGACTATTGCACGTGGGCCAGGCAGTGAAGAGTTCTGAGGGAAAGAGAAAATTCAGACTTAATCTGGTGCTAGGAGAAGGCATGAAGGTGAAGGGAAGGGAGAGGATGAATTTTACCTAGGCTAGGTCAGGGAGGTCCCCTTCCAGGAACAGCGAAGGTGAGATGTACCACACTCTGTCCATAAAAGCATCCCTCCCAGATGATCTCTGTCTGGGCTGTGCTCTAGAAAGAAGAGGCCATTTCCCTCACCATAGTGCCAGGAAGCTCTCTCTGGGTGCATCCACAAACTCTGGTGCTGCACAGCTGGCAAAAGTAGGAGTCAGCTGGCAGAATCGCCATTATCAGTGATGATTTACAGGCCACAGAGATCACAGCTTGCCTTGTAGATGTCACTGGGACATGGCAGTCAAGGGAAAACATCTTACAAACTGGGACAAATTACAGTTGCTGAGATGTAGCCCACACAGGAGCTGCTGCTGCCTGCTTTGCAGCGCAGAATGACTCTTCAAAGGATACATGAGGCTGCAGAACCCCTCCACAAGGCTCACTAGTTGCGAAAGGGCCACCTGAGCAGGGTGTGCAGAGCCCCGTCTCTCATTCCCAGCCAGACCAGGGCTGGACCTCTCAGTAACAGGCTTCCTGGTGTTGGCTGACACTGTGCTGCTGTAGTTTTTTATTTATCACTCACATACTAAATCTGAAGTGGCTGTTTGGACTAGACATGTTTTCTGTGAAAACTTTCACAGGCCCTGAAAAAGCAATGGGTTTTACAGGGAACACCCATGGACTTGTTCCAGTGCAATTCCAGATGGACCCAGGAAACCAGAGAGCTCCTCTGTAAGGGAAGCTTGGATCTTTGTGGAGTTGTCTCTGGGAAGAAAATCTTTGAGGTCTCATTTAGGGTTGGTCTCACAGTAAGGCCAAAAAGACTACTGATAAAGTCCCCTGACTTTTCAGTTTCATCACTTATACAGTTTCAGATTTAGATAGAATTAGCTGATGGCATAAAATGTTATTGAAGCAGGAGCTGGAGTCAGGCAGAAAGGTCATCTACATTTTGTTTGCTTTGTTTCAACTTTCTCTAGCCAAACCCATGGCTGATCTGAAAGGACTAAAAGCAGCAGCAGTCCCACACATCTGGCTGAGACCCACTGGGAAATGCAACTGTGGAGCAATGGAGAGAAAAAAAGAGGAAAGGGTTAAGAAGAGGAGACATGAGGGGCAGAACACCCCTTGCTCATCTCAACAAACAAGTCTCACTTTAACTCCACTAACACAGAAAATACTAAAAGCAGTAGCTCATCATCTGAAGACTGTGACATTAAATTTATCTTTTTTCCTTGCTTTCACAGCAATTTTGCACTATGTTTGATAGCTGATGTGCATATCCAAATTCATGCAGCCCTACCATCCCTCTCTCTCTGCCTACTCGCACTTACCCACGCTCTTTCCGCATGTGACTCAGGATGAAAAGGGATTTAGAAAGATTCAGGGAACGTTTACAAGCCACCCACCATTTCACTCTCAGCTTGGATGGCCACATTAGCACCTCCAGTTTGGATTTAAAAGCCAGACTGGCCAGCATTTGGGATGAACTCTGGGACAGGCATTTCTTCTGTCCCCAGCACAGACAGGCACAGAGCAAAGCTGCACAAGGCATGCCTCAGTGATTACTGTTGGCTGAATGTTGCAAGGCTGGATTTGCTTTAAGACAAGGCAAGTTTCTTGACTTCTTGCTCAATGCCTTGTCCACAGGCTGCATTGCAATATCCTTCCCAGAGTGATCACTGCAGCAGACCCAGGAGATCTCCTGAATATGGTGTAAAAGAGGTGCCTCAGTCACACTGGGCAACGTGGGAGGGTGGGAGTCATACAGCTCTGCCACATTTGCAAGACAGCCATAGCCTGTCCCATTGAGGAGAACCAGTAAAATTGTGACTGTGTGAACCTCTGGCTTTTTCTGGGCTGGCTGAGTGAGGTGTGAATACCTGAGTCTGTGAACTCTCCAGCAAAATCTCTGCAGCATGGGGGCACTGATGCAGGTTCCACCAGCACAAAACAAGCAGCAAAAATTTCCCTAGCAGTAGATGCCAGGGACAGACAGGGGACAAGCTAAGCAGATTTGGGTGACTAAAAACTAAACTAAAGCCAGACTACCCCTCTAAGGCGGTTGCTGAGCAGCCATTTAGGGGAGCATGTCACATCCTGTTTCCATGGAGACCAGATTAACAGAGTGGCCGAGAGAAGCTGCAGTCCTAATCTCTCCCAGAGAAAAGAGCTTGCTGAGACAAGTACAAGAGACTTTTAAACATCTTCAATCCAAACTCAGGGTTCTCCTTTCCATGTTCTCTCTAATCCTGCTAGAGGTTACTAGCCCCTTTTAACCCCAAGCCCAGCACAATAGCACCAAGCAGTGCAGTTATGCACAGCCTCGGCAGGCAGTCCCTTGCTAAAATAAAATCTGCCCCCTCTCTCTGCAAAGTTTGGCTGTCTTAAAAGTAAAGCTTAAAACCCCAGCCCATTATGTGCAAGTGGCCTCCAAAATGTCTGCATTGGCACACTCAGCCTACTTTTTGGTGACAGAACTAGGCACTGAGGACAGAGATGGAGGTGCCACCTCCATCAACAAAAAGATCCAGCTCCTTCCTTCTGTATTGCATGAGACACTTTGTATTGACTTTCTTCCCCTGAGCTTTTGCCTTTCCTGTGTAGTATCCCAGGTAAGAGCAAATCCCACAAGAGCACCAGATAGCTTGCCCAGTGGAACTGTACACTGCAGTTGCACAGTTTTACCTAAGGACTTGCTGCTAATGACTTAGAGAAAACTACATTTGACCACAATCCTTGCAGAGAACTTCCCTGCTATACTTATAGTCTCACCTGCACTTTGGATGTGTTGGTCTTCTGTCTGTTCCATGAAGAAGGTGAAGAGAGTAGTGCAGTGTTGGAATAGCAAGGGCTCCTGGATTTAGGGTGTGGATCTCACCCTACATGGGCCAGGAAATCCTCTTTCCCAAGGCCCTAACCTTCCTCAAAGGAACCTCCAGATCCCAAATTTAATTCTAGTTTGTGAGGTAGGAAGACAGTTACCATGTTCTCTTCTTCTAGCAGCCCTGCAAATTTAAGTACAGCAGAATAAGATCTGCTTCCCCTCCAGATCTTTTTGGCTTGGTCTGGTCTTTTCCTGAGGGACAATTCATATCTCCAAATACTTCAAGATTTCTTCTTTCCCCTGCCCATCCAAGGCAGACACTCACATTTTCAAACCATCAGGCAGGGTCTTTGCCACACAGCTTTTGTTGTTTGTTTTTTTTTTTTTCCAATGGGATTAGTGCTGATTAAGGCTCGTCTACTTCTCTAAACCTCCCTTTGTGCTTTCCATGGAGGGGGACACTGAGCACCGCAGATGTGGCTCATACACTGCTCCAGCCTTGCTATGTCAGAGCTGTGTGGAATAGCTCTGGCTGGTGAGCTGAACAAGACATCGAAGGTGCTGCTGCCTTCTTATTGCTTCCAGAAGTTAAAAGGAATTTGACTAGTTGCTTTTTCTTGCCTTTACCCCAAAACTTTGTCAGGACATTCCTGACAAAGTTTGACAGTGCCAGAAAGATAAAGAACGAGGGAGTGTGACTGGGAAAGTTCAGTTCAATTTCAATTTTATTTCTGCTCCCCTTGCCAGAAGGGTTGATGGTTTTCTGCACATCTGGAGGCATAGATATGGGTTTGCACAGCCTTATCCCAGAGGGCTGGAGCTTGTAAGTCAGCTGTACTACAAGGTCTCACCTCAGTCAGCACTGTGGCCCTCCCCTGGGATCCTGCAGGTGCTGAGATTTCTCTTGGCAGTCAATACCCATGCCAGCCTGAAGCTTCCCAAAAGCACAGCTCTAACACAAGCACAACATGTCTCTGGAAAGGGCCAGGCGTCAGCACATCTGTGTCCTACAGCTGTGGGCAATTAAGGGTTGGTTTCCTCTCCAGGCTCTGAAAGCACAGCTCTGAAGCACCAAGCTACTTCTGATCAGCATCTCTGTTTTGAGATGAGAGCTCTGCTGTGGGATAGAACTGGCAGGCTGGATTAAACACAGGATATTTTGGGGCAGGGTTTACTACATCTACTTCCATGGTCCTCCTTTGACTGAAAGGTCCCTGCAATTTAGTTCATGGCTGTGCATGGTGGCTGGAGTTCAGCTGAAGTAGAAGCAAGGAGTAAGTTAACGCAGAGTGTTGCAACAGCTGCGTTTATAGCACCTAAACCTACAGGTGATTATTTTTTCTTTTTTTTTTTTTTTGCTGGCCAGATGATGGGCCCCTGGCCCCTATCTCCTGTCCACAGCCACTCTGGGTCAGACAACCAAGACTATTTCATCTGAACATGGCCCCAAACTCCTTCATCTCCCCCCTCCAGCTGGTCTCTCTGAAAACATGATGCCCAGAACAGAAGATAAAACTGCAAAATATTATTATTGTCTGTGTACAAACAGGTTGTACTACCACCACCAAGGCCATGTCTAGAGGCACGGAGACCATAATCAAGGACTTCCAGGAAGGATGATCTGCAGCTTAATAGTGTCTGCTGGGGCCAGCACTGCCCCCCTGGGATCTGCCCCTCAACCTGCCAGCCTGGGGACTTTTGGGGGAGCATGGGTGAGAGGAGGGAGTAGGGAAGGAGCTGACCTGAGCATGCCACATAGGTAGAGAAGATGGCAGCCACCTTCCTACCTGCAGCTTTTAGGCACCTCGGTTGTCCTTGCAGAGCGAAACAGCGCAGGCAGGACAGCAGATGCGTTCTAGGTGCTCACGGTGGTGGGGCACCTCAGGAGTTTCCTGCCATGCGGGCTGGATGCTGGGGGACAGCAAGCAGGGACTGGCTTTGCTGACTTGGCCTCAGCTGTCGGCCCGATGTGTCTTCAGCGGGGTCTGCCACGCTCTGCCGCTGTGGCTTGTTTTTGCTGGCGGGCAAGAGCTCAGCAACAGACAGGCAACCAGAGGGAGGAAAGCGGGAAGAAGAGGGGGCATACGAGATAAATAGGTAGAGTGAAGATAATAAAGGAGGACAGTTGGCCTAGAAAACTCAAAAGAAAAATTGACAAGAAAAAAACTGAAGCTAATTCCAATGTGCGAGGTTCCTGCTGAGCCCACAGGAGAGAGGCACCATGTAGCACTGGCTCCCACTGCAACTCCTTGCTGCTGAGCATACCAGTGGCCAGGACCTAGCCGCAGTCGGCAGTTGCCAGAGCCCTTCGTGTCAGCATCATTTATAGTCAAGGAAAAGCAGGTGGCTGCACAGCTTTCCCCAGGAGTAGGGGACTGTCCTGCAGGATGGGGGTGGCTGTTCACTCTGCAATGCAGCATGTTTTCAGAGCAGACTCACCAACCCGGGCCATACCAAGCCTCTGTATGCCTGCAGGATGCAAACAGGGCTGAAGATGATCAGCAGCGACTTGTCTTGGCCTCCATACTGCAGTCCTTTCCTTACATTGTCATTATCTGAGACCCTTAACCTCACCAAAGGAGCCAGGCAAGAGTCCTAGTGCTGCCTTAGTGCAGTACTAAACCACAGAGCTCTGGGAAGGCCAAAGATGAGGGCTTGCCACCCTCTCAGCTGGGCCAGAGGGTCTGCATGAAGCACTGAATCAATACACCAGTGGTCACTGAAGCAGTTGAGGCTAAAGGATTTTATCATCATTCAAGTCCTCTGATGCACCACGGCACAAGAGGCAGGAACGTCAAAAGCCTCTTTGTCAGCAAAGAAACCATGAAATGCACCCTACTGACTTGAGCAGGATCTGGCAGGAGGTCAGTGGCCTAGGCAGAGAGATGAACCCATGTCTCTCAGCTCAGCATTTTTCCTGGGCAAATGAGGCCAGCACATAAACACACAGCACTGGTGTCTTCACAGATGGCATCAGCAAGCTAAGTTGTTTTCCAAGGTTGCTAACAAAGATGGAAGGAAAGTTAGAGCAGGAGGAAACATGGGACAAGGGAGCAGCCTGTGCTTTTGAGGTTGACAGAAAAAGCAGGGAGGAGGGAACTAACAAAGCAAACAAAGCATAGCTTTAATTCCCTTCCAGCAAGCCTGCCCACAAGCCTCTCTCCCAGCATAGGAAAGGCAGCTCACACTTAATCCTCCCCACAGATATTCACACCCCTCCCTTCAGCGCCTGGAGCTTGACTTGGAGAAGTGAAAACAGCCGCTACGAAGTCAAAGCTAAGTGGCAGCTTCCCATTTAACCAGCTCTAATTGCCAGCTGAGCAGACGGTTAATCTTGGGGAACGTGCTGTGATACGGGTGTTGCTGAGTCCCCGTAATTACTTAAGAGCAGCCATCGAGGATGCTGGGAACTGGCCAATTATTCTCCCTAGTTTCTTTTTCTCCCCCGCCACCCCCCCGCCCCATTTTGTGAATTAGAAAAGAGCTTTTTTTTTCCCAAAAGCAGCCGACGCGGGATCTCTCAGCGGTTCAGTAGGGATGAAGAGATTATATCTGGGCTGGCTAATCCTGTGTGGGCAGGGAGAAGAAAATGGGGGGGGGG
>WHYT01014596.1:399776-435979 GCA_009806455.1 Tetrax tetrax
GGGGGGGGGGGGGGGGGGGGCAGCAGTGAAGATCTCACTGTCAGCTAGGCCTGCCATGGGGAGGGGGAGGTTACTGTAAAACCCTTTGGTATTATTGCTCTGGAACTGAAGGGAAGGGAAGGCTGCAGTCACAGGTGACACCTTGAACAGAATTCATCCCAGCAAGCCAGCGCTGGCCCCGAGTACAGATCACATCCAATTTTCAGCTCCTCAATGGCTCTATTGAGTAATAAATCAGCTCTACGTCCAAGCTGGCTGAAATACTCACGCTTGCACAGTTATCTTATTCAGTGCTGAGAAGCTAACACCTTCTTGCCAAGGCCAGCAGTCTGGGGAGAGTCAACTATCCAAGTCCCTTCAGAGCTCAGCAGTAAAAAAATAAAACAAAAAAATGCCCCAAACCACAAGACAGAAAGCAAGTTCCTGAACTGCAGATCACCTGCACATCTCCGTTTGTTCAGCTATTTTTCTCCACTCTGGAAGAGATGATGCAGTAGGCCAAGTATTCAGCTGGTATGATCAGCTCTGCCAACAGCCAGGCCTCTGCCTTATGCAGTGCTGATCTACACATACAGGCAACAGAGCTCAGCTTCCAGGGCTTGGTTATCATTGCAGCTATTTAAAGTCTGTTTTCCTCCTAGGCATTTTATGACCATCCCTTAGATGCCACTTTTAAGTCCCAGCGTAGTATCTTTTCTTTGAATTGACCATAGAGGGAGAAGTCTCCAAAGCCACCAAAAGGACTGAGGGACTCAGAGTCTATTTATTTTAATGGGATCAGGTTTGTTTTTCTGTATTAAGTTCCTAGAAGTTTGGATACAGCCACATTATAGATGCAGCAGTACTATAGCACCGTTGACCTCCTGCAGCAGACCCAGTCTGCCTAGACCACCTTTGGGTAGCAATGGGACACTCAGATCAATCTGGGCTCTTTTTTGCACTCTGCACCGCTATCACATATCCTAACGTAGCTGCAAGCCACAGCAACCACAGCATCTCTACCTCCATCACCTTACATCTTCAAGTGGCTCTCCAACTCACAGCCCATCCCTCCTATTATTATTCCAGCCCTTGAAGACACCAGGTAGAATCAGTGTTATGTCAGCTCCTGCATGGGCTTAGTGTTGGAAACCTCTTAGTGTCCCCTCTCAGCTGGGATGGGACTGGGGAGGTAACACTGAGCCCAGAACACAAATCCACTCCATCTCACTCATGGCAAGTTGGAAAGCTCCCTGTGAGCTGAACCAACAGAGGATGCAGGACCTCAGCAAGGGAAAAACAGAGCAGAACAGGAGAAAAGATGACTTAAAATCCCACAGTGCACCTTCAACTCAATGAATGCCAACCACAGTGTCACGGGAGAAGAGTCAGAGATCACTCAGACAGATGTGACCTAGCAGTCAGTTTACTGAGTTCTAATCAGTAAACTTAGGTATATAAAATATTTGATAAGTACAAATGGATTGGCCATCAATTACTGTTTCCTACACTTTAAGTTAGTATGGGATACAAAGATTATCACTTAAGCTTACTATATTTATCTTAAATGTTACTTGCATGCAAATATGTCATTTACCAACTCATCAATATCTAGTGTCAGGTAAGGGATCTCTCAAACTCGAGAAGTAAACTTGAGAGGAGTTCCTACTCAAGGGGAGACCGCTGTTGCGCAGCTAGCTGCTGTGCAGGGAGAGCTCAATGGACCCTGATGGCTGCAGATACTTATAGCGTAAAGTGGTTGATTTGTAGTCAGATGTTCTGCTATATTAATGCCATTTTGGCTGCTTACCAGCCCAGTCTCCAGCCAAACCATTTTTTGGACAGGTTAGTGCTGAGTTCTCACTGATAGCCTCACACAATAGGAGGCTATCAGTTAGGCCTGCTTATTGAGCATCTGCCTGGACCAAAGTTCAGTTAGTTCAAACAGGAATGCATCTGTTACACCTCAGTCCTAAAGCTGTTATCACAGCAAATCAAGGGCCACTCATTCAAATGCATGCCTGATCTCTAGCAGCTTCCCAACGTGCCCTATGGACACTGCCAGACCTTCTCGGCAGTGATTGGGAGAGGTCCACTCTGCCAGGGCTGAGCACTTACCCATCAGCCACCCCCCACGGCAGGGGCTCTGGGGAGCGCGGTTGCCCTGGGGATGGATCTGGGGGTGACCGGGCTCATGGGCAGCCACAAGCACATCTCCATCCTACTTTTCATCTGTATGCAGCAGAGACAGCATCAGATGATGGATCATGAACACAACACCAAGTGACAGCGTTCCTACAGAGGATTTTGTGCTTACCCAGCAAGGTGCACTGGAAAAGCAATAGTCCCAGGTCTCCCCAGAAGCCCTCTGAGGACAGGACAGAAGCCAGGGGAACAGGAAAGAAAAGGTGTGGAGGGCTCTCACCCCAAGTAAAGGGCTGTCCTTACCCACAGCACACCCCTCATCTCTAATCTCTGCCCCTGCTCCCTGGCAGCCCTTTTCTCCCTCTGGGTGCCCCTTGCACCCCCAACACTCCGGGGCTGCTCACTTCCACACCACAGACATGCTGATGCAAAAGAAGAGCTACAATCAGTCCTGACCCAGCAACTTCACCACCTAAAAAGCCCCAGGGACAACTGCAGCCAGGCAAAATTTACGTAAAGGGGGAGAGGGGAAAACAAGAAAGTGATGGCAGCCCATCCTACGCAACCCATTTGCCCACAAGCTGGACTGTTTGTTCCCGATGAGCTCTGCCTTGAAATAAAGATTACCCACCCTGTCTTCCTGCTTCCTCCCCAGGGAGGTGGCAGGCTCAGAAAGACCAGGGCAGCCTCAGAGTTGTGCAACTCTCTTGCAGCACCACTGAGCCGAGGGGACCCCAGCAGCATGCCAAGAGGGTGCCCCAGGGATGGGGCATCCACCACCTCTCTGGGCAACCTGTTCCAGTGCTCTACAACTCTCATTGTGAAAAATTTTTTCCTAATATCTAATCTAAACCTCCCTCCTTCTAATTTAAACCCATTACCCCTTGTCCTATCACAACAGGCCCTACTGAACAGCCTGTCCCCATCCTTCCTGTAGGCCCCCTTGAGGTATTGGAAGACCGCTATCAGGTCTCCCCGGAGCCTCCTCTTCTCCCGCTGCCTCGTCTTGTCACGCAGTTGCCTAGCGCTCTTCCTTATGCATATTACACTTGGCTGACCCTGAGGAGATCCACTGAGCATTTTCACAGCTGCTCCTCAGGCAGAAAGCTTTGCATGGGGCAGCTAAGGCAGGAGACCATATGCTCCAGCACCAGGGACTGTGATTAGCATCGCTGTGATGAACCATTGTCATGACTGATGGCATGAGGACTCTGGGGGCATTGGGGGTGGAGGGAGGCAGCAAATTTTCACAGCAGACAAGCCCTAATGAACAGAGAAATAACTTTCCATGATGCAGGAGATTTACGGAGTTACAACAGACATGTCTGGCCTTGCAAGGAATGAAACACTTAATTGCAAGCAAGTCCATAGAGCAATACCTGGGGCAGAATAGGCAAGGCTGCTGAGAAAGTGCATCTTCCTGCTGGGCTTGGGAGTGGGGGAATAAGCAAATACTTGTGTGGAGGAGGAGGAATAAAAGCGCAGGGGAAAGTCACGGAGCAGAACGGGCTCACTGGGGAGTGGGCTGGGGTCTGCAGGTCTGCCCAGGCACTGCAGCCTCCCCTGCTGCAGAGAGAGCAAGAAAACAGCGCAGCTAAAATGCACCCACTGCAGCACCTAGACCCCCTTGCAGAGGGGATACTGAGCCACGGAGAAACACAAAGCCAAGCAGTTATTTCTCCAGGGCTGGGCACCCCCATACTAGGGAGAAGGAAACTTCAAAACTCAATTTTGGCCTTTGTGCCTCATGAGTCTGTTCCCACAAGGAATCTCTATTGTCTAATTATTGGCTTGAGCACACGCCTTCCCCACCACGTCAGAGGAAGCTTTGCCTTGGGAACCGCTGCCGAGCCACCTCATATTAGAAGTTACTACAGCTCTGCCAGGAAGCCTGCCCTGTGCTTTCTATTTTTAGCTGCAGGCAGACCTATTCATATCAGTCACTGCTGAAACTCAAATCCTTACGCACAGATTTGGTGCAGTAATTCAGGGGCATGAAGTCAGGATCTTGGGTTTGAGCACAGCTCACCAAGACAAATAATAAACCTATGAACCAAGTGCTCATAAGCCTGAGGGTGATGCATTGAGCTCGGGGTCAGGGGGAGCAGGAGTGTGCTTGGCTAAAGGTGCTCTCATTGCACATATTTATTCCAGGATATTATACAAGATCACACCACTACTTACGTGTGGAGCAAGGCACAGGCCTGAATGTGATTTATCAGCTCAGGGCCATAAACTGCAAGGAAAGCAGGAGAAACAGGATGAGAGAGAGCAAGAGTCCTACGGGAATCGTAAACAGCTTTGCAAGGCTCCAAACTGGTGGTTGTTTCGCTGCTTGTTAATTATTTCATCTTGAAATGCTTTTAAAAAGGAAGCATTTCATTTGTGCTTAACAGAGGACAAGTAAAAAAAATGTCTCCTTTTATAGCTAGTCACTGTAGAAATAAGGAGAGTAAATCTCAGAGGTCTGCAATAACTCAGAATTATTTAAGTAAACCAATGCAGGGAGAAGGTACATACCTTTGGTGGTGGAGTTCCCAATCAGCCAGACCTTGTTCTAATGATGCTTTATCATGCTTCCTCCTTTCACATGTGTGATAGCACTTGCCATATCTACCCAGGTAACTGATGGTTTGAAAAATAAAAAAGCCCTCAGCAGTAAGACCACATGCTTCCTTCCCCGGAGCACTGACATTGCCCACCATCAACCTATCCCTGCCAGCCGAGGGCTGCAGACCCCACACCCAAGGAAAATTGTGGCACCCACATCCCCCCAGGGAGAAGCAAAGCAGTCCCTGCAAACCGCTCCTCTTCCTCCACCCATAACCTGCCTGTTCTGCATCTCCTCCCTGACCTGGGAGAGGTTTCGCCCTCTGAGCCCACAGGTACCTCACCACGGAGAGGGAGTAAATCACTGAAAGCTCCCAGGGGCTTCCCTCTGTGCCTCGGTGGGAGCACTCCCATAAACACCACGAGACCCTAGACCTTCCAGTGTAGACATCTTGAATCAAGAAGCCCTCAGGTGTGAAGCTACATTCTTAATTCACAGTTAACCTCCTGGACAGGTCCAAAACAACAGATCCAAAAAGCCTCTGCAGAGCCAAGAGCCACTAGCTTGGATGTGGAGCTGGGCTCTGGCTTTGGAGGAAAGGAGAGAAAGCCCACGAAGGTGGGCTTACATCTTACATGTACCGACACTGAACATTGATATTCACAGTGGTGATTTCTCTATTGATGCTTTGCAGCTGGTTACAAAATGTTGGCTACCAGTGTTTCTTTTTCTCTTCCCCAACATCTTTCCAAGTGACAGACCAGTACATGTAAGTACTCCCATGAGCTCCTAACTATAACTCTGTACTGCCAGGAATTTAACTGAGAAATATTTTGTCTAATTTGATTCAAATTTTGTAGAAAATACTATCTGGACTTTTGTTAGCTATTCTGAAGCAGGTACAGGCTGTCTTTACTGCTACACTTCACGGCAGCTAAACTCAACCTTGACAAAGGAAACCTGACCACATACTCACCCCAGACAGAGCTCTTCCTCCTATAGTGGGCTGGGAGGGGAAAAGCCACAGCCAAAACCAGTTAGTCCAGCTGACAGGCATTTGTACGGTCAACATCTGTAGATTTAATCCCACCAGTTTCCACATGAAGGAAACACTGCTGTTGTAGTTCAGCCCCGATTGGACCAGACTATGCAGTCTCTCTCTCACTCCCCCACCCTCTGAGAGAATAAGGAGAGATAATATAAGAAAAAAAAAGCTCGAGGTTTAAGATAAGGACAGGGAGAGATCCTTAAAGTTACCGTTACGGGCAAAACAGACTTGACTTGGGGAAAACTATTCATTTATTATTAAAACCAAAACAGGATAATGAGACAGAGAACAAGAAAACCTTCCCCCCCGCCCCTCTTTCCAGGCTTAACATTATCTCTACCTCCTTCCCTCCCCCCGAGTGGCAAATGTGGAAAGAGGGAATGGGGGTTTCGGTCAGTTCATCACATGTTGTTTTATGCCACTGCTTCCTCCTCAAGGGAAGAGCTCCTCACATTCCTCCCCTGCTCCATCATGAGGTCCCTCCCACTGGCTACAGTCCTTTGTGAAACTGCTCTGGCCTGGGTCATTTCTTCCACGGGGTGCAGTCCCTCCAGAACAGCTGCCCCAGCGGGCCCTCCACGGGCCACAGCCTCCTTCAGGCGTCTGCCTGCCCCGATATGGGGTCCTCCCAGACTGCAGGTGGATCTCTGCTCCTCCGTGGGCCTCCATGGGCTGCAGGGGGACAGCCTGCTCCACCATGGGCTGCACCACAGGGGAATTTCTGCCCAGAGCAGTGTTACTCCTCTCCCTCAACAGGAGAGGCAGGCTCAGGCAGACGCCTCTCAGGTTCTCTTCACATCTCCTCTCCACTTCTTGCAGCCAGGCTGGGCCCAGTCAGCCGCCCGGCGGGAAGCCAGAGGGTGAGGCCTGCAAGGCCCATAAGGCTCACGCCTCCCCGTCTCTGCCCCAGCTCACATCTTCTTTTTTTTTTTTTTCTGTTTTTCCTCTTCTTAAATACTTTATCGCAGAGGCGTTATCAGGGAACATCTGTCACCAATTGGCTTGGCCCTGGCCAGCAGCGGGTCCGCCCTAGGCCCAGCAGAGTGCACCAGGCAAAGGGGAAACTTCTAGCAGATTCTGACAGAAGCTGCCACCATAGTCCCCCCTCACTAAATAAAACCAGAACAACCACATAGAACAGCTAACTGGGATTTAGCCTTCCCGCCTGCAATACCGAATCCTTCCTATCTGTAACGAGTAAGAAGCCTGAGGCTCTTCTGCTACAGGGTGCTGCAGCCAGAGAAGTGGCAGGAGGGTCTCCCACACTGGCACAGCTGACCCAGTCCCCAGCCACTGCCCTTGGTTGCTCAGCATGGGACTTGTCATGGCAGCCCCAGCCCTCCTGACCCGAGGTGTTAGCAGAGCAGATGGAACAAACGGACAAATGCTGCTTCCCCCATCCACACTTTTTCCAGGAGAAGCAGTGACAAATTAATGGACAAAAAGAGCCCAAACCAAAACAACAAAGTGTGTGAGCATATTAAGTCCTTTTCCATCCCCAGTTTATGCTTCAGCTACTACCTTGAGACTGGCATAGAAACCAACGTGCCATTTGCTTCACGCAGCTCCTGGGACCTCCGTGGCACAGTTTCTGCTTGGGTAACTTAACTTCTGGAGGCCATTAGGCAGGGTAATTTCACCAGTTCCTAAGCAAATGCCTAGAGGGGTCTTTGCAAAGCCAGTTCAGCACAGCTGAAATATGGAGGAAATGTTCATTTGAATCCTAAAGAGAAATGTAATGGCTGCTTTGTAGTAAAGCACATTCAAATCACCCCCATTTTGGCTGATCAAGGCACCATCTTATCAGCACTCTCCAAAAAGAAGTACTACTGATCCAGCAAGTAAGCTAACACCTTTGCAGAAGAGTTTTCATCAACTGACAACATCCAGTTTGGGAAAAATTAGCTCATAGCATTATTCAGGTGCAGACTTTAAAAACAAGTGCATTTTTTCTATTTTTTTTCCGTTTTTTTCCCTTTTAAAAAATTTTCTAGAAAGGTACTGGCAGTTTGATGGGCCCAGCTCCACTGAGATGCCATCTGGCTGAACACAACAGCAAAGGTTTGCTCTGCAAATGCCATGACCAGTTTATTCATTGATATGTTGGTGAAAACGGTGCTCTGCAGAAGTGCTCTTGTGAGCAGCATCCACGCCTCCACAGTATGGGTACCCTCCCAGTACCCCCCACACTATGGGTACTGTGTCCCAACCAGGGTAGCTGGGAGTCAAATTAAAATGGGAAGGAAGAGACCTTGGTCACAATGGTCAGGAACCTGGAACAAGCCCCTGAAAAGGCAATAAGTAGCAGGGCCCTGCTAAGCCTAGCAATATAGCACAGAGGGCAAAACCATAGAGTAACCATTTTGGGACCAAGCATCCAGGGTCACTATCAGTGGTCCCACCATTTCAGCAGCACCACAAGGAGGAACTGAGTGAGAAATCCAAAGGAATCTCTGTGGGTTCACTGGCAACTTGCAAGGCATAGAGGAGAAATAGTCTCTGGTGGGGTACCTGTACTGATGTCCATAGAAGGATGGAGGGACTCCCCACAGACAAAGGCAGGAGGAAGGAGGAGGGATGCTCTCCAGCCCATGCTGGGTGGCAAAGGCTGCTTTCCTCTTGCCTCGTCTCTCATTTCAAACCCTGGCTTTGCCACCTGTACCAAACAAGACAGTGTAGGGAGGGGAGGAATAGCAGGCAGGAGGCTTGTTAGAAACTGTTCCTGCAACACCCAAACTTGTGAATATGTAACACATATTGTATTTTGATAGACATCCAGGGAGTTGATAGAATTAATTAAAAGAGAGGGAGATAGGACAAGTATGTGAAAGGTGCTTGTGAAGAGGAGTGGGTCAGCATTAGTGCAGTATGTATCTGCAAAGGCTAGCGAGAGCTGTGGGAAGGAAGCTGGGGGCTGTCATTCCTCCCATTGCTGTCTCATCCGGGCACAGACTGGTACTCGGCCTTGGCAGCTGTAAGCACTTGCCTGTGCTCATCTCTGCGTGTGTTCCTGTGTGCGATGGCATATAGATGTTTGGCTGTCAAGGGACTATATATTAGCAAGCTTGTGCCCGGAAACCTGTTCATGTTCGTGCCGAAGCATATGCCAGTAGAGCGCAGGAAACACCCAAGAAATCAATTTTCCTTTGGCTGTGTGACAAAGCACAGGGCTGGCTCCTGCAGGGCTCATGGTAGGTGAAGATGTTGCTCCCAGGGTGGAGTGGGTCTGTGCTGTGCACTTGCCCAGCGCCCTTTGCATGGCAAGGTGGAGGGGGACCAAGTGTCCTCGCAAAGGAACCTGTTCAGATGAAGGTGTAAGGCCAAGCATCTTGCCAGCTGATCCCTTTGAACAAAGGGCTCCACCAAAGCAAACCTAGTATGCAAGTTTGGATGAAACTCAAAAAGCCAAAAACTCAAAAACTCAGGTCCCCTCCAGAAAGGAGATTCTTTTGCTGTCTGCCCCAATGAGATACCAAGCAAGCTCAAACATCTGCCACCAAGCAGTAAGTGAGGAAGGAGGACTTGGCTCCTAGCTTTTGTCTCCTCTCCTGGATATCAGTGGCTGTGTTGTGCTGCAGCCACCCCACTGCTGTTATTGAGTAGAGAACTCAGCTCTCAGCTCCAAGGACAGAACAGTGCATGATTTACCTTTGGTAACTCCTGCCTAGCTTCCCTGGTGTTTAGGGAGATGGGCTACTTGATCTGTGTGGGATTTTTTTGTCTTTAGCACCAACAATCCTCTGATACTGCCTGTGCTTTTTTTAACTCTAACCAGAGCCCTGAAGTTGTTTCTCATATCAAAAGCTCCCAGTCAATATGATTTTTAGAAAACATAGCATGTATGGGGAGCAACCTGCAAAATATAGAACACATTCCCCATTTGCATCCGAATGTTGAAAAACCCCATCACGCCTCTACGATACATGGCATGCTACACCTGACATGAAATAGTCATGGCCATTTGTTATTATGTTTTTTATTATCCCCATAAAACTTTCCAGTGATCAGTGTCTCTATTTGCTTAGCCTCTAGCCTGGATGTGTGCTTTCGTCTCTCCTTCAGTGTTTGAATTAATCATGTCCCTCGTCAGCATAAGAACGACCCCACTGTTGTTCCTGGCGCAAGGAGGACAAGTCCATCCCAGGCTGCTTCCCTCCCTGTGGCATCAACAGAGCACTAACTGGCAACAGGAGGGTGACCGTGACACACTCTGCCTGCTTTAGGTTGCTGGAAAGGAATGAAATTCAGACCAAGATTGATGTCCTGAGCCCCGTGTGACAGTACATGGAGCAGAGGAATTAAATGGTGTTACCGCTACTGGATGGGTTGGGAGGTGTCTTAGTTCAGCCCCGATCAGGACCAGACTATGCAGTCTCTCTCTCACTCCCCCCACCCTCTGAGAGAATAGGGGAAGATAATATAAGAAAAACAGCTTGAGGTTTGAGATAAGGACAGGGAGAGATCCTTAAAGTTACCATTACAGGCAAAACAGACTTAACTTGGGGAAAACTATTCATTTATTACTAAAAATAGCAGGATAATGAGAAAGAGAACAAGATAACCTCCCCTCACCCCGCCCTCTTTCCAGGCTTAACATTATCTCTACCTCCTTTCCCCCCCGAGTGGCACAGGGGGGAAGAAGTAATGGGGGTTGTGGTCAGTCCATCACATGTTGTTTCACACCGCTGCTTCATCGTTGGGGGAAGAACTCACATTCCTCCCCTGCTCCATCGTGAGGTCCCTCCGATGGGCTACAGTCCTTTGTGAAACTGCTCCAGCATGGGTCATTTCTTCCATGGGTTGCAGTCCCTCCAGAATGGCTGCCCCAGCAGGCCCTCCATGGGCCACAGCTTCCTTCAGGCCTCCACCTGCCCCAGAGTGGGGTCCTCCCAGACTGCAGGTGGATCTCTGCTCCTCCGTGGGCCTCCATGGGCTGCAGGGGCACAGCCTGCTCCACCATGGGCTGCACCACGGGCTGCAGGGGAATTCTGGCCAGGAGCAGCATTACTGCTCCCCCCTCCTTCTTCACTGACCTTGGCATCTGCAGCCGTACCTCTCACAAGAAAAATTCTTTGCAACAGGCTGGCAGATACCTCTCAGGATCTTTTTACATCTCATTCACATCTCCTCTTGTCTCCACTTCTTGCAGCCAGGCTGGGCCGAGTTGGGCCCAGTCGGCTGCCCATTGGGAGGCCAGAGGGTGAGGCGTGCAAGGCCCACAAGGCTCGCGCCTCCTCCTCTCTGCCCCCGCTCAGCTCCTTCACATCTTCTCCACTTTTTTTTCTGTTTTTCCTCTTCTTAAATACATTATCGCAAAGGCATTATCAGGGAACATTCTGCTACCAATTGGCTTGGCCTTGGCCAGCAGCAGGTCCGCCCTAGGCCCGCTGAGTCCACTGAACAAAAGCGAAACTTCTAGCCGTTTCTTACAGAAGCTGCCACCTTCGGCCCTCCTCACTAAAAAAACCAGAACAGGAGGGCATCCTCCATGTGACGTTAAAAAAAGAGAAGGGAAACACTGTGAGAACGGCTCCTGAAGGTTTTATTGAAACTCCCAGATTAATTTTATTGTAATCTGCTAAATGCTTTTCAAATGGATGCCTCTCCATTTCCTCTTCGTCAGAGTCTGGTATGGGAAGAACAGCCCTAAATCGTCTCTGCAACCACCAAACTACCCTCCTGGCAATGAAGCAAAGGCAAGGATTGAACCACGAGGGAGGGTGTGAGAAAGACGGAGGCAGTTTCTGGAACAGGCGCAGCTTCTGATTCAGAGAAGTCCTTTACAGCAGGACACTTACTGCAAACCTTTTATTTTTTTCCGCAAGAGCTTGCGAGACCTGTGTAGGGGAGTAAAAAAATCTATGAGGACAGTGAGAGCTCTCCTTTCACAAAGTCTGCAAAGCTGAATCTCAGTGGAGTGACCTTGATACAACCTCTTGCTTCAAACACACAGCAAACAGTTCTGTGTTGAGCAAACTGCTGCAAGAGGATTCAGGCTCCTCACTTGCCAATGCACTGGCACTGCTTTCCCCCAGAGCACAGTGTCTTCCAAAAGTAAACTGCATCAGCCTCAGAAAAATAAATAAATCTACTTTTCACATCGTTTCGTCTTCTGATAACAGTAATGAACTCAGTCCAAGGCATTACTGGGAATTAATGACTGCCTGCCTCCTGACTCACCAGCTCTTCCCAGGCTATCATAAATTCCCAGGAACTGTTGTGAACCACACATCAACCAGTAAGCTGAAAAGAAAGCAATTGTCCAAAACCCTTGGACAAATATAGAATATGTCAGTCCCACCTGGAAGCCTGGGAATTGAGATGAGCTCCCACATAAACACACTCACTCTGCCCAGAGGGCTCACTGGGGGCAGGCAGTGGGAGCTGCTTCCTGGGGCTCCCTGCTGGATCCCACTGGTGGTTCTGCATCAATTTTCCAAAATAAGTCTGTTTGAAAGCAGCACACATCACCCTTGGAGGACTGTTCCTCCAGATAATTAAACTCATGTTGCATGCCATTCCTTTAACCTGTTTTTCTGGCTAACTCTCCACTCTCACAATGCTCTTGTCTGAGAGATTAAAGAGCCTTCCAGAAGCTCCCCCTGGATGCAGATACTTCCAGACCATTATCACATCACCTCTAACCTGCTTTTAATAAACTAAAATAAGATGCTTCATTACCAAAACCAAGCTTCACCGCTCGTACCTGCTTAGCAGTTAGAAACCAGGGTACATCACACATGCGAGGCCTGTTGGACTTTCTTCCTTTCAGATCATACTGCTCTCTGTGGGGAGAAGAAGGAATAATAAAATTGACAGCTCTACATATTTATTTAAATATCTAGATTTCCTGCTCTCCCAGTTGCAAATGTAAATTTGTTTGTAACTAGATGCAGTAATTAGGGTTAATGACTAAAGAGCATTTGGAGATTGTGCAATTCATGAAATTGAATTGAATCTGTCCTTCTCCATCTGAAAGGACAGATTAGATTTGCTACTCTTTTTGAAAAATACAAATTTCTGTAATCATCTGTGCATTGAACATGTCTATCTGGGATGCTTGTCTCAAGATATTTAACTAAATTAATACATGAATTTGCTGTCCTTTATTAAGTACAGGCCATGTGCAGATTTTTATTAATCAGAGCATTCAAATGGCAGAATAGATAGAGGTATGGCAGATAGTGGAATATGTTTTAATTTGGAGAAAATATAGTTGCTACATCAAACCAAAAGGCTAAGCAGCTCCACTCCAGCCCATACCTGCATTCATTTACTGTTGGGTCTCACTTTTGCTGGAGTCATACATCCAAACTACTTAGCCTCCAAGGACAATCACTGTACAATATAGTCCAGTGCAGAAGAGAGACTTGTCTCATGATGGATTATCCCCAAGCAGAACCAGCACAATGCTCCAGGAGTTTTGTGAATATGAGCCCTGAAAAATAATCCAGAACTACAAATACGTCCTTCTTCCCCTCTGCAGACACCAGCCTTGTCCTTGGACCCCTCGGGACAGAGCTGAACACTCAGGGGGTCCTGTACCAGCATTCATCCTACTTTGGGAGCTAGGTCACGGATGCTGCAGAGGCATTCCTGGTTAACGACACGGCTGTAGCCGTGTCCCTCCAGGTCTTTAAATAAGGCCGCTTGGGCTTCCCAAGCAGTGGGGTGTGAAAGCAGCACCTCATAAAAACGTCCCAGTCCCAATAACACTTCTAAATCAGCTTCTCAGATGCAGCTGTAACAAGCCACAGGGAGAAGCCTGGCAGCAAGGGGAAGGTTTTACTGGTTCTTAATTATGAAGTTTGGCATGGCTGTCTGCAGCTGATTCTCTGGAAAACAGTGAGGCAGAACACTCCAGCACTGTGCCACCTCCACCAGCTCCAGCAGCTGGTCCCCACTGCTCCCACATCTTCCCACACATGGGTGTAGACACTGCAATAGCTGCATCCTATTTCTATTTCTCCAAAGACCCACAAACCAAGAGTTTTGACTCTTTCCCTTTAGTGGATCTCTGATATTTTTCTGGTGGTGTACAATTAATTGAAGCTTCCTGACATGCCAGCTGCTCCCAGGTTCCTTGTTGCAACCCTTTGAGAAAGGTCCCACAGGTCAGCAGACCACAGACTAAGAGCTACTGAAGTGAACAAGCCCCTAGATAGGGAACCTCATGATTAAGAGCTCTTTAACCTAGCTGAATCCCTGCCCTCCAGGATCAAAGGCGGCAGCTGGAAGGCTCGATATGTTCAGAAAGACATGGTTAATTGTGAGAGCAATTAGCCTCTGCAAGAATTCACCAAGTTTGTGACGGATTCTCTGGGTCTGGAAGTGTTTAAACCTCAGCGGAGATGCTTTGGAAAGATAAGCTTCTGTTTGGCCAGGGTGGATGGGCTTGATACAGGAATAGCACATTTTATGCAAGAAGGGATGAACAGAATGGTCTTTTCAGCTGGAAAATCTATGAAACTATTAATAGAGAGTGAGACATTTCTAGTAGGTTTGACAGTTAGATGACAAATCTGTGTTAAATTCCACAGGATTCAAAGAAACTACTCAGCCTCGTTTTCTGTTGTCCTCCAAGGGGTTTCCCACTGGGGGATTTTAGTTTTCCATTTTTTAGCTTTAAAAAAATTTTCCAAACTGGAAAACTTCTCCAGCTCCCCTCCTCTTACCTACCTCTGCTCCTCCATCATCTCCTTTGTCTTGGGGAGTATGTGCCAAGCTGTGTGTGGGTGAACCCCTGGGAGAGGCAGCAGCAGAAAGCTGTCCCACATGTGTGATGAGCAAAGAGCGCTGGGCAGAGGGAGAAGAGACCCAACTTTGCACTTCCCCACACCAGAGCAATCTAAAAGCCTGGGTATAGCCCACCTTGCAGACCCAGGAGAAGCCCCAGGGCACGAGGAGCCTTGGAGTCACGAGGCTGCACACATTCTGCTGCTCCCAGAATAGCTTGGTTTATCGCTGTTTCCCTATCAGTATTTCCCTTTTAACTCTGCTGTGAAGCTTTATGCTCACAAATTCAGCAGGGCACTGCAGCTCTTAGTATGTGTTGTTGGGGGCATGCTTCTCATGCTGTCTCACTGCCTCCTATCTCATTCACCTTGAATAATGCAAGCAGTCATGAGGCTTATTACATGATGCAGGTGATTAAGAACTAATAATTGCTTCCAAGACCAATTGCTTCAGCCAAGACTGCTGTGAGTTTGTTATTTTGTATGTATGTTTTGAAAAAGATGGCAGATAATTGAAAATGCAGCATTAGTCCCCATTGTTCATCATGTTTAGTAAACTTCCACCACCATGAAAATATAAAATCCTCACTTAGGCATGCTGCATCCTCCTTCCTCGCCTGCCTTTGCCATGCTTGCTTAGTAGGGAAACTCGTCAGGGAAGCCTGAATTACAAGTTTGTACAGCACCAAGATAACAGGCAAAAAGCATAACAGGAATGAGAATAACAATACCTTATTTGCTTGCAAGAAGATTGCACTCGTGTGGGATCGCATCTGCTCCTTAGCAAGATCTGGGAGAAAAAAAAAACCACCACTATCGCTATATGAACAGATATAACCATAAACTTAATAGCACTAACAATGAGAGCAAACTTCAAGTGTGGTAAGATTGATGGGGCTATGCAGGGAAGAATGGGATACAAATAAGGGAGAAATATGCCCACCACTGACTAGGCAAAGGAAACCAGAGAGCAAAAACTCTGAGGGACTCTTAGAGGTTATTGGATGTGCTACAGGGTCTGTTGCAGGGTGAGAAATCAAAAGGGAGAGGTCTACTCTGTGGGTATTTCTTCAATGGGAAGTGCCAACTGAAAGTGGAAGAAATGAATAAAAAGGTATCCAGGCCCACCAATAACAGTAATAGTAAAAGATTTAGGACATGAAAAGTAGAAGTAGACAGTCTCTGAATTCTGGTGGGACTTCCTGACAGGCATGACAACAGTTCCCTGTACTGTGAAAATCTGCTCTCTTATGAGGCTGCCAGTCCTTCAGAAAGCAAAGAGGTTAATGAAATAGAGGTAGAAAATATTTTCATGTTTCCTGCATTTTCTTTTCATTTAAATGCCTGCTAGGGACTGCATTCTTCCAGAAATCCCAAGTAGAAGAAGTAAAACAACAACCACTTGGAGGATTTAACCCAGAAGTCCACAGTTGAATTCATATTTATACTAAGTTTGTATAAACCTGTGGAAAGCCTGGGAAAAATACATAAGCAGCAGCCACTGCTGAAACTACTGGAAAAGGAGTAATTTGCAGAAGGATCTGAGACTTGTTTCTCTCAGACATCCCTTTTGAAGATGACACTCTTCCTTCTCACAAAGGGGTTGCCCTTGTGATCATCCTCTGTGCACAATTCAATGTGCAACATAGTGGGGATGATAGGAAAGGGGTCCCTGTCACACAGAGTTGAATTTCAAAAGCATGCTGCCAAGGAGGATGTAGTCTGGCATTTGAGAATCAGCAAGATCTGGAATGATCTCCAAACAGAGCAGCAGTGTTCAAGTTTCTCAGATGGGTCTCATCACTCCACTCTCTGCAAGAGCTCTCAGCACCTGCCACTCTCGGTTCCCAGCCACCCTCTTGATGCTCCCGACCACCCTAGCATTGTTCCAGTCCATTTGGAGAAGACAACCTTTGCTAGTCCCACTTGCAGGTTGGAGCTGAGCGTATATAGGTGATTGTGTCAGATCCCCAAGTACAGACAGGTGTCTGCCGCAGAGCAGCTCCATCAGCCAGGCCCGAGCCCCGCCCCCCCCCCCCTCCCTGCTGCAGTCCTGGGAGCTGCCCACCCTGGGAATCCAACACCACCAGAGTGATTTACAGATGCATTTTTTTTTCCCCAGAGCCATGCTTTGCATGAGCCCCAGGTACTGCAGCATTAAATCACTTTGCAAAGGCAGAACTGTGCCTGGCAGCACAAGCAGGGCTTGTGACAGCAGGAGAAAAGAACCAGTTAGTGCCTGAGCCTGGACCCCGTCTCCAGATGCCAGAAGCCTCTGCAGCACCCTGCTGACCACTGCAGCTCCGCCTGCCTGGGGATGGCACTCCTTCTGAGCACTAGGTGTTGCAGGATCAGAATATAAATATTACAAAAGTGTGAGAGAAGGGTACCCATACAGCCAGTCTCAGCAACTCTGGTGCAGATATCTGAATGGAGCTGGAACCCCAGAATCCAAGGTTTGTGCCTAGAAGGGCTCATCCCTTCATGTTTCTGCAAAATTGCTTTCTCTGATCTCTGCACTGCCAGACAACGTGCCTTCTACAGACACTGTCCTCTGCCAGCTGTAACACCAGATGTTTGATAACGCAGAGAGTGTGTCATCCAGCCAGGGAAAAGCCATGTCATGCTAAAACAGCTACACTTCTCCCCTTCCCGGCACCCTAATGTAGTGCAAGAGATTCAACCCTGTACATTTTGCCTCTATTTCTATCTAGGACCAAGGAAAAGGTCCTTAGTGCTCTTTCTTAGGAGACAATATGCAGTTTCCCAGAAGCTGGAACTACTTACTTCAGAGCATGACTAGAGAAGGAGTCTTGTCCTAGGGCAGCTTCCCCAGAGACTCTAGACCAAACTCACTGCCCTGATGACCTAGCTAAGGCTGCAGCAGTGAAGGGCTGATGTCTTACTCCAAAGCTCCTGCTCTACCTACAAAACTGTCTGCTCTACCAGTTCAAGGTGTCTGGTTGCTTCCTCAAGACCTCTCCCACCTGCTTTGCACCCTGTGACCACAGAATGGGTTTTCACAGTACAGAACACAGAAGTGGCAGCAGCGGATATGGCTTCTGTGCCCACATCTGCCCCCGAGGCTGCTCCTCCACTGCAGAGCAAATGTGGAAGGTGGGACTCATCTCCCCTGTGTAGGGCACATCAGGTGCCTACACACAGGTGACTCTAGACAAGCCAGTCACCATGGCTCACTTTGCAGCTAAGGGTACTCCAGGCCATACTGGCAGTCAGTGCAGGGGGGTAATTTTCCAGATCCACTGTGTATAGATCCTCCTCCTTTAGGAGGGGATGTTTCCTGCCGTCATCTTGTGATGATACTAACCTGATCCCTATGAAGAAGCCAGAAGCTGTTGTTAGATGGATCCATTCAGCCCAGCTGCTCCAGGTTCACGATAGAGTTTTGGGTTTTTTTCTAGAGAGGGCACAGAGCAAAAAGGAATCAGCATGACAATACCTAAAAGCATTTTTGCATCCCATCAACTAGGGAAGTGCACAGATTATGTTCTACCCCAAAGCACTGCATCGCTTTGCTCTTCCTGGCCCAGCCCTTGCTGGTGTTTCTTCTCCTAAGCACACCTCTGGCACAATTCCAACCCAGCCAGGACTGCAGGCAGCTTTGCAGAGAGCAGCCCCTCAGAACATGCTGATTCCTAGTGCCAGCGGAAGTCATGCTCTGTCCCACCATCCCGCATCAAAGGCTCTGGTTTTTAATTAGCCTCTTTGATGCACAGCCTGAGCCTGTACACAGTCAGTATGATCACGTAGCCAAATTAGTTGTGATCAAAGCCCACCTCGCCCCACTGAGGGAAATGACACTCAGAGACATCTCTGTGCTCACGCACAAACGCTTCAGAGACACCCATCATTCAGATGAACCCTTTTGCTTGGTAAAAGAGGTGCTGATACCCGAGGCTGAGTACCAGCAGCCAGAGCCATCGTCTCGCATGTGCAGAGTCACATCATCATGGCTCAGGATGGGAAGGGTCATGACAGATGCCAAGGGATGGAGGAGAAGGGAAGGGAGTTATAAAGGCAAGAGGGCAGCGAGCACAAGCCTGCTGTAGCAAAGATGATGGAAAAGGGGCTGTGCAGCTTGCAAATAGGGGTAGCTTTGGGCACTGCTGAGCTGCAGGTGTCATGGGCTCACTGGAAATGTAGGAGTGAACAGGCAGTCCACAGGGCAGATCTGGGTATGTCAGTTGGAACATAGCTTCAGTGGCCCTAACATTTCCACATGTGTCTTGGGGCATCTCATGGAGCAGACCAAGGCAAGAGAGAGAGTTGGAAGGGGACCTCCTGCCATAAGAAGATCCTCCCGCACTGCAGATCACCCCAAGGTTTTCTTGGCTCTCTCTTGGTGCCCTCTCTATGCAGAGATACTCACCACCCAGAGGGTTGACCTGTCACTCTCCATCTCCTCTCCCTCCATAATGCTCTGCAGATGGCAAGTGATGGAGCTGCCAGGCAGAAACTTGTCTTGCCTACTAGCAAAGCCAGCAGTGCCGCCCTCTGGAAACCTTCCCTTCCTTCTGCAGATGTGTTTTGTCAGTGCACTGACACCAAGCAGCATGGCAAGTTTCTCTCCCTTATTCCATGGGATCCATTCCTGCCTTAAGCAAGAGCAGAGAGGAGAGATGAATGCCAAGACACAGAAGTATACAAGGGAGAAAACCCCCCCCCCACAGAGCTCCCGGAGAGACTATCATGCTTAGACTGCAGTTAAGAAACTGGTTAGTCCCTTGTTGACACTCAGTCCTCTCTTGCCACTGACTTTCCTGGCCCTGGCTGCCCCTGTGAGATGCTCGGGGCCCAAACATGCCTTTCCCAGGACCTAAGAGATACAAACACCCTGGATCTTCCCTGGAAAAGCTGAGCTAGTCAAACAGACCTTGACCATGCTTCTGGTTTTGCCCACAAAGAAACTGGCTGATATTCACAGAGCTGCTCTCAGGCAATAGAGCTTTTTTTCCCCCTCTTTTCTACTTGTATCATCTTCTTTTCATTCTTAGCCGGTACTGAGCACAACCAAGAGTCTGAAGGACAGGCTAGGCTGCAGCTGGTGCACATCAACACAGCCTTGCTGATTCAGAGTGACCAAGCATCTGATAGGAATCCTCCCACATCAACAATGCATGCTTGGTGACTACTGGCACTGCAGAATTGGAAACCACACAGAAAGACTCTACCATCACATTCGACTTCTCATCCCTCTTTGTACAGCTGCAGTGACATGCTTACTGCTCCCAGCTGCGTCAAGGATGAGGTTTGACTGAGCAGAGGGAAAGGCAGATGCTCCACCATCTCCCTCTGTCTTGGCAGGAGCAGAGTACCCTGTTTCAAAGACAGCAAGAGGTTTGGAATCCTTTAGATTGCTCTGGAGGTGGCACTTACCCCCAGCTCAACTGGTCCCTGCTGCCTCAGTGATGGAGCACTGCAAGGTTTGCAGGGTAGTTTCCCCTCAGCAACCCAAGGCTTAGCAAATCTTCCTGTTCAACTTCTCACTCCTTTTTGGAAAACGCACTGCCTTCCCCCAAGCTGATCAAAGCACCATCACCAAGAGAAAAATAACAGGTTCCTCTAGAGCTCTTTAATGATGTCTTAGATCTTAGAGAAATTTTCTTTCTCCAGAGAAGGCTAGAGAAAACCTTGGTGGAGACTGTGCCCCTCCACCTGTGCTATTTCCATGTCTATCTGTCTGTCTGCTCTCCCTCTTGTATATCAGCTGTGAGCAGCTTGCAGGGAAAACATGCCTGAAAGCTCATGTCTGCTCATGACTTGTGGTTGGGAGACACCTGTAAATCAGTGCTTTGCCCAGCAGATCCTCCTAGTCCTTCTTCTCTTGGAAGAGCAGGAGAGGGGCCATGGAGGTCAAGTCTTTAAAGCCAGAGGACTGTAAATCCACATGGCACTCACTCCATTGTCTGAAGATTCATAGCTTTGTTCTCTGAAGGTCAGCTTCGTCTGTTCTAGTCAATTAAGAATAATCTATCGCTTCTCCCTCTGCACGCTGTCTGGCCGTATGGTCCTTGTCAGCAGGAGACCATTGGTCAAATAAAAGTCAGAACTGCTCAGTGTCCCAGAGATATGTAGCAACAAGAGCAGGAGGAGGCAGATAGCTCTTCATCTCATGATGGGCTCCCAGGGATCCTGCTTCTCTGAAAGGCTGAGGAGTGGCAGAGGGGGGAAGGCCCCAGAGTGATACAAATGCCTAGGACCAATTTGCAGTGTGGGGACAGGAGAGGGTCCTTCTGGCTATGCCACAGAACAACCCTGACACCTCACCAGTCACAGCACTGTTCCCACAGATCTCATGGGGATCCCTGTACCACCCAAGACCCTTTGCTCTCTCTGTCACTCTCAAATGAACACATCTCATTCAACCTTGAGCGTTTCATCACTAGACTACTCCTTCCTTCCCCCAGTCTCCCTCTGCATCTGCTTTTTTGAGTGTTTCATCATTTGCAGGCAGAGATGGCGGTACACCACATGTAATTCCCTCCTCTGAATGCTGGAGCTGGAGGATGTCAGGACAGGCTAGGAGGAGGCTGGCTCTTGGGGACAGTAGGAGGCAAAGAAGGTATGTTAGGAAGTGGAGATAGCAAGGCAGGGGGAGGTCCCAGCAGGTCTGTGAGAGCTCCTTATGCCTGACAGACCCCAGTGCGACACTGAAAATACTAAAATCTGGGTTCAAGAATGAACTTTGAGGTCTAAGCTTGAAACCCTTGACCTAAAGTTATTTTCTCACTTGGTGGCATCTCTAAGCACGGCCAAAAAACTGGTCTCTGTAGTTTGCAGGAGTCAATGGGACCTGGAATCCCATATCATTTATGCCACTGAAACCAATAGCAGAGCCAGGACTACAACCCTGACCTGCTGACCCACAGCTGGGACCAGAGTCTAAGAGTTCCCTTCCAGTGGCTTTGCGTTCTGGGATTGCAAAAAATATTGCAAACCAGCATATCCTGAAAATTAATCTCACATTTGATTTATGAGAGTTTTCTTTAAAAACCAGTCCAGGTGATGTGGGCAGTTTTTCACCAGGGCAGGGCAGCGCAGGGACAGTGGTACTGAGGTCTCTGCTGGAGGCACTGGCAGCCAGTGGAGGGATGAAGGGATGGGAGAGACGGTAACCTTAAGCATGCCCCAGGAGCTTGTGCAGCTAGCTCGGTCTGTCCTCTCAGGCCTAATGGACTGGGAATTGGCGATCATTCTCCCTCTAGATTTTCTCTATAGGATGAGGAGGTGGAAGTGTTTCTAACCTCTCTGGTTCTGTCTCCCCTTGTCTGCTTTGTTAGCTCATTTTGTTTGTCTGCTTTGGTTTTGAGCAGCCCTCAAGGCTGTGTTTTGGAGAGGGGGTTTTATCAGGCAAAAGAAAGGTACAAAGACAAGTTAATGAGAACAATTATTCAGTGACAGCTGCTGCCACTCACCTCCTAACAAGTGCAAGGCATAGCCTTGCAAAAACAAGGCTTTCTCTGATGATTATGTTCAGGGGGATTAACTTAGGAAACTTTGCTCAAGACCTGCAGTGATCTTATTGGAAATCTAGTCAATGAGCAGGCAAGTACAGGGGAAAGCCATACCTTGTTTAAAGTTCATTTGCTGGGGGCAGAGAGAGCCTGGGGCTGGACTGGGGTGGACCAGAGATATGCAGTCCTTGCTCTGTTGTTCCTGGGTTACTCACCATCATCCCGGGGATGCGCAGCCGAAAGCAATGGCCCACCTGGAGCTCAGCAAGGCAGAGTGCATTTGCAGAAGTGCTTTCTCCCCCAACTGCTGCAGTCCACAAATCAAATCCTCTGTCTTAAGCCCAAACAACCCAGGCCAGGGCTGGGGAAGGACTGAACCATGAGCTCCTGTGGTGAACACTGGCTCTGTTTGTCACTGCAGATAGATTCCTCTCTACGCCTACAGTCAACTCTGCTAATGATTATCACAGTGTCCATGCCTGAGAACTGCTCATCGTCAGCCTCTCTGCACGGGGATGTGATGCCCAAGCTTGGCAGATAATGCCTGCCATTTAATCTCCCCATCAAGCCACAGAAAAACCAAATGGACTGGAAAACTGGCCCAGGATCAGTGCTTTTCTTCCAAACTGGCACCCATGGAACACAGGACTCCTCTCCGTTTTCAGCCTGGCATCCCAACCAGCCCCCTGCTCAGCTGGCAATGGCCAGGGAGAGCAGCAGTGCCAGGCGTGGTTGCCTCTATCTGTGCCACTGGTGGTGGGATGGGCCTCCTTCTTGCCTTATGGTCTGGCACAGCTGGCTGGGGAGAACACTTGCACCTGGGGACTCTGCCACAGCTGCCCCAGCGCAGGTGCAAGGCTCAGCTCCCCTTGGAGCCGGCATCACAGCCCTGCCACTAGCTCAGACAGATGGTGTGCAAGCCCGGCTCCATCTCCTGTGGCTGTTTGGCCACTACAGAGAGCTGTTCGGGCCAACCCAAATTTGGCTGGCAGGTGACCATACCCCAAATGCAAATATTTTGGCAGGAGTGGCTGTGAGCTGAGTGGATGAGACTCTGAGTTCCCCACTGAGGCCAGAGAGGGGGGTCTTCCCCACAACAGCTCCTGGAATCTCCTCACCTGGATGCACCAAATCTGATGCTGAGCAGCTCTTCCCTCCACTGGCTCCCGTCCTCAGTTGCATTTCAGGCATCAGTGGCCCCACACTTTCTGCCAGGGCTGGCCCTGCTCCCAGGGCAGCATCCCAAAGCACTGGCTGTGGCTCTCTGCATTTCCCCCACTGGACCTTCTTCAAAATCATTCTCCTTGATTCATGGCTGTCTTACCTCATCTCCTCCCCCAGTGACCCCTGAGCTCTGGGGTCCTACTATGGTCTGTAGCTAGCAGTCAGTGCTAATCGATTCCTGGCTGCCATTCATAAAACTGTGGGTGTTTTCTGGCTTTTTCTTGTCTTTCATTTTGACCTCTTCAGTGCCTTTTTTACCCCCCTTTTAAAATCTGGCAGCTCCTTGGATGGAGGAGCACCCTGAGGGTCAGTTGCGAGCCCAAGGCCAGGCATCCCCATCCCATCACCAGAGCTAACCATTAAAACTGGCTGCAAATGGGTGACCCAGGTGCTCTCCCAGGGGACAAGTTTTGCTTCACAAATGTATCAGAGGTGAGGGGTCTCACCACCATACATGCTCTCCCCTGGGTTCCGAGAGAGAAGCCCCACCACTCACTCTCCCATCATGCTACAAGGTCAAATGGAAGCTGAGACGCATCAGCCCCCTGATCAGCGCTGCTTTCCCAAAGCTGGCTCTTAGAGGGGCTGCAGGGATTTTACTGCCACCTTTAAATCCCAGTGTCTAGAAACCAAAATGAGAGTCTTCCCCTACACAAATCTTTAATATGCTTTGCACACAGCCTGTGGCAGTAAAACTCACATCACTAGTCCATACTGCTCCCCTTCCTACAGAAAAGCAAGGAGTGGGGTTACCATGCTCTCAAGGGATGAGAAAGCCATTATGAGCTTCTCTATATAGTCAAAATAAACCTTTATCAGCCTGTGTTTAGGACCAGAGGTCTGCAAAAAGCAATGCTCTTAAAAATTAAATAAGAAGCCTTGAAGGATTTTTATTTGCCATCTCTACTTACAGGCAATTAGAGGAGTAGGACATAAGGTCTGGTTTTATGTGGAGGCTTTTTTTCCTTTCTTTCTTTTTCAGTTTGTTTTAATTGTATAGCTCTTCTAGCACAGAAATGTGTCTTGCATGGTAACTAAACACAGGAAGAGCTCTCACTCCAGAGCAAGTCTAATCAATACCACTGGGCAGCCAGAGCCAAAAAAATGTCAAAAAATGAGTTGGGAATTAGAAGAAAGTAACAGATGTCATTCAAAACCTCAAGGCATGATGAAGGGTTGAATCGTGCCCTGCCTGGCTGAACAGCCTTGGCAGGGTGGGAGCTGTGAGACCGGTGCCTGGGAGAGGGGAATTCACTGCCGTCAGACATTAGATGCAAGAGTGGAAGAGTAATGGGACACTGTATGAGCAGTAACAGAGAAAATTGCCAGTCAGCGTTCTTGCACCTGCAGAGAGTTTGGCCCTGTCACAGGAAAAATGGGTGGAAGGGACAAGATATCAAATGTACAACAGCCAATGGCACATGGAAGTGGGGGACAGCAGGGATGGGCAGGGAACGTGGGAGGAGGGGATTAAGGGGAGATTACCCACTGCTAGAGACAGAGAGAGGACACTGTGTGGGTGATGGCAGGAGCCCACCTGAAAGAGGACAGCAGAAAGATTTATGAGCACAATGATAATGAAAGTCAATTATCCATGACCATCTGAAATCTTGTCAGAGGGAGGATGAGAGGGGCTGGCTCTGGTAGACAGGTTGGAAGATTTAATACCACCGTTCCGCAGCATAATTGCAAACATGAGCCCCCTCACCCCACTGGCTGCTGCTCTGGGGGAAGGGGCTTACGCTCCTGCCCACGCTTTCAGAGCTGGTTAGGGCTGAGCAACGGCTGTTGGGGTCACAGAGGGCCAGCTCTCAGCCAGCTGCAAAGGGAGAGAGGTTAAATAATGCAAGAGTCACTGCAGAGAGGCTCAGCATCTCTCCTAAAGACCAAGGAGAGTCAGGACGTCACCAGACTGCTGCAGCCCAAATGCAGGATGCACCAAAAACCTCAGCTCAAAGGCTCAAAAGACTCAGCTACTGAGGACATCACGCTGGTCCCATCCAATGGCACACACCAGCAGCCCCGCATCATCCCTCTCCCACATACTTGATTAACAACACTGCATTTCCAGCCCAGCCACTGCAGCGCACCTCGTCCCAGCCATGGGAAAAAGAACACAGCCCCACAGCAGGTTCCCGGGGCTGAGAGAGGGCCAGATCCAGAGAAAGTCTAACAGCACCAACAGCAAGGAAGGAAGCCCCGGCCTCGAGCCAGGGACAGTGGGACACAAGGTGACAGAGGAAGAGCAGCCAACAGCCATTGCAGCCCCCATGTCCCCAGAGTCTGGCCATGGGAGCTGCCTGCCTCCCCCTCTGCAACCACACAGCCACATCGTGCTCTCCCTGAGAGAGAAAGAAATCAGGTAAGCCATGTCTACGAGCCCATATGGAGGGGCTGGGATGCTGCCCAAGCTTCAGCTCAAGAAAAAAGTGCACATTTTAAGGTAAAAATATTTTGGTTTGCTACCTCCTCTCCAGCCCACAAGCTCCAGCACAGAAACCACACCACCAGCCCTCATCGCAGTCATTTTGGCAATCAGCTCCCTCTGATCCCCTCAGGAACCCATGTTGCTGCAACAGAAGCCTATGCAAACTTACCTGGCTGGCTGGGGCAGAAACCCCCAGCTCTGCATATGACCCTTCCACACGCCGCCCAGGCACTGCCATGAAGGAGAGGGGCTTCTGGCAGAGTGGAGGGGGGCTTTGGCTCCTGGAAGGTGCTGCTCCCCCTAAGGACCACAGCAATCACCACAATTAGGGCCAAGGAGATGGCAAACTCTCATGGAGCTGTTTGGTACTTTCTGTTCCTGTTATCCCCCATGACAGAAAAAAGCTGAGTCCACTCCCTTTTCTGTTAACAGCCTAAAAACTAATGCTTGCTCTGAAATGGAATGATGGCTTCAATGCAATGGGGAATCTGTCCATCTTGCTAGCTGCACCATCTCACAGTGCTCCCAACATGAGCCCTTCCCATCCACAGCAGAGCATCTCTCTGGGATGCATCCCCACTGCTGCAAGTCCTGCCCTTACCTCGCACAACATGTCTGCCAGCCCACCCCAAGCCACAAGCCACCCCCTTTCCAGTCTTTTCCTCTTTTTGTCCTCCCCCTGCCGTAGGAGAAGCGCTTGCCCACCAGAACCGCTCTCTGCCACAGCAGGTGTAGTATCTGCACTGCAATGTGTAAGCAGTTGTTTGGGGAGGATGGGGATATGTCTTCTTTAACTATCAGAGCATCTGTTTTACCATTGCTGTATGACGGAGAGGGGGAGACATGAGCTGCCACCTCCCACAAGTGCACAAAGAGCACTGCAATTAATCCCAGATGCCAGCCCCAAAACTCTCCAAAGACTTGGGCAAGTGTGATAGGAATTTGGTAGTCTGAAAAAGTATTCACTTGATTAAAATGGGGAGGAGAGGAAATCCATCAGGGATTTTCTTCACCAAGTCATCTTGGAACAAGAAGAAAAAGAGAAGCAGAGAGAATTTGTGTAATAAAAATAATATTAAAAGCAATTTTTCACCAGTGTATACTGTATGGCTTTTAATTCTTGAGGAGATTGGGTCCTGCCTCCCCCAACCTCCTTTGGTTGTGAATGCAGCCGGCCCAGCCCAGCCCTTCACCCTGCTCAATCCGCACAGCAGGTGCCCAGCAGAGACCAGGAGCAGCTCTTCAAGCCGCTGCTTTACCTTCAGATGTCCAGAGCAGGACACTCAACCTGCAGGGCTTACTCAGGCAGCGTCTCCCTGTGTGTACGCACCAAAGCCACACGCCCAATGCAAAACCTCAGCTTGGGATCTGCACTTACCTGGGCAAACATTTGTTTTGTGCTCTAATAGCAAGGTGAACACACTATTCCCCTGTGTAAACATCCACTCTCTGCGCATAAGCACTTCTGAGCTGTGCTGCACTCCTCGGTTCAAACAGCCACTTTCTAGGTGAAATCTGCTGCATTTTCCTATGTCAACAGATTTGGTGCTTAGAGCTGTCCTGATCTCCTCTGAAAAGTCTTTTGCTGGATAGGAACAGTCCAAGGGTCACTATTTATCCATGCAAATGCATCCCCTGTATGGGTAGTTTTTAGGTGCCATCTCAGCAGACGGGGCTGCAAAGCAGGAGTAGGAAGAAAAGGATGATGAACAGCACAGACACAACAAAAAGGGGTTAAAACACATAGTGGGGTTGTCCTCCTAGGATAATGTGGTATCTGTCTTGAAAGAGACACACAAGTTCCCAGCTGCTGTTGTTCTCCCTGGAAAACTTTTTTTTATCATGCCTTTTCCCCCTAGTTTTATGTTTACGGCAGGACCTAGGATGTGTTCGGTCATGTGCAGGTCAGTCACCAGCATTCAGCCTGCTCTGGGTGCTCATTTGGACTACTCAGATATTCTGAGGCTGCCTGCAATGGTCTGGGACAGGACTCATGTCCCATGTCACTTCAGTTTATGTTTCTGTCGAGAATTCACAGAGTATTGAAATGAGCTCCCATAAAGGACCAGGGCTGGGAAGGAGAAAGCTCCTATACCTCCTAGAGCGTCTAACCCACCTCATGCCATAGGATGGGGTCACTGTCTTCTTACTAAGGTGGGGAAGCTGAGGCACGAAAAGTTAAGTGCTTTGCCCAGGGTCACTCACCACGTGGTGGCTAAGCCAGAAGGCTATCCACATTAAAGAAGGTTAAAAAGGACCAGAGAAGGGCTCCTGAGTCAGCTGTTGAATCATAGAATCATAGAATCATAGAATGGTTAGAGTTGGAAGGGACCTTCAAAGGTCATCTAGTCCAACCCCCCTGCACGAAGCAGGGACATCCCTGACTAGATCAGGTTGCTCAGAGCCCCATCCAGCCTGGCCTTGAATGCTTCCAGGGATGGGGCATCCACCACCTCTCTGGGCAACTGGAGGGCAACATGGTATAAAAGCAGTATAGAAGAACATAACTTGCTCAGCCTTGGTAAAGCAAACTGGCAGTTATGTGATTTTTTTTCTCTATAAATACATCTGGAGAGTAAACACCAGGGAGGGGAAAAAGCTATTCAAACTGAAGGACAATAGTGGCAAAAGAAAACATCTATATTAATGTTTGAAGAAGTAAAAGAGCAGGTTATGGGAAGAAAGAATAGAGGAATGGCTTCAAGGAAAGAGAGAAGATACAGGCAGGACAAACCATGAGGCTGCCAGGCAAGGGCTGAGCAGGAGCTGCCTCTCCCAGAGGAGAATTCACATGTGATCGATGCCCTTGCAGAGCTTGGGGTCCACATGCTTCCTGCCTGACAAGGTTAAATGGAAGGGCAAAATTAGACAGTCTTTGGCACCAGGTGGGAGAAGGAGGGAGGGGGAAGGAAGAATGGGGGTTATGGAGATGTCGCAGCAGAGATGCTCAGAGAGCACTGGAGGACAAGCTGGCTGCCACTTAGCTCCCCAACATGAGCAGCAGGAAAACAAGTGCCCGGGCCCACAGGAGAAACTGATGCCTCCTGCCCTCATCCTCATAGGCTTTTCATACACATTAGCAGGTGCTGGGGAGAGCCATGATGCCCCTGGGTTGTGCATGGGCCAGCAAGAAGTACAGTTCCCCCAAAATGTCAGTAGCCAGTGCAGCATCCCCAGCAGATCTCATATGCTTTGCTGTCCACTAGGTTCAGAAGCAGAGGCAGACATTGCTTTCTCACTCCCCCTTCCAGGAGCAAGCTGAGATTTCTATAACCGTTAAAAACAAGCCTCTGTTATTAGCCCTGTGAATTATTTATTTGATCATAATTAATGCAGAACCATTAACGGCCACAGCAAAGCACCCCAAATAGCCTGTCTGCAAACACTGCTCCACTTCTGCTCACCATTTCGGTATTAAATATGCATCATGACTGATAAATGGCTCCAGTGCACCGATCACCGTGATCCTGTTGAACAAAGTGCTCTGATTGTGGATACCTCCCTCGGGAAAGGCTGTGCTGGGTAAACCAGAGGCAGCCAGGGAGGGAGGCATCTCCCCTCTCGAAGCTCATCCTGTCCCCTGCTGTTACCCTCTTACACCTTCCCAGAGATGTTATCTGAGCCATGCTCCGATCAGTTGGTCCCCACAGCTGTTCTCATCTGTCTAGCAGGCAGGCTGCAGGTCAGCAGAGCTGGAGGCTCTGAGTTTTGTGCTGAGGAAGAGGTGATTGAGAAAAGAGTCTGCAGAGCCAGAGAAGTTGCCTCCATCTCATCCCCCCAAGGGAGCTGGCTGTTCTGGGTGGTCCTCCCAGGATGTATGAAGAGAAGGGTGGACTTCACTTGCCTTCAGTGTTGTTGTAGTTTAGCCCTGATTGGGACCAGACTACGCAGTCTCTCTCTCACTCCCCTCACCCTCCAAGGGAATAGGGAGAGATAGTATTAAAAAAAAGGCTCAAGATTTGAGATAAGGGCAGGGAGAGATCCTTAAAGTTACCATTACGGGCAAAACAGACTTGACTTGGGGAAAACTATTCATTTATTACTAAAACCAAAGCAGGATAATGTGGAACAGAACAAAACTACTTCCCCCCACTCCTCCCTCTTCCCGGGCTTAACATTATCTCTACCTCCTTCCCCCCCTGAGCAGCACAGGGCGAAGAGGGAGTTATCAGTTATCAGTTCATCACACGTCATTTTACACCACTGCTTCATCTCGGGGGAAGAACTCCTCACATTCCTCCCCTGCTCCTTCATGGGGTCTCTCCCACGGGCTACAGTCCTTTGTGAAACTGCTCTGGCCTGGGTCATTTCTTCCACAGGGTGCAGTCCCTCCAAAATGGCTGCCCCAGTGCAGGCCCTCCACGGGCCACAGCCTGCTTCAGGCATCCGCCTGCCCCGACATGGGGTCCTCCCCGGGCAGCAGGGGGATCTCTGCTCCTCCGTGGGCCTCCATGGGCTGCAGGGGCACAGCCTGCTCCACCATGGGCTGCACCAAGGGCTGCAGGGGAATCTGGCCAGGAGCAGCATTACTGCTCCCCCCTCTTCTTCACTGACCTTGGCGTCTGCAGCCGTTCCTCTCACAAGAAATTCTTCACAACCAGCTCAGGCAGACACCTCTCAGGTTCCCTTCACATCTCATCTCCTCTCCACTTCTTGCAGCCAGGCCGGGCTGAGTTGGGCCCAGTTGGCTGCCCGGCGGGAGGCCAGAGGGTGAGGGCTTCAAGGCCCACGAGGCTCATGCCTCCCCCTCTCTGCCCTCGCTCCAGCTTCTTCTCACATTATCTTTTTTTTTTTTTTTCTGTTTTCCCCTTCTTAAATACATTATCACAGGGGCATTATCAGGGAACATTCTGCTACCAATTGGCTTGGCCGTGGCCAGCAGCGGGTCCACCCTAGGCCCAGCAGAGTCCACTGGACAAAGGGAAAACTTCTAGCAGCTTCTTACAGAAGCTGCCGCCATAGCCCCCACGCCGCCCCCTCCCCTAAATAAAACCAACACAAATGGTTTCACAGGGTTTAAGCAAGTGCTCAGAGAGAAGGAAGGAGATGGGGAGTAGCTTGCCTAATTAATAAAAACAAGTAGAAATTAATGAACTCATTCGCTCCTTTCTCAGACCAGCCTTTAAGAAGAAAAGCAATTCCACAGTACGAGGCTTCCTCAAACTCAGTCACCTTTTAGGCAGAAAGCCGTGCTGGGAATCCCTGGGGAATGGCGTCCCCTAAGACAGGTATTATAGGATGCCTCAGGGACTCCCTAACAAGCTCACTGATCATTAGATTAGTGAAAAAAAAAAAGACAAAACTAGCAAAATCCAGGCTTGGTGCAACAAATTCATCTTCCAGTTATCCACATCTGGAAAGCCTTTACTTCTCACCCCACCAAACATTCCTCCAGGACACCCTGTACCTGAGCACCCCAGCACTGCTTGTTCTACACTTTTTTCCCTTTTCCAAAACTGCCACTCCTAGTTGGCAGTGGCAGGCTTGAGAGTAAGGCAAGTTTTAGTTATTGTTAGTTTGATTTAAATCTGGAATCTGGCTATACAACACATAGATTTGGCCAAGAGACCATAAGACCCATTATGCAGCCTGGCTCCATGAGATCTCTCTCAGCAGCCTTTCACCAGCATGCAGGACCAATCCCTGGCTTGGGCTGGGAGGATGGGGTAAAGCCAGAGTAAGCTGGTGCACGAGAAAGGATTACTTCGAAACATGCAATAGGCTCACCCTAACACAGAGGTCTGAATCCAGTAGCTGAGAGTGGGGACGGTGGAGCTGCTCCCATCCCACCACTTAGGGGAGTTAAAATAAGGAGAGAAAAAGGAAGCATTAGACATTTGTTGTCTGGGCTAATCCTGGCCCAGCAGTGAAGTGCACTTAAAATCACCCTTCTTTAAGCTTCATCCCTCTCATTCGATGTTTCTGTGATTTGAGGATCTTTCCAGCTGCAACACCTATTTCTCTGTCAACAGCCCTCAGTGCATCTCTCTTGCTATCTTTAGTCTCGCTTTATTGATCCCTCATTCCTATCTATCCATCTAATTCTTTTGTGCTTATTTCTGCTTGTCACTCAACTTATCGCAGCACACCTGTCCTGTTTTACAATGTGCAGCTCATGTCAGCCTCCTTTTTCACGTCTCCCCTTCACCAGTGAGGAGGGACACCAAGCAGGGATCCTAATGCCGCCTCTGAATCCGAAATACCAGCCATACCCTTGGAGATAAGGGCATCTTTTACAGCGGTGTCAGCTTTCCGTACTGGCTGGATCAGGGCAAAGCAGGGAACAGGGAAAGGCAGATGAAAGGAGAAAAGAAAGACTGAGAAAAGGGAGGAGGATGGAGGTGTGCCCACAGAGCTGCTCTTGGTTTATTTTTGCCTTTTGTGTCTTTAAAGGTGAACTGGGAAAAAGAGAGGCCAAGAACAAAGTCCTATCACTTACTCTGGTTTGTTAACTCATTATCGTTAATGTGGGCCATGCTGTGGCAAGCAGAACAAGAGGAAGGAGAAGGATATTCTGTCTCAGAGCAGGTGAATAAAGTCATTCCTTACTCAGCAGGCAGCCACTTTTCAGAGGGCTTGGAGCTGATGGATACCCAGATTGCCCAGCTGTTGCTCCCCAGGGTTTGGCAGGGCTGAAACCCTTGCAAAGGGTCTGGTCCATATTTTATTGCTTTTCTGTGGGACTGAGGACTCTGGAGGCCCCATATCTGGACACCTACAAAGCACATGTTTAGTGTGCATGTAGCATATCAAGAGTGACACCATCACCACTGGGACATCTGTCTGTCACGAAGGCAAGCAGGGACTGGCTTACCCTCTGCTGAAGAACAGGGCTTGGAGCACTAACAGAGGCTTAAACTCATCAACAGCCACCACAGCTAATTGTGGTTGATGAGGTAGTCTGGGAAACCCAGACTCTGGCCAGAAGGTACATCTGGATCCTCAGCAAGTGTCAGTCCTCAGTGTCTATCGCAGTTTTCCTAAGAATGGCTCCTAACTGTAAAGTGCCCTTGTTCTCTAGGCAAATCTAAGCAAGCAGAAATCTTATGCATGTATAGAGTGTGGACTCACCTGGAAAGCCTGGAGAAAGACCAGTGCCCTTCCTGAGGGAGACTGAGGCCTCAGGAAATTCCCAAATCCTGACTCCATCAAGCACTGACACAATTGCTCCCGGGAGCACTGATAAAGGCTGAAGAAAAGTGGGAATATGCAGCTCTATGAAATATGGCTAAGGGAAGAGCTCATGTGTTTTCACTGAAGGTTTTCCTGCAGGATGGTGTCCTGGAGGACAGAGCACTGCAGACATGTCCTGAGTCACCATGGCCTTGTGCAGTAGAAATCCTGGGGCTAAACCTTAGTTTACTTCATGGCCCATAGCAGCTGAGGGACAGAAAAACTGCTTTCTCCATTTCTCTGTCTCAACTACCAGATTGCCACTGCTTGGGCCAGCAACAACCAAGACACTAATACAAAGAATATATTTTGTCCTCCTGCCACAGCCACGAATGAGAGATGAGGAAACAACCACCAGTGGCAGACAAAGACTGGAGAAGAGTCATGCCTCAAATAAAAACTGTCCCTATGTTGTAGTCCCAGCACTTCAACTGAAAATTGCTTTCACGGAAAAAAAACAATAACAGTGAGGCTGCAAAGGTATGTCCTTATTTAAAAAGTCCTGTAAGGTTCTTGAGAAGGTAAGAAAAAGAAAAGAGGATGCAAACAAGGTTTATGTTCCGGCTTTGGTACTCCAGTGTAAGACTACAGTCTGGGGCTTCAAAATCAACAGTTCAAATTCCTCCCATGCTGGTGGGTTTTGAAAGTTGACACTCATGCTTCCCATGCAACAGTCTCACCAGAGCCCTCTGGTGCTCTCTGACATGCTCCCGGGCACAGAAGCTGAGGCCTGGATGGGTAACAGTGACTGGACTCTATTGCTGCCCCAGAGGGATGCTCCATCCAGGCTGCAGCAGGCTACACAGCCATGGGTACTCCCAGTACCTCCAGCAGCAGCCTGGCATTTACCAGATCCCTCTTCTCCTATGTCCTTCCCCCACCTCCAGCAGCACAGTGGGGCGAGAGGAGCCAGATCCTGCCTCCCAGAAGTGCAGGCTCTCCTTCTCCCTTACCTGGCATCGAGCACCTCAGTATCGCACTTTTCCACTGTAAGCTCACTGGCAACTCCAACATTGCTGGAGTGGAAAAGCTCTACAACCTCAGGGCATGAGTCTCACTTTCTCAGACACATCTCACCTTCAGTGAAATGGTCCCAGCAGCTCTTCCCTCTCCTGCCCTGTTCAAGTTCACACTGTGTTAAACGCTGCGGTTGTCCTAAGTATTTAGGACAGCTTTATTGTGATAGGGAGATCCATCCAGGACTCCCCAGATGTGCCAGCTCTCGTCAGAACTAACCACCACAGCAGTCAAAGGTCAAAACAACCGTAAGTCTGACCAGTGCAGAATCAGGACCCCGAAAATCTGCGGCTTTGTAACAGGCCCCAAGAGAAAATTAGGAGAAAAACAGGATGAGAATAGGAACAGAGCAAGGAGGCACAGACACTTGCCCCATGCTCCCAGCCTCCAGCAAGTTGTGGTTCCAGGGACTTCTCGGGCTGACTTGTTTGGTTTAAGAGCTGCTCTGCTGCAACGTGGGCTGCAGCTGGTTCATGACCACCTGAAGACCCAGGCTTTGGGGACAGAACACGTTAGGGAACCAAACAGCCATCCACACTCCAGAGAAAACAGAAGGAAGGGAAGGAGGAGTGTGGCGGTAGTTCACCCTTAATTGGCCTCATCAAATATTCATCTGGTAATTCTCTGAATTTACAGAGAATGTTAACAACATCAATACGATTCATTGACTCTTTGAAGATCCCACAGCATAAAGCCAAACCACTCCAAAAGAGAGAAGAGGCTCATGCAAGGGCACGAGTTTGAGCAAGGAGTGAAGTCCCATGGGGATGGGAAGCCCCACGCACTGGGATTTTCTTTGGCAGGGTGTTTGGAGATGCTGAGCTTAGCCTGGAGCCCTCCAGTTGACATGATCCCACTCTCCTGCATCCCAGCTGCAGATGGTACACGGGGATGTGGAGCCACGAAGGCTCAGGACCAGCCAGTGGTTGGGGAGCATGGTGGCACCCAGCGTAAGGCTGCATGGCAAAGTCACAAGCTGCCGTGGCAGAAACCAATGCAGAATATCCTGGAGCAAGAGAGAGAGTTTGGTGTGTCGATGCACAGAAGCATGATACTCAGCTTCACTGGTCCTGGCCAGACCTAGGTCTGGAGGTGGCAGTTGAGAAATTTGCTGGACTGTTGCTTGGCTCCTGAGATAACATGACCTATCCTGATGAGCTGCTCGGAAATGTCTCAGGTGAGATCTATCAGCAGCGGAGCCTTGCCATGCTCCTGGTCTGAGAGGAGAAAAGGAACAACAGCCAACTACTCCATGCAAACAGGTCCACAAGTCTGAGTTCTCACAGAAAGCACAAGCTATGCCCTTCGTGTCCGACAGAAAGCAATCAAGTCAAGGCCAACTTACAGGGAACCTTTGCCATTGCTTTGCAGTAGAAAGATTTCCATAAACTGCTGGGTGGTTGTGGTTTTTTTTCATGAGACATTTTCCCTCAATTTGTCTTTCACAAAAGGTCATTTTTAAAGACAGCAGCACACTGGTGCCCATCACTCAGAGGCTCTAACAAGCCAAAGGAACTGTCAGACCACATTTTGCCTCCTGGTTACATTCAAGGTTTTGCATTCAATGTTTTTATTTTCCTAATAGAGTTTTTCCTTCAAGGCCACCACCCTATCAGAAACCAGAGAGCACTAGCAGAAAGCAGGACTTTGCACAAGAGAAGTCTTACAATTCAATTTACTGCCAGGGAGATGCTGCAGTAGGTGGCTACAGTAGAAAAATATCAAAGCAAACATTATCCAGGTAGCAGGACACAGAACAGTCCCAAATCTAGGAGTATCCAGATGATGGTGAGATTTGCAGGGATCACAGGGGATTCAATAGGAATCAGACTCACTGTGTCTTAGGCAAGCATGCAGGGGAGGGCAACAGGAAATGGCAGGGCTCCTGAAGCCTCAAGGAAGGCATGTCTCTGCATCACCTGTGGAATGCCCGGTCAGTGGGTGCAGGGTCCTCCTCCGGCCCTGAGCACGGTGGAGAAACTCACAAGGAACTTGTTCTGCTCCTGCTAGGCCTTCTGGAGGGCAGCACTGGAGCAGGGACCACAGGGGACACGACCCAGACCAAACTATGCTCAAGCCAGCATCACAGGGAACTATCTCCAAGAAGAGTTTGTATCAGCACAGGTTATTAAGATAAATCATTTATACTTCTCTTTCATTGAGGGGGCTAGGAGGCAGGCATAAGCCATGCCTGGCCTCTGCAACTAACGCCAGCCTGGCCCTGTTCAACATCTTTGTCAGCAACACAGACAGTGGGATAGAGTGCACCCTCAGCAAGTTCGCCGATGACACCAAGCTGTGTGGTGCCATCGACACGCTGGAAGGGAGGGATGCCATCCAGAGGGACCTGGACAGGCTGGAGAGGTGGGCCTGTGCCAACCTCATGAAGTTCAACCAGGCCAAGTGCAAGGTCCTGCACCTGGGTCAT
>WHYT01014596.1:446994-479086 GCA_009806455.1 Tetrax tetrax
TCTGGAGCCCCCAACATCAGAAGGACATGGACCAGTTGGAGAGGGTCCAGAGGAGGGCCACAAAGATGATAAGAGGGCTGGAGCACCTCTCCTATGAGGACAGGCTGAGAGAGTTGGGGCTGTTCAGCCTGGAGAAGAGGAGGCTCCGGGGAGACCTGATAGCGGTCTTCCAATTCCTCAAGGGGGCCTACAGGAAAGACGAGGAGAGGCTGTTCAGTAGGGCCTGTTGTGATAGGACAAGGGGTAATGGGTTTAAATTAGAAGGAGGTAGATTTAGATTAGATATTAGAAAAAAGTTTTTTACAATGAGAGCACTGGAACAGGTTGCCCAGAGAGGTGGTGGATGCCCCATCCCTGGAAACATTCAAGGCCAGGCTGGATGAGGCTCTGAGCAACCTGATCTAGTCAGGGATGTCCCTGCTTCTTGCAGGGGGATTGGACTAGATGACCTTTGAAGGTCCCTTCCAACTCTAGCCATTCTATGATTCTATGACTCATGAGTCCACTGAGAATGTGAGGGGTGGCCCAGGGACACTTGCTCAGGACAGCCATCAGCCAGAGACCCGAGACTTGGTAGCAGGCAGAAGGGACCACCAGGGCAAGAGGGGAGCAAAGAAAGCTCGTTGCGGATTATAGCACCTGTTGTTCATGACTGTGGTACAGATACGTGATTAAAAAGTCCTTAGTTGAGGTGAACTCGCTAAGGTCCCAGAATAAGCTGCAGGGACAGCGTTACGAGTTTGAGCCTCAAAGATATGGGCACAGATGATGCAAAAGACCCCAGGGCAGCCCAAGTGGACTCAAGGGAGAGGAGGAAGAAACCCTCAAGGGTCAAGGGCACATTGCTCTGGCAAAGAGCTGAGGAGGGTGATGGCTCATTGTCCCCACTGCCTGCACCCCAAGACACCCAGGGGGAGCCCCACGCCAGGGGCACAGGGGAAATACCAGCTTTTACTTGCACAGCACCTTGTAACTGCAGTGCTGCTGATGGCATTTGTTAAGTATTGATTGCAGAATCAATAGGCTGTCAGCATTAGTATAATTTTAACTGGACTAATAATAACAACTGTTCATTGCATTTTTTGTTATATTGTTAAAAGTTTTAATTAGATGAACAAAATGGACAGGCTGGACCGATGGGCCAAGGTGAACTGTATGAGGTTCAACAAGGCCAAGTGCTGGGTCCTGCACTTTGGTCACAACAACCCCATTCAATGCCACAGGCTTGGGGAAGAGGGGCTGGAAAGCTGCCTGGCAGAAAGGCATCTGGGGGTACTGGTAGACAGCTGGCTGAACATGAGCCAGCAGTGTGCCCAGGGGGCCAAGAAGGCCAACAACATCCTGGCTTGTATCAGGAACAGTGTGGCCAGCAGGAGCAGAGAAGTGATCGTGCCCCTGTACTTGGCACTGGTGAGGCTGCACCTCGAATACTGTGTTCAGTTTTGGGCCCCTCAGTACAAGAAGAACATTGACTTGCTGGAGCGCATCCAGAGAAGGGCAACAAAGCTGGTGAGGGGTCTGGAGAACAAGTCTTATGAGGAGTGGCTGAGGGAATTGGGGTGGTTTAATCTGGAGAAGAGGCTGAGGGGAGACCTTATTGCTCTCTACAACTACCTGAAAGGAGGTTGTAGGGAGGCAGGTGTTTGTCTCTTCTCCCAAGTAACTTGTGATATGACGAGAGGAAATGGTCTCAAGTTGCAGCAGTTTAGGTTGGATACTAACACTTAGTTAGGTTGTTTCCTAACACTTCTCTACTGAAAGAGTGATCAGGCCCTGGAGCAGTCTGCCCAAGGAAGTGGTGGAGTCACTATTCCTGAAGGTGTTCAAAGAATGTGTAGATGTGGCACTTCAGGACATAGTTTAGTAGGCAAGGCAGTGTTAGAGTGATGGTCGGACTTGATGATCTTGGAGGTCTCCTCCAACCTTAAGATTCTATGATTCTATGAATATAATTTATTCTTGGTTTGGCATAAGAAGGTATGTTTGGCTTTCGGTGGATCCCGCAGCTCAACTAGCACATTTTGGTCCTGCCCTGCCTCCCAGGGTGGGTGGGATGCAGGGAGCTGCCATCCTCCTGATGGCTCAACACCATCCCCTTCACAGGGACTCTTCTCAGGGCAAAGTCAGAGCTAACACTTCGCAGCTCTCTCCCTTGTGAATCATAGAATCATAGAATGGCTAGAGTTGGAAGGGACCTTTAAAGGTCATCTAGTCCAACCCCCCTGCAAGAAGCAGGGACATCCCTGACTAGATCAGGTTGCTCAGAGCCTCATCTAGCCTGGCCTTGAATGTTTCCAGGGATGGGGCATCCACCACCTCTCTGGGCAACCTGTTCCAGTGCTCTACAACTCTCACTGTAAAAATTTTTTTTCTAATATCTAATCTAAATCTACCTCCCTCTATTTTATTTTATTTCCTTGTCCTATCACAACAGGCCCTACTGAACAGCCTCTTCCCGTCTTTCCTGTAGGCCCCCTTGAGGTACTGGAAGACCATTATCAGGTCTTCCTGGAGCCTCCTCTCCTCCAGGCTGAACAGCCCCAACTCTCTCAGCCTGTCCTCATAGGAGAGGTGCTCCAGCCCTCTTATCATCTTTGTGGCCCTCCTCTGGACCCTCTCCAACTGGTCCATGTCCTTCTGATGTTGGGGGCTCCAGAACTGGACACAGCACTCCAGGTGGGGTCTCACCAGGGCAGAGTAGAGGGGCAGAATCACCTCCCTCAACCTGCTGGCCACACTCCTCTTGATGCAGCCGAGGATGCAGTTGGCCTTCTGGGCCACAAGGGCACATTGCCCGCTCATGCTGAGCTTCTCGTCCACCAGCACTCCCAAGTCTTTCTCCTCAGGGCTGGTCTCGATCCATTCTCCTCCCAGCCTGTATTTGTGCCTGGGATGGCCATGATCCAGGTGCAGGACCTTGCACTTGGCCTGGTTGAACTTCATGAGGTTGGCACAGGCCCACCTCTCCAGCCTGTCCAGGTCCCTCTGGATGGCATCCCTCCCTTCCAGCGTGTTGACGGCACCACACAGCTTGGTGTCATTGGCGAACTTGCTGAGGGTACACTCTATCCCACTGTCTGTGTTGCTGACAAAGATGTTGAACAGGGCCAGGCCCAACACGGACCCCTGAGGGACACCACCCATCACTCGTCTCCACTTGGACATTGAGCCGTTGACCACCACTCTGAGTGCGGCCATCCAGCCAACTCCTTATCCACCGAGTGGTCCATCCATCAAACCCATGTCTCTCCAGTTTAGAGAGAAGGATGTTATGCAGGACAGTGTCAAATGAAGCAACATTTGGGATTAGGACACAGACTAACTCAGTGCCTCCACCTTGCACCGCTGCCTGCTGCAGCCATTGTGACTTTGGAAAGCCTCTTCAGCAACCAGTTCCCACCATGTATCGAAGGCCTTGGCACGCAAAGGCACAGCGGAAAAGCTTTCATCTCAAGTCTGTTGCTGATACCTCTGCAGGGACAGGTTAAGGGGATCACAGTGATTGACTCACATCAGCTGTGATCCAGGTAGCTGAGCCACCTCCCCAGGAGGAGCCAATGTCAGAGGCGGTGGAGGGAGGCTTTAAACCCCTGCCCTCAGGAAAGCTTCTCTACATCCATGCAGACAGCAGCGTGTTACTGGTTCATATAGGCTCCTGAGAATATTACACCACACTGAGCCCCTGGAGCAGCAGGGAGCCCTTTCCTCCCATGCATGGGGATCAGCAGGATCCCTTTTTGGAGTGTAAGACATCCCTCTGCGGCTGCTGGGGCTTCCCACCTGCAGACACCATGGATCTGACCACAGCATTAACCTGTCTCTGAGCAGGGCTGGAAGGATGCTGAGGAGCTGAGAAAGGGCTGCAAGAGCCAGCAGCAAGAGCTGGGTATCCACCAATGAGCAAGAGCTCAGCCCCACACCAACCCTGCACAGGGTCCACCCCTGTTTGCTCCATCTTGTTTGCTCCATCCCCTGCAGCCTCCCCTGGGATGCTCCTGAGGGCAGATGTGACAGGAACTGTCCAGAAGGCTTGCAGAGGCCTGACAGCCCCCCCAGATTCTGCCCCACTGTGCAATCCCAAAACATAGGATTGTGTGGGGCTGCTTAACCCTGGCAAAATCCCTCTGTGTGCCCATGCCAGCGGCACCTTCCCAGTCCAGAGGCTTTCCCCACCATGAAAACCAGGTGGAGGGACACAGAGGAGCTGGCTACCTGGCAGAGAGCTTGGTGGCCCCAGGTCCCTTCTCTCAAGCAGGGGTGCTCTGCCCAGCTCCCTCCAGCACCCCAAACAGGCCAGGCGTTTCTGCAGCTCCTTGGCATTACACTCCCTTTCCCACTTCTCTCAAGCCCTGTCCCAGTGCCTGGCAGCCTCCCAGTCCCTCTTAGGGGCAAGAAACAGCCTGTGCTTACAGCCCACCCAGGGTAACAGCTCACCACAACATGCTCACTTGTAATTTGCTTATCCAAGCAATAAAGCAGAAATGAAGAATGGCAGCTAATTAAAAGTATTCATTCATGTGGCATTCAAAACTATGTGGAGCAAGCCAGGAGGGAAAGAGGGATGACGAGCCTGGAAGAAGAAGGGATAGTGGGGCTGCAATGCTCCAGCCAGATGTATCCTTGCTCCCTGTGATTTCTTACCACAGGGAAGATCCTTCTGCTCTACTCCTGCAACACACTGTCCGCAAGATACTGGGTCTTTTATTTACCAGAGGAGTCTCCAAGATCCCTATTACAGCTCCATGTGAACCCTCACTGAAGCTCAGCCTGCCCTGTGTATTTTTAAGACCAGCTGATAGCAGACAGGCAAAAGCCCTGAAATAGGGAAAAAGCACAGTTGGGATGTGTTTCTACAGCAATGGCACAGCTTGCTCAAAGGTTACCATTTGCACTCCCCTCTGACCTTCACATCTGTGAAGCCATACGCGAACACAGAATATGTTGTCTTTGTGACTCAGGTACATGCAGGACTAGGAGGGTGCCTGGGGCCAGCAAATCCAGACAACTTCCAGTTAGATGGTCCACAGCTCTAACACTCTGCACACTGTTAAATCCCACCTGCTGCAAAAAGAAGTCAGTGCCTATGGCTCACGTGAGAACGGGGGTGGGGGAGATGGAGGCCGTGACCAGGGTCTCAAATCTCTGCCATGGCTGGATTTCTCTCAGTAGAAACACCTAGTTCATGAGATGAGGAAGGTGCTTATGACAAGACAGGAGCTGACACTGCCTGTGCCTGGCCAGTGTGGGTCTGTCTGGAGATGAAGGTGGCTGCTGAATCCTTGCTTCTCAACAAGAGCAAAAACCTTGTGTCTCAAGAGACAAGGCAAGTGAAGAGCATCTAGAGAGCGCTCTGCTGTGACAGAGCTATGAATAGACTCAGAAGCATGCATACCCACCCATGAGGTGAGAAACTGCTGCTCTCTTGCTCTGCATTACCCATGTCACGATCTCCCCCCCTTTTGTCTTCTCTAGTTAACGACAGCTGTCCTCATGGGGATGGAAAAGAGCCAGAAACTGAGACTGAAAGCTTGCTCCCCATCCCTCTGATCACACACACCAAACAGATGCCACCATGGCCTAGATTACGAAGGGAGCAGGGTATCCAAGTGCAGCATCACCATCTGAGGACTCAGAAGCAAAGATGATCCTGCAGGCAAGGACTTTTGCTCTGGATATGGTCCAAAAGCTTCTCAGAGAAGTGCCAGAGTACCTTCAAAACTTCTTACCTTCAAAACTGCCCTGGCAGCCTCATCGGCAAGGTTTGCATCCATGCCCTGGACATGGGCCCTGGGAGGATCTTCACCCTCTGCCTGGTATGTTATCAGGGCTTCCTCTGAGCTCCAGAGAAAGCCGTGGGGGATTGCAGGCACACACTCAGGCTTATTCTTTCTTCTCTGCTGTCTCCCGCCTATCTTGCTTTGCCTAGAGAGCAGCCTGCTCTAGCCAAGCTATTGCAGACCATCTCACCTAGCAAAGCATTCAGGCATTTCTTCCTAGAGCACAGCCAGACATGGAGTGACAGCGGCCACTCCCCGGTATCACCCTCATCCTGCACAGCATGCAGGGATCATAGCGCTGGAGGAGATCAAAGGTCCTGCTACACCACAGGTAATCCGGCCAGGCAGGCAGGCAGAGGGATACACTCTCTGTCACAGACTTTATCTGGCTCCAAGAAGGATAAGCCTAAATCCTCTACTGTATTTCCCCTCCCTCCTCTCCGCCCTCTAGTCCAGAGGATATAATCTGACATGGCTGAGACCTGGAGCTCCCTGTAATGGGCAGAGCCTGCTAAGCTCTCCCAAACTCTGTCTTGCACCAAGTGATTTACTCATCACCATCTCAACTTGACCCTTTCTCACATGGACCGCTAGCCTGGGGAGTTTCTCTTAGGAGACCACCTGCAGGGCTGGGCTGAGGAGGGCAGAAGGGAGAGCCATATGATGGGGCAAGGAAGCCTTCACCCTCAGGAGCCCCAAGCTGGTAAATCAGGGGAAGAAGATGTGTTGGGAAGGCATCCCAAGGTTTTCCCTCCATCCCTTCAGGGGAGATGGCTGAGGTGGCTTCACCTCTTGCTCACCCATTGCCCTGAGCTGCTGTCATGGCAACACATGCTCCAATTCAGGAAGGAATAGGTACTTCGGCTTGTTTAACCAAGGAGGAGGCAGCACCCTGGTATTTTGAACAGCGAAGGAGGAAGGGAGCAAGCAAGACATTCGAGACGGGAGCTCACAGAGAGGCTGACCTGGCCCTGCACAAAGCGCAGGTCTGCAGCCTCCTGCTGCCTGCAAGAGGGGTGCAAAGGTCAGCCACTTCGGCTCTGCTCCTCATGGCTGGGAAACGTGCTCGTGGGGATGGGGACACTGCCCCCACATCACACAGAGACTCCACATGAAAACAGGGGTGACACAGGGCTTGAGCTCCACAGGGCAAAACTGGGAATGAGCACCCACCAGTCTGTATGACATGGTGGGTGCTCAGCACCAACCTTCCCCTCCAACGGGCAGACCACACCTCAGTGAGTCAAGACTCACTGAAACACCTCAGGAAGTTTTCTCTCTCTTAAAAATCCTCAGATACCCATCAGGGGCTGCAAAGAAAATACACATCACCTAGCACCACCAAAAACCCTTTGGCAGTGGCTCCCACACTGGTGGGTGGTGGCTGTCCTCTCCAGCCATTTCCCAGGAGCAGCCCCAGGTCACACACAGCACATGCAGCATCGCCCATGGACCATGAGAACAAGCTGAGCATAGAGTCTTTTCTTTGAAACCCACTCATACCTGCAAGAGAAGCAGGCAGTGCTTTGATTTTAAAGCTATTGAATCCAAATGATCAGGAGTAAGCCATCCCCCCTCCAGGAAAGAGCTGCATGGCAGTCTGGTGACCTTCTACACCACCTCCACATCCCAGCCTCGGGAGAATGGGTGGAAGTGTTGCTCATGGCAGCCCTCTGCATGCTGCACCTCACTCCTGGGAAGGCAGCACCGGCAGCATGCAGGCAGTCCTGGTTCTCTCGGGTGCAGAGGAGGCAGGAGCCAGAGGAGGCAAAGCCATCCAGGGAGCTCTCAGAGGGGCTGTGCTGGAGAACTTGGAACTGCCTCCAAACTTTCGTGATTTTCAAAAGAAAATCTCCCATAGGAGAGCAGTCAGGAAGACAGAGCAAGACTGGAGCTTCCCCACTGCTTCGCGCTGCTGAGGTCTTGGCTAGAGAGCCAGACCCCATCTCAGCAGTGCAGAGCAGAAATATTTTTGGCAATAGGCAGGAATACAGCACATGGAGAAGACCATCATCAAGTTCAGCAGCACCAAGAGCAGCTGTACTGCTGCTCTTGCCACACCACATGCCAGAACCGCAGTCATCAGGGATCCTGATGAGCCAGGAGCCAACCATACCAACAACCTCTGTGTTTCACACCTTTCCCTCGGCACTGCATGCACCACAGCAGATCTTCTCACCAGGTTGAGCCTGCTGTGCTGCAAGACTCAGAGGCTTCAGGCTTCATGCCAGACCCTGGTCTTGAATCCAGGTCTGCTCTGCAATCCCAAAATCCAGTGGTCCCAACTCATACAAACCCTGCTTGCAGCTTGCTGACCTGACACCAGCTAATTTGTCCCTGGAGAAGGGGCAAAGCCAAATGGTCTCCTGTGCTGCAGTGTCCAGCCCTGCTGTTCACAGCCTAAGGAGAAGTTATTTGGGGGCTTGCTCACAGTCACCAAATGGCCTATTCATGAACGTCTTAAGAAAAATGAAAAGCAGGCAGCCAGGAGGCAAACTCTCTCCATTGCCCCAAGCTGTGAAATGGGTACTTAGATTTCCCAGAGGCCCATGAGAGAGCTTTTTCTGGGCATCATCCAGCGATGATTAGTTCATTCCTAGAAGCGGTGCTCAGAGAGAAAGAGGGAAACCCAGTACCACATAGCAGATTTACAGTTGATTCACCCAAGAATCCCAGCCCTTTTCCTGCAACTCTGCTAGAGGCAGCCGAGGTCTGAAGATGCACCCTTTGGTATCAGCAGATTTGCAGAAAAGTAAAGCAAGAAATGAGGTTGCATTCCTCAGTCCTAGCACCTGCACAGTCCCGTTAGGCACCAGTGGCATTACTGCTTTCGGTGGCCCTTCCTGCACTGCATCCCTCACCAGCAAGCTGCTCAACCATGGAGCCCCCAGGGCTGAGCTTTGCCGGGGCATGCAATGGCGTCACATTTTCACCCTCACACACGTGTCCCTGTGGCTCTGCCACTCGTTTCTCCTTCAGAAGGCAATTGACCTGCAAAGCCCCAAAACTCCCACTGGGCACAAGAAAACCTCCTGCCTAAGAAAATAAATGCGTTCTGTCCTCTCTCTGAGCTACCTGCAGCAAAGCAAATACAGGCATAGTTGGGTCCCACCACTGCTTTGTTCCTTAAAAACATTTCAGTCAAACCCTTCCTGGCACATCTGGCTGTCATTAGATAGAGGAGAGAGACCCTTACTGTCTTCCTTCTGCACACAGCACAACAGGTGCTGTCAGGCCAGCAAGCCATGGTCTTTACCTCTGTATTGTACTTGTCATCTGAGACATCCATAGCCCAAACAGAGTGTGGTGTCCGCAGACACTCAGTGGAGACTATTTATCTAAAGTGAGTTTTAAAGGCTGAACCAAAAAAAAAAATGTATTTGTAAATATCTGGCTTGTGTTTCTGTGGCAGATGCCACAGAAATTAGGGGGCTTCCCTGGTTTGATGGCATTGGAAGGGATGGCGGCCTCGTGAGGCACACGTTTTCTCATGGTTTGACCTCTCCGGACATCTGAGCTCTCTGGGTGTCTGCTCACTATTTGATGTCTCCCACCCACAACACACAGCTGAGAAAGCTTCTGTTGTATAGGGGATTATTTTTTGCAATGACAGAGAGCTGAAAGAAGGAAACGATTGATAATACACAGACAAAGCAGGTAAATGTATCATGGTATGTGGGCAAGTCTCTGCAGGGCGTTGAGCAGTGGGCACCCTCAGCTTTTCCTCCTGGATGCCAGCACTGAGGAGCCGCCTTTGGTAGCCCTTGGCTCCCCTTCTCCAGGAGAGCCTGTCGGGGGAAGGTGCCTACTGGAACCACCTGTGAAATGGGCAGCAGCCAAAGCTGTATCTGTCATGCCCTGTGTCTGCTCTGCTGGGAACTGTGGCAGCCCGCAAGTGCAGCTGTGCCATTGTGTTCTTCTCTCCAACATCTGCCTGTCCCGCTCACTGAAAAAAAAATCACGGAGCTGCTGCTAATTTCATTAGCAGGCCCATCAAGCGGTTCATCAATCTATGATTTTCTGGCTTGCCGCCGTGAGGAAACAAGCGGGATCTGCTCTGAATTCACAAAGCCATCCTCTGGGGTAATTTGTCTGAAGGCTTAAAATTTCCCAAATGGATTATTATCTCGGATTAAAGCTGGGCGGGGGGAGAGGGGGTTTGCTGCTTTTTTTTTTTTTTTTTCCCTTGGAATGAACCAGAATATCCCCTAAGCCTCCAGCAGCTCCCCAAGCCGGAGGCGGGGGTTGCCCCGTCCCGGGGGCGGGTAGGAGCACAGCCACCCGCTGCACCACCCCCGGCCACCCCCACAGGCTCTCAGCCCTCCGGAGAGCACCCGGATGAGGTGCAGGGAGCAAGCAAAAGGGAACGGAGGAGCGCGGGCTGATGGAAAGGGCTCCCACTCGCGCGGGAAACGCTTCGGCTGGCGTCGCCAGACGCTGGGCTCCCCGCGCCTGTCGAAACGCCGGGGATGCGAGCCCACCGCCCCCACGGGGGGGCCCCGCCCGCCCGGCTCCGCGCCCGGGGCCCCGCGGCCGTTCCGCGGTCCGCAGCGCCCCCTGCCGGCTGCCTCGGGGAACAGCGGCGTAGGCGGGGGCTCGCCCCTCTGCTCCCCCGGCCGGGCTGGCTCCGGGGCGGGGGGGAGGGGGCGATGCCAGGAGCGGTGAATGACAGGAAAGGGGAAAGCTGCGAGCCAGGGCTCTTGGTGCTCGAAGAAAAAGCAGAGCAGAAAGCACCTCATCTTCAACGAAAATCATCTGAAAAAGAAAAAACAAACGGAAACCCTACAATTTAAATTTAGATATGACAAAAAAAAACCCTTTTTATTTTACCCTAAATTCTAACATTGGTAATTTCCTCCCCCACCAATCCCAAAAAGCAAGGCCATTTTTTTTTTCAAATGGAAAATTCTTACACAAAATGAAGAGACACGGTCTTACACCGGAGGGAAAAGAAAGGACAAAGGAAACACTTGCAGTTTTTCACCATGAACCTTTCTGAATTGATACCTCCCCATGCGTCATCCCATTTTAGCCAAATGATTGGCAGAATTTGACCCAGAACACGAATTCCTCCAAAATTCCCTTCTCCACCAAATGTTCTCCTCCTTGAAAACCAGCCGCAGCCCACCCAACAGACCCAGAGGGCAGGAGCTGGAGGTCCCACATGCCTACACACCGGTCAGGACAAGCTACACAACCAAAGCAAGAAATGAGGTTGCATTCCTCAGTCCTAGCACCTGCACAGTCCCGTTAGGCACCAGTGGCATTACTGCTTTCGGTGGCCCTTCCTGCACTGCATCCCTCACCAGCAAGCTGCTCAACCATGGAGCCCCCAGGGCTGAGCTTTGCCGGGGCATGCAATGGCGTCACATTTTCACCCTCACACACGTGTCCCTGTGGCTCTGCCACTCGTTTCTCCTTCAGAAGGCAATTGACCTGCAAAGCCCCAAAACTCCCACTGGGCACAAGAAAACCTCCTGCCTAAGAAAATAAATGCGTTCTGTCCTCTCTCTGAGCTACCTGCAGCAAAGCAAATACAGGCATAGTTGGGTCCCACCACTGCTTTGTTCCTTAAAAACATTTCAGTCAAACCCTTCCTGGCACATCTGGCTGTCATTAGATAGAGGAGAGAGACCCTTACTGTCTTCCTTCTGCACACAGCACAACAGGTGCTGTCAGGCCAGCAAGCCATGGTCTTTACCTCTGTATTGTACTTGTCATCTGAGACATCCATAGCCCAAACAGAGTGTGGTGTCCGCAGACACTCAGTGGAGACTATTTACCTAAAGTGAGTTTTAAAGGCTGAACCAAAGAAAAAAATGTATTTGTAAATATCTGGCTTGTGTTTTGGTCTCTCTTGTTGGGGTGGTTTTGTTATGTGCAAGGAATGTGGCATCTTCCAAAGCCCTTCTTCTCCTTGGTCCCTGTGTGGATGGGTAGGTGGCACATGGAAGGCTCTCACCACCATGACTCTGCATCTCCTCAACATACTTGGGAGGTCAGCATGTCCAGGTACCCCTCCATACAAGGTTCATGTCCCACCTTCTATTAAGGCAAACAGCAGGAAAGAGGTGTGAGGGGCACAGACCTTTTGCAGAAGCTGGAAGGAAATGTTAGCAGTTCCCCTCTTTTTAGCGATCCAAGTCCAAGGTCTCAGATGAAGGCAACAACAAAAGGGTCAGGCCAGAGGAGGAGCTAGAACAGTCACCTAATTTGGAGCCATCTCAGGAGCTGCCATCAAGGGAGTGGCAGCAGCAATGCTAAGGATGTGAGAGAAGTCCCTGGCAAGGCAGCCACAGGATCTGCCTTGCAAAATAGCAGACACTGCCAACACAAGGGGAGATATAATCTAGCTGACCTCTGCACTCCTTCATTGCATCCCACCAGGTAAAGCTGTCTCCTCATCCTCAAGCAGACTGTCTGAACTATCAGAGAAGAAGTCCTCCAGATCCTGCTGCCTCATCTTGGACTCCAGAACAGTGATGCGCTGCTTGAGCTTCATCTGGGCATCGTTGTACTCTGTCAGGAGCCGGCCAAAGCGGGTATGCAGTGTGTCCAGGTTCAAGGTCAGCCTGTCCAGCTTCTCCTCCACACTCTTCCCTTCCGTGCTTGTCTCTGCAGCTGACTCATCCAACAGGCCTTCCTTAATCAGGATCTCCCGGCCACGCTCCTCCAAGACCTTTTTGGCATTAGGATACTCTGTGACTGCTTCCATAAGGTCTTCCTTTGACAGGCAGAAGAGGTCAGAGTAGCCCAAGCTACGGATGTTGGCTGTGCGCCTGTTGCCCATTTTGCTCCCTTTAATGTTGAGGATGCTGATCTCACCAAAGCAGCCACCTGCAGTGAGCAAAGCATACTGTGTCATTCCGTCATCTGCCACTACAGCCAGCTTCCCCTCCTTGATGATGTACATCTCTTTCCCAATGTCTCCTTTCCGGCAAATGTAATCCCCTGGGCTGAACACCTGAGGGCGAAGCTTCAGCACTAGCTCCACCAGTAGACCTGCTTCACAGTCCTGGAAGATCCTCACCTTCTTCAGTGTCTCCAGGTGAACGTTGATGGCAATCTCTGCCCTTAGCTTATCAGGGAGATTCTTGAGGACTTCCCGTTCATCTACTGCCTTCTTGTTGGTCCACAGGTAGTCAAACCACTTGATGACTTTGGTTTCTATGTCTTTGCTCACCTTGCGGAACTGCATGTAGAATTTAACAGCATCAATTTTTGCCTGGAACTCTGCTCTGGTGGCATTCATGTTGGATATCATGGATCCCACATTCCCCACAATGGTGGCAAAGATAAGGACACCAATCAGGAAATCAAAGATCACAAAGAGGTACTCTTCATCACGCACAGGGGGAGGGGTCTCTCCAATGGTAGTCAAAGTCAACGTAGACCAGTAGAGACAGTAGACATACTCCCGGGTCAGATACCCATATTCAGGGTCTGTGACATTGGGATAGACCCAGGTGTCCTCTCCAAAGCCTATGGCCTTGGAAATGGCATAATAAATGCATGCATTCCAGTGGATGATGATCAGGATGTAAAGAACTAAGTTGCTGATGCGGAAGATGTTGGGGTGGCTGGTTCTGGTCTCAGTCCTATCAAAGAATTCAAACATGCGGGAGAAGTGCAGCAGCCTGTTGAAACGCAATTCAGGGCAGTGCAATCCCACAGCAAAGTATGCCAGGTCTGTGGGCAAGATGGAGAGAACATCCAGCTTGAACTGTAAAGTGTGTATGTAGTTATCCCGTAACTTCTTCAGGTTCTTAACCAGGAGGCCCTGTTCCAAGAAACCTAACAGGGAAGCAAATCATAGAATTATATTGGGTTATGTTCAACTCTTCTGCAGGCTTTGTAAGCACTTCTGAGAAACATTTTATGGTATGCCATGCACGTGTGTGCATATATGTACAGGGTCATCCAAATATTACCAGTTCCACCTGATATACTCAGTTTACAAGCTTTTGTTATCACTCAAGCCCTTCATCTGGCAAAAGCCAAATAAAGATATCACTGAGGGATTTACTCTGTTGCCCTGAAGAAATGGGGACACAAAGGTTTCCATCCTGCAGATCATGAATTATTGCAGAAAACGCACAGCCACCTGCCGCGTTCCAAGAACATTAAATTCTACCATTTTTCCATGTAGATTAGCTGAACTGATGAAAAATCAGAGATACAGACCTTCAACTATGCCTGAATACTAATAGTAATGCAGGTAATTTTGTACAATTATTCAAAGGTGAAGTTGAAAGCTGGAATGATTAATCTTTCATTCTGAAACTTACTCCATTTCTCAGATCTTTTAATTAGATTCTTTCTCTGGAGAATGCTTCGTACTAGCGAGTGCCAAGGTAGACAAAACCCCCCTTTTTAATGGAGCTGTAGATTAGGCCTCTCCCTTGCAACTCATCTCCACTTTTAGGGGATTAAAGCAAAGCACTCACAAGCCAGGATGCTGCTTCTGCTTACCTGTGCGCAGGCGGATCACTATGTCCCCAATGTAGACAGAGTCCGAGATGTAGTCTAACACCAGCCAGAGGACAACATATGTCTTTTGCAGGTCACTGAAGCAAGCCCTGAAGGAATGTCACAGAAGAGGGTTGTGAGACTGACAAATCTCCGTATCACCTCCAAATATTACAGCTGTATATAGGCTGGTTCTGAGGCTCCTAACTCTGCAGTAGAATTTGGCCACTTGCCTCCGTTCTCCTAGAAATTAAAACCCCCTTCTCTGAAAAATCTGCCCTCTCTTGACCTAAGTAAAGCAATGTCTTGAAACCTCCTCCCAAATGCACCTTGCAGATTTACCCCAAATCATGGTCCTTTCCAACTGGAGCCAGAGGATGGATGTTCTGCCTTTGCACCGCAGAAATCGCAGTGGTAGCAGGGGGTCCCTTTCCTTTAGGCTCCCACCGCCTCAGCACCACCAGTGTCAGTTGTCTGATCCTGGCTGAGTCATGACAACCAGGTGAGCAGAAGGATTACAGGAGACAGGGGCCCTACAATCTCCCAGCTCACCTGGCTACGAGCAAGCACCAGTTATAGAGGACAGGAACTGCAATGACAACCAGCCAACGGTAATACCAGTCCCCCGCAGGGTCCACCACGAAGATCTGCCATTTCTTCCTGGAAGTAGAGAGAAGCCGGAGCTGGCAATGTATGAATAAAGGGCTAAACACAGAAAGTAGGGTTGGAAGGAACCGCATCCTTCATCTCTTGTTTTAGACTGGCTCGAACATAGCTGCAACTTGAGTGCCAGTCTGTAAGCTAAAACCAGTCCCAGCAGTGCTGAGCAAAAATATCCAGCATTGTTTAAGCTTCTTTATCCCCAAAAGTGGGCTCAGTAATGTACCAGAAGAGGAAATTGTAGGACGGCAAGGCAAAGCAGGTGGCCTATATGTACACAGCCCCCAGTGGCAGAGCCATAAGCAGATGTATGGAAGAGGGTGATCAGAAAACTTCTTGTTACAGGACATTGCCTCTCCCAGATGAGGTATGGATTGGTACCCGACAGATCTTAAAAGAAAATTAATTAAAGTAGAAAGGAAAGTGTGCTGTAGATCAGTGGGAGCACCAGGAGGGGATGTCCAAGCCCGGAGCAGCGACCCAGGGAGTGGATGGCATTGCAAGGCTGCCATCCCCATGCTGCTTGCAGCTGCCTGCCTGCAGTCCGCTCAGTCCTGGGTCCAGCCTTTGAACTGCTCCCAAGTGTTTGATCCTGCTCATCTTGGGACTCTGAGATAAGATATGTGTGCTCCAGTTGCCAGATCTCACCAGAGAAGTTGAGGAAGAGAAATTCTGCAGCTAGGCTGATAGGCTTAGCTGCTGCAGCCTGGTAGGGCAAAACCCCCTCCTTCTCTCCCTTCCAGCTTTTGAACGTGCAAAACTCCCTCCAGTGACAGGAAAGAAACAACCCACTTGCCAACAGATTCCATGTGCCCACCCTACTGCTTCCAACAGCTTCAAAAGCAAAACCTCTGCCTTGAAGTCTCCTTCCCCAGCTGCGCAGGCAGTGGCACCCGTGGTGCCCAGAGCGTGGGGAGCAGCACTCAGCGCAAAGCCAGCAACAGTCCTTCACATCCGCTCTGGGTACAGCCACAGACAAGCAGGTGGTTCAGTCTCCCCATTAAATTGCTCATCTTTTCCTCAGAAAGTGCGACTTAGATGTTTTTGAGAAAGGGACTCTTTGCTCCCTGGGACATACAGTGCCAATATCCAGGAAGTATGGACTCACCCGCAGCCAGCCAGTTACTGTTGTAACACCCACAAGCACTAATAACCTCAATAACGGTGTTAATTACATTGATAATTTCAGCTTCAAATCACCAGTGCTGCCCACAGCAGGTGGCCAGACTTACAGACATTACACTGACAGCAGGGCCACGGCTGGAAAACCAGGGCTCTGGGTTATCCCAGGAAAAGGGAATGATCACCTGGCTCTTCCCAAAGGCTTTGCACCCAAGCCTGCAACTGTGGGGGCTCCCACAGTCATGAACAGCAGCCCATGTTCAGAGTTACCTCACCTGTGGAGCTGAGGACCTAGAAAACAGCAGAAGTTACCACCATCTCCCCAGAAGCCCACTGGCACTGAGCAGCCCTTTCACAGCATGCTTAGCTCCCTCAGATAATTAACAAGTTCCCCTTAACCTCACAGGGCAGAACTTTTTTTCCACGGCTAATAAAGACCCAGCTACAAGGCTCAGATCTTTTTCTCTGACAGAAAACAATCATTTTTTGGTGTTTTAATTACCATGTATAATGGTAGGGTCCTGAGTAGTCCGTGAACTTTGCCCTTTAATTAGCTGCAGAAGAAAAGCCAGGTTATTGCTTTTCACTGGGAGTTTGAGCTGAGGAGATGAAAGGGTTGGATTTGAAAGAGCCTTTTCAGAAAGCTGCTGTCGCAGTGTCTGCCCTTGGTGGGGCATAGGCAGCAAACACACTCCCTTCATTTCCCTTCATCCTGCAGATGATGAATGAGACCGGCAAATCTCATGCATTGGAGCTAGCTGTGGCCTCTTGCGTGGAGACCCCATATCCCTTGGCTTGTCCCAGCTTCTCATATGCACAAGCTGAAGGTGCATCTCTTTACGGACCCAGAGCTGGTGCAAATGCCAACCCTAGTGTTGAACTGCTCTGAAAACGAGGAGGTCTGTTAGCTGTCACGAGCCATGCAATGTGTGCTTCCTATCAGGGGAGGGACCAGGGGAGAAAAGACCCCATGGCTGAGGAACAGGCCAGGTCTTTTCCACAGGGACAGACTGTATGCCTGCACAACAGCCAGGCTGGCTGCCAGACAGGGGCTGGAGAGGGCAAGGAGGACCCTTCCCACCACTGCATCCTACCTGCTGCCTTTCCCATCCCCATCCACCTCCATCAGCAATCATTGCTGGGAGCCCCCGAGCACCATGCACAGCTGATCTCCAGCCAAGGACAGCTGGGGCCACAGGGAAGGGACCCTACTTTTTGTTTTCCTCGTTAGTTTCCTCATCCTCTAGATCGTTGCCAGCACTTGCAGCCACTGTCTGGATCTCAGGGCCCTGGAAACGCTCAAGGAAGGGGTCTGGCCTTTGCTGCTCCTCGTGCAAGCTCTTGCTGGCCCAGTTCCTCAGCACCAGCACCAGCTGGACTATCCTGGATGGGGGAGAGAGGCAGAGTCAGTAGATGTCAGGAGCAAGGAGAAAGCCAAAGTCTGAGAGGAAGCAAGGGGGCTTCAGCTAAGAGGAAAACTCTCACAGCTCCCTCTCAAGCCCAAACATTTCCTTTTCCCCCACCCCAGTGATGGTATGGTGGTATGGGACCAAGAATATACGAGCAAGAAAGCCTACTCTGGCAGAGTCCCACAGCTCCTTCCCCAATCCTGCTGCCATTCCCACAGGGACACGAGGAATGTGTGAGTGACTGGGGCAGAGTGAGGCTGCCTGCAGGAGAAAGGAGCCCTCCCAGGGCCACAGAGGTGATGGAGCCGTCCCTCCCGCAGCCCTCTCCATGGGCACTGAGCCACACAGAGCATCATTCAGAGACACTAGTCCGTGCAACCTTTGAATGCCATACAGCCAGAGGAGATCCTGACCCCACGCAAGTCCCCAGCCAAGCACAAAAGGCTCAGGCTCACCCCGGGCCAGCAGCACACAAAGTACCTGGCCAAGGCTTGCCTGCCTTGGAAAGCAGAGGCAGCCGGCTGCTTCCCACCATCCGAGAGAGCCCCTCGCCACAGCTCTGAGGTGTCATCCTGGGTTGAGCAGGTCCTGCAGTGGGGAAAAGAGGGGGTCACAGCCACACTATGCCATTGCGGTACCTGCCCACAGCCAGACGAACTGGAGGAAGCAAGCAGCTGAGGTTTGGCATCATAGCCCTGCCCACACCAGGTCTCAGCAGACACATCAAGATGGCTCTCCCCTCCCGTGCCCCACCGCTGCCTCCCTCAACTGAACCAGGGACCATCCTGACCTCGTGGTGCTGAGCCCTGTCTCCTCCACATCACCTTCTGCTCGGGCTTGGGTGGGTGAGCAGGAGTGGTGGCTCGCTGGTGAGCTGTGCAGACCATTACTCTTGGCTGTCATCCTCCATGTGAGAAGACCGCAGCACACACCGTGCCCTAGAGACCTGCAAAGAGCAGAAAACAGCCACAAGAAGAGCCATGCAGGACACATCACATGATTTGAAGACAGAGATACAGCACAGCACAGGAAGAGAGAGGGTCAAACCCCATGGGATGTGCCCACCCCATGTTTTCTACCACCAGCCATCGCTAATGCTGCAGCAAGAGTCCCGCAGAGCATTTCACCCTCCCCAAGAGATCCCACATCCACTCTCCTCATCGTTCAGGCTCCTCAGCCATTGCCAGGGCAACAGCATCCCCAGCGAGCCATGCCATAACAACGAGCCTGTGGCTCTCAGCACCACTACCTGCCCAAGGACAAGAAAATAGAATGATAAGGGATGTAAGTGCAAGGCCAGCCCTGGTAAGGAGATGCTGCCACAAGGATATTTGCACCCAAGCAACCATGCTCCTTCCCCAGGGCACTGCAACCTGCTGGTGGTCTGCCCAGCGAGTCCCACCTCTTCTTGCTGCGGAAATCTCCCCTGTGTTGGAAATTAAGGTTTACTATTTTAAAAGAGCCTTGCTGAGGTTTTTGCTGGCAGGAGCTACCATCTGGTTTCAGAGACGAGTAGAGAAGACCCTACAGTAATATGCAGAGGCTGCTGTTGAGCTGTTAAGTGTGGGATTTCATTGGAGTTTGTTTATTTAAAAATAAGAGATGCCCATGGGGCTTGCCCAGCTCCAGCATCACATGCAGCCCTCACTGTTGTGCTGCACCCTCGTATAGACGACACCACACAAAAGCACCAGAAACACAGACTTGCACATGCACGGACACAGCAGCACACAGCCCTTGTCCAGCCCTGCCTAGACCAGTATTCCCACTCCGGCCACCCTGCCTGCTCCCTCCGGGGCACAGTATGCCCTCCACACCCACAGTGCACAGATGAGGCAGGTTCCTGGAGACAACACACTAATGCTCTCACATGGTGCAGCCCACAGCCAAGGCTCTGCCTGGGGGAAGGCAATGCTTTGTATACCTCTGCTGACACACACAGACTACATCCACGCTGCACACACAGGGACAGTCACACATGCCCAGGCAAGCCACCTCCCAGGGGCAGCAGAGCCGCTGCCGAGAAGGCGCCACAGTCCACTTACAAGCCTGGTGTCCCCCGAAGCCTTCAACACTTGGCTGCTGCCTAACACGGGCTAGCAGGGGTGGCTGGGGAGCATGCCTGCCCCAGGAGCCTCCTGGGCTGTCCCCAGAGCACTCAGGCTTTTGAAATGCGTGTTGAGCTGCAAAGCCAAGCCAGCTGAAGGGGAGCTGCCTGCACTCCTGCCCTTCTCCCCTGCCCAAAACAGAGAAGCAGGCGAGGGGGCCAGGCAGCACTCTGGCAGTGGCAGAGGAGCCTCCGCAGTGTGCAGGGATGATGCACACACATGTGGGTGTGTGTCTTTGTGTCTCGTCACTACAGCATCCCCTGAGCATCCTCGACGCCCTGAGCAGCAAGACACACTTCAGAGGAGTTAATTGCAGCCAGCTTTGTGTCGAGGGAATGAAAGGGGAGGAGGGAAACATGCTGCTCAGGGATGCTCCATTTCCCTACTCACACATCCCCTTCTCCCCGTCACCTCCTCAGTGGCTGGACGGACCCTAGGCATCTCTCAGGGCAGAGCTCAGCTGGAGAGCGCAGCCGTCCTGAGCAGCTCTGGGTCCAGCAGCTCCCAAGTTCCCAGCAAACCTTGGGGAAGAGTCACTGCCCACCCGGGGACAGGCACAGCCAGCAGACCCCCAGCTGGGCTCAGGTCCTGCCACACGAGGGGATGCACTGGGATTGCCTCCCAGGCCGCCTGCTTCTGCTCCCCTCCCAGCCCTCTGCCCTGGGGAAAAACAAAGCTGGTGACTGAAAAGGTGACTGAAAAACTTCACAGGCTGTGCCATAGCTACTGCTAGGACAGAACGTTTGCAGAAGTAGCCACATTTTAACACCCTGCCATTCAGTTACCTCTCCTCACGCTCTGGGAGCACAAGACCAAATGTGCTGCTCTGGAATCCCGGCAAAGAGAGCTGCAGAGTTTGAAGATGATCATGAAATGCATCTTTCACCATTTTCTGCCCTCCTGTTTTGTTCACAAAGCCATTCTAATAACCAGTTAGCAAAAAATTTGCATCCCTAAAGCAAGAGAGAAGAGGCTAATTTTTACCCCCTTCCTCCAGCATCTAGCACTTGCAGTGGCTGAGGGTGCATCAGTCCCTGCTGTGCGCATGGAGTCCTGCACCCTGCGCTGGGCTGCTCAGAAAGCACCAGCACCAGGAGTCCCTTCGCTATCAAAGGTTTATCTTTTTTTTTCTTCAAAGCCTTAAATTCCACTTGTTCTGATCTCACTGAAAACCTGGACAGCAGGGACCCTAAAGGAAGAAACGGAATTTTTGCAGCCATGGTTGGAGCTGCTGGCAGTGTTGGCTGCTGCCTGCATGAGCATCCAGCAGCGAGGGACACATCACCCTGCTCTTGTCCCCACGCCACAGACCCCGGCACTGGGGACAGCTCACAGACCAGGAGCACCAGCAGTGACACATGTTCCCCTTCCACCTCTCCTTTTGCTCCCCACCTGCAGCTGCCTTCAAAAGCAACATGGGAACTCCAAGAGCTGCTCCCTCAAGCACCATATTGCAGACACTTTCTTTTCCATGCACATCATTGTGGCAGTGACCATAGGAGACACCCAGCCCTGCCACATGTGCTGCCCTGGGACAAAGGAGAGGAGGTAGGGAAGAAAGGAAATAAATAAAAACATCCCAACCCAACAGGGACGGCATTAACCAGAAACTCTTCTCCTCCGGATCCCCTCCAGCCAAGGCAGCCGGCATGCGTCTTTTACACCAGCAGTCTAAACAGCCCGTAGCTCTAGAGATGGCAGAAATCCAGCATCCGATTAAATAAGCATGTGTGGCTTAGACATCCAGCACCAGGTCAGAGTCCTGCTGCTGAGAGAATAAACCTTACCCGTTCCCATCTACTGGGATACCAGGATCAGACTCCACAGTTGATAGAAGAAACACATCCAGAACACACAGACTTTATTAATATATGCATTTCATGGGTTAGTGTTTCCAGATTTACACCAGGATTTATGCCTTACATAAAAGTCATATTGTATCCCCCTACAACCTGCCAATAATTAGCCTTTGAGAACACATACAGTTTGACCACCTCTCCTCCAAACATCTTCAATCCACACTCTGAAGGTGGTGTGTGCTCCAAAGCGTCAGCCTTTCTCACCCTAAAATATAGCTTAAAAAAAAAAAAACAAACCACAAGCTTCCTTCAAAACACGTTTGCACCTCTCAGAAACTAGCTAAATTATTTACCTGCTTTCCTGGCATGAGTCACGCAGTGGCAGCCTCTTTACACAGACCCATCATGTAAGGTCCCCTGGTAACCCTGACCACATCCCTGAGCCACAAGGCACAGGAACCATCCCTGCACTAGTGCTCCCATCCCTTACACACACGCTGCCACAGCATGTCAAGCCCACCACAGCATCCTGGCTCTCATCTGCAATAAATCTCAGTGCTCTCCTCAGCTCAGCTACCAGGCACAGGTTCAGACCTGCAATTACTTGCAGGACAGTTATTTATTAGTCAATGTCCAGCTGCCAGATTTACACTCCCAGATGCTTGATGCAATTGCAGGAAGAAAACACCCAAGCATCCATGTAAATAAGCTGTTGGGACATCTGGATTACCTGCAGATCCAGCTACAATTACTTATAGGTGGAACAGAGAGGTTCTGTTGCCCATGCCAAAACCTGCTCCCAGAGCCTGCAAGGACAACTCCAGCAGATGTACTGGATGAACCACCAAAAGCATCTCAAAGCCATCTCAGATCCAGACGTTACTAAACTCCACAAAAGGAATGAAACGGCAAAGCTGTTGCACTGGGTTTGTTTTTAGGCAAAAAGCATCTGGGCCAAGAATTCCCCTCACCTGTGTTCTTGGCCTGTCTCTGAAGTTACAGCTTGGCAGCAGACCTGGGAGCGATCCTGCCCTCTGGCACTGGCAACCTAAAAAATATCTACTGCTGCCCAAACGGGCAATTTTCCACAGCCTGTCTGGTGCTATGAGTGTTGGTACAAGGTCTTATAATCCAGAGAGTCACCATGGGGAGGTTTCCCATTTAAATCTCCCTGGGAAAGAGCCAAGCTCCTGGATGAGCCCAGCCCTCAGCAACGCTCTTGCAGTCACTTTGGATCTGAACATTTGCAAACCCTGCTGAATTGCCTCCAGCAGGACGGGAGCCGAGGAGGCGCTGGCACAACAGTGGCTGCAGGGATGGGAGCTCTGGCTCCTCCAGCTCCACACCTCCTAGAGCAGTGGCTATGGCACAGGAGAACTAGCGCTACTACCTCCACCAAAGAGCAGTTGTGCAAGGAAAAAAAGAAAACCCACCAGCAGTTTAAATACACTCAACCACTCCACGTAAGCTGTTGGGGCGAAAGATGAGGAACAGACCACAGCAGCTGGCTGAGGACTTTTATAGGGTCAGACCTAAGTTACCCAAGCTGGGACACGGTCAGGGGACTGGGCCCACCACAATCTAAGACTGTAACAGGACTCCATGTCCACAAACACCCAATGCCTTGGTTTTGCATCCCATCTGGCAGACAGCCCAAGGGCCAGAGCATCTCCCATTGCTGTGCACAGGACAGACACCTCCTGTATCAGCCACCAGTCTGAGACCTGGGCTCTTCACAGCAGCTTGCCACCCAAGCACTGACCCCATCAAACATAGAAGGTGGCTGAGCATTTGCAGCCACATCCCAGCTCTGGGACTATGCCTGTTGGGCCGTACTCCTTGTACCTCTCCTCTCCCTGACACCCATCTCCAGCTGCTGTGGCACAAGGTCCAGCTTCATCACCTCCCTTGCCCATCTCCGATGCTAGAGCATGGGAGAGGGATGGTATCTTCATTGTAATCAGAGCCTAAAGGACACAGATCCTCAAGGGCCTATGGTGCAAAAAGCAGGTCAAGTTAAGAAGAAACACGGAGTTTTACTGTTTGCAAGTACTGTTTGCAAGATTCTCTCCCTGCCCTCACCCAACCTGCCAGAATTGGGCAGGGGAGGTCAGGGCACGGGAAATCATCTCCTCAGCCAGAGCCATGTGTTGATGAAGCAGGCGGAGATCAGCACGGAGTAGACCAGGGTCTCCTTCTGCCGCCAAGCATTGCACTGCTCCTCCAGCACCCGGAGCCTCCCCGAGATCCTCGCCAACTGCAAGGGAAGTTGTGGGGCTGCAGTCAGCCCTGCAGCAAGTGCAGGACACTGGCTACACCCCAGAGGCATGGGACAGCAAGGGACAGAGGGATTAATGGGAGCTGCCTTGTCCTTCAGGTTCTCATTTTCTAGAGCAGGAGCTATCTTCATGTGGCAGAATTAGTAGCAGTATCTCAGCTCCTGCACCCGCTACCACCAGTAGATGGAGGGGCCTGGCTGTCCCCTGTAGCCCAACAGCCACTCAGGGTAGCAGCCTGACGGGTCAACACACACGTAAGTCCTCCCCTGCTTCTCCATTAGCAGCATCAGCCAGGACCAACCTGGCAATGCCAGCCCATCAGGAATGAGCAACCGACCCCTGGAGCCTCCTCACCCACCCTCCTACAGCTTTCCCAGGGAACATCTGCAGCCTTTCAACCCCATCTCACCTGCTTTCTCATCGCTGCCATCTCAGCCACCTCAACCTCCTCCAGGGCACTCTCTGGGGCTGGGCCAGCCTCCTGGGAGCTGCGGAAGAAAAACAGAGATGCAGACGGACAAACACTGTTCAAGAGGTGCAAATGCCTTCCTGCACATGCAAGCACTGCCACAGGGGAGCCATGCGGGTAGCATGTCCATACCCAGAATGTGCTGTCTGGATGCAGCATTAGGAGAGAGGAAACAGCATCTGCACAGCATCTACTCATCTCTTCTTAAGAAAACTACATCATGCATATTTATACCCCTCCACCATGTACCCACAGTGATCACAGCAAAACATACAGCATATGCCATGACAGACAACAAGGAAAATACATGCTTTTATTTCTTTAGAGGTCAAACAGAGAGAAAACATGATATTTACCGAGTATGCATAGTCAGAGGAATTCATTGAGAGTTGTATAAATCATCTTTACAGCCAGTCAAATAAATACATATCACAGGGCCAATGCTGAAATGGAGGGATTATCTCATTTACATCAGCAGGTGAGGATCGCACTGGTGGGAAGTAGCCATCAGCTAGGGAGAACTATCTGAGCAAGTGCATCAGCCAGCAGAAAAGGGGCTTCTGTTTGCTGAGACAAGGATTTGTTCCTCTCCAGTATCTCCAGATACTAAAAGCTTACTTTCCTCATCCACCTCCCACAAAAAAAAAAGTATCACTTTTTGCTCTTATAGCAAATTTTACGTGCAACTTGAAACATAAACAAGCAACCCAAGCATGCACCACTTTCTTCCATTCCTGGAAACAAAGGGGTCACCACTGGGATTCACTGCTGTGCTGGCAGACAGCACGGATCACAGATCTCCAGAGCGTCCCCTGGAGACACAGCCTGGCTGCAGGGCCCATAGCACCAAGCCACAAAATAAAGTAGATCCACAGGGAGAAAAATCAAAATTGTCATGTTTGGTCTGTTGTTCCTATCATCTTAGGTTATCCCTATATCAGTTCCTCTATAATCAAAACTCCCCTAAGCACACCAGTTATTCACACGGGCACTCACTGATACCATGTGGGTTAACGAGTGTCTAACATTGCTCCTTGGGAGATCTCAGGGAAGGGAGGGTATTTATTCCTGTTTGCAACATGATGTTGATTTCGCTGAAGACAAGCCAGAACAGCATGTGGAAGTTCAGTGAATCTCTGTCTGAAAATGTATTTGTGAGACAATACCTCCATGTAATGCAGCTGTGGTGTAAAATGAAAATCACAACAGAAAGAAAATCCAATTTCCCCCAGCACAGAGCCATTAAAAGGGGAGCTTTTGACTGAAAAATCCCAGCTGATACATGTGAACACCCTTTCTTGAAGGCTATGAGTTCCGATGACTCATAGCCTTCAAGAGGTCACTGTCAGTCAAATATTCCAGTCTCTGTCCAAGACCAGACTTTTCTTTATTAAAATTTCAGGACAAACAAGTCAGCTCAGTCTTTTTTTTATTTTTGTTGTTGCATAGGAGTACAAAGTTATCTAAGAGATACCATATGCATCTGAAGTGATGCAAAGTACCAAGAAGTGGTGTTTCAAGGCAGCTGGCTTCAAAGGGAGACCGAGACCTGGGGAAAGGCCTGGGACTCACCCCACTGCATTACAGCAGCTCCTCAAGCTACCACCTCTCATGATACCATGGCCTAAACCTCCTCTACTGCTGATGGGAGGTTTTACGTAGCTGATGGGAAGGTCTTACTAACTAACCGGATCTGTTGGCATGCCCAGACTTCATTTAAAAAAAAACAACTACATTAGTCAGCCTAATGTGGCTAAAAGCAGAGACATCACTCTGCATCATCCCCAGACAGAAGCCAGCTCTGCTGCCTGCCCCGCAGCGCCAGCTGGGGAGGGAAGGCAGGATGTGCCACTGATGGCACCGGTGATGGATGCTCAGTCTCCTCCCTTTCTGCCTGAAGACTTTGCTCAAGGAGAATTAGAAATATTTAGACATTCCTCCTGGTGCTCAGCAGCCTTACAGCAGTGGACACACCTTAAGGCTGCAAGGATGTCTTTGAATATGTTAAATCTACTGCACTTGCACACATAGGAGTGTGCTGGAGATAGCTGCTCCAACACATCTGAAGAGATTGAGGTCATTGCATACCTTGTCCAGGGACCACACAGGCATACTGCACCCTGGCCAGAGGCATCAGCTATGGGACAAGTAATTCAGTGCAGCCAGTTCATGGAAAAGGTTAATTAAGAGTGACCAAGATACAGCCAAGGCTGGTGGGAGAGGGTGTCTCAGGGACAGGACCTGGGTCAGGCCATCTGTCCTGCATTTGGATTTCCTTCACACATTTCTCTCCACCAAGCTGTCAAGGCATGCAGGAAAAATTAGCACTTGCTTAGCAGTGAAGAGCAGCTGAAATCCCAGCAAAGTCGTGGGCAGCATTCAATCACTCAGGGTGCCCGGGGATTGAGCTAAGCTAAGCAGGAGACACAAGCTGGGCTGGGTTAGCAGGGTGCACCCAGGCTGGCTGCACCAGGCGCTCCTGGGCCAGGCACCCGGAGCTGGCGGACAGGACAGGCAAGGAGGAGAGTCTGGGGCAGCCATGCAGGACCACTCTGCTCCCACGCCTAGCAGTCTGCAGCTTTACAGAGCTCGTGCCTGGCTCATGAAAGGCAACGGCAAGTCCTTACAGAGTGATGGCACGTGGCTCAGGATGAGCCAGTCACCTGGATGGCACTGGGTCTTGTAGAGAGTCCTGGACATGGTGGAAGAGCACCTGGCCCAGGTGGTACAAGGTCTGGAAGATGTTCTGCACAGAGTAGATCCTGCCTTCCTCCGTGAGAAGGGGGAGCGGGGCACTGCGCACGGGCAGGGGGCACACATCCGGTCTGGGATACACACAGAATCACACCTGTTATCTCTTGGCCTTGTACAACATGGGCACAGCCTGGCATTCGGCAGTGCCCTTCATTCCTTCAGCAGTTTCAAGCATCTCTGGGCAATGCCATTGGCACCCAGACCCCCATGTCCCCCCCAGGTGGGAGAATCTCCTCCAGCAGCCCCCAGGCTCAGAGGCAGCCACCCGATTCCTCTGAAGCCAACCATGGCTGTGTGATAACCAGGCCTTCACCAGCTGCTCTCACAGGGGTTGCAGAAGGTAGCTCTCCTGACACCCAGGACAACTCTGGACTTCCAGGGAGAAAAGTGGCTCTGCTCTAGAATTAATTTAGAGACTATTTCTCCACTGGAGAGACTCCAGAACGCAAGGCCATGAGCAAAGGATTCCTATCACCATGCTACTGCTTACAAGCTATGCTCAAAAAGCTGAAAAGCAAGTGTGGTCTTAGCCCACCCTATCTGCAAGGCACCACAAGTGTCAACAGCCCTTGTAGAAACCCAGTTAAGCCCTGGTGCCTCGTTTGCCAGTGGTCTCCTGCCCATAGTCCCCAGCACTTTGCCATGCTGGTGCTGGAGCAGGAGAGCACATTGCAAAGCACCAAAAGGAAGATGGGCAGAACCAGAGAGACCAACAAGCCAGAGCAGGCAGCAAGGTCCTCTTGCCCCAGTGGCCAGGCAAGGACTGATGGCGCTCCTAGCCTGCTTCGAGAGGGGACCTGCTCTCCCACATGCATCTCAGCAGAGAGCTCATCATCCTGGGGACTGATGCAGCTGCCTGCAACGCTGCCTGGCACAAACCTCTCTGACACCAGAAGCCATGTTCCTTTCATGCAAGAGTAGGACTTGCCAGGCACTGTCTAGCCCCAACCTGGATGCCCCCAACCTTGGGCCACGGGCACCAGAGAGCATCAAAGCAGCACAGACAACAGGAGACACTGGTCTCCACCCACCCCAGACAGCTCTGGGTTTGTGCTCACCGCTCATGGTGCTTGCCCGGGCTGTGTAAGGCCAGCTGGGCACAGTCACTTGGAGTCTTCTCCCGCCGTGACCTGCTGCTGTGATGGCCCTGTTGGCATCAAACAACCGCATTAGCGCAGAGACCCAGCGAGCCCAGCCCGGGGCCCTGTGTGCCCTGCAATGCCAGGAGCCCGTCAGCATGGGGAAAGCACTCAGTGGTGGGAGCGTTAGGTGAGCCCCAAACCTGGTCAGCTGACACTGGAGCAGGCGGCAAGACATGCTCAGATAAAGGCAAGGATCATCAGCAAGGAGCCCACTGATCTAATCTCTATTCAGATCAAAAATCCTGAACCTAACATATCCAGGAATGGCTCTTGAATCTCAGGGAGGTGAAAGCACTTGAGAAGGCAGAGCAGCAGCTCCAGCAGCCAAACCAAGCCTTTGCCTGCCCATGTCAGAGTCCTCTGTTTTAGTTTCACACAAGGTTAAAATCTGCTTTCAGCTCTGACACCAGAACCCTTTACACAGGAATGATGAAATTGCTCCATCTCACACTTCATCCAGGAGAAACAGTGGTTGAAAAGGGACTTCAAAAGTGGCAGAAGGAGGTTGGGAGCGGACTGCACCTACCTCAGCCTCCTGCTCACAACACATGGTAGGAGATCTGGGTGAATCGGCATGTCCCAGCATGCAGGTGTGTATTGGTTATGGGACAGAAAGAGAATCTACCACCCCTACACCTTCACTTCTAGGACTCCTAGGACATCCTAGGAGGAGGTAGCACTTTGGAAGATGAATTCTGGTTTGGGCTGATAACAGACCTCTGGAGAAATACAATGCTGGGATTGTTCCCCCTTCCCACCACAGGCCACCCCATCTGCTCTCAATACAGTACCGATCGTTTGCGTTTCTGGGAGCTTGATCTGCTGGCTACATGCAGAAAAGGGAGCTCCCCGAGGCAAGTGGGCTGCGAAGAGAAGTCTGGGGACTTGTGCACCATGACAGAGGGGACTTTCCTTTGCTGTTTCAGCAGGACAGGCCTCAAACTGGCATCTGATATTTCTGTAGACAGGAGAGAAGGAAGAATTAAACCAACCTGAATGCCCTCAGGACAGGAGAGAAGACAGATCCACCCAGGTAGGAGAGCCAACCTTGTGTCTAGTGTTACCATCAAAAACCATGTCCTGCAGGTGTGACAGCAGGACAGCCCAGAGAGGCACGGACTGGAAAGCAATCAGACAAACTGCTCCAGAAAAGTGAGGTTTAGGAGCTGTTTTTCAAAGAGACAGGGCCATATGCCTCTGCATCCCAAAGCAGGGAGCCTACCAAAGGCCAAGAGGTAACAGGAAGAGATGTGGAGGGAGATGCCTCCACATTTTGCTCCTCATCTTTTGGACTTAAGACACCTCCTGCCTTCTGTTGGTCATCTTTGCCCACCTCTGCCCACGCATCTCTCCACCATCCTGTCCTTACCTTCCACAGCTGACTGCAGTATCTGCCCCTGTCCTCTCCCCTTGCAAAGCAAATCACTGAGGACTTTATAAAGGGATCCTACTCCCTAGGATGTTGTAGAGCCCCCCACCCCCCTCCCCCCCAGACAACCCTGGCCATTACCCGCAAGAGAAATCCTATCAGGGATGTGCATCCGGTAGGAGGGAGGGACATCCTCTGTCAGTGGCTCCTCGTCCACAGGGCTGAGGCTATCTGCTACCTTCAGCCTGTTGGGAACCTGCATCCTTTGATTGATGGCTTCTGTGAAGAGCAGGTCACAGCGAACTCGGTTCAAGTCCAGTCCCCAAAACGGCCACATCTTTTTTTATTTCCTCAGATTGCTTGAGCACCCTGGGATTTCACAGAGACGAAAAGAAACTGGAGTGGAAGTGGTAGCAAGCAGCTCTTCCAAACTGGCACCTGCACAGGGAAAACACATGTGCTGTAAGACAGCTAAAACATAAGCAGAAGCAACCCAAAAAAACAGACACTGTCACAGCTGTCCTGGAGGTGTCTGATGAGGCACAGTGGGCGGGGGCAAGGGCACTGGGCCACTGCCGGTGGGAAACTCCTCCCTGGCAGGGTGACAAAGGAGAAAACTCCTACGTGTCCTGGGAGCGAAGCATGAGCTTAGCACCTGTTGCCCCAATTGAGAGCAAGGAAGGGCAATAGTTCAGCACATCTGCAGGAGAAAAGCAGTTCAATATACACTAAAAACTAGTGAAAAAATAATATTTTCCATCCAGAAGTAAAGTTTTTTGGAGGGCTTGGAGCACATTTTTGTGTTCATACACCTTCAAGGAAAAATGAGGTTTTCTAAAAACAAAATATATGTTTTGGTGATAAGATTCCAGGTTATCACAGAAAAAAAAAAAAAAAAGACTAAACTCTTTTGCTGCACACACTTTTGCTGCAGTATCCCCCAGAGCCACACCCAATCTGGCACCCATCTGACTGAGGGACCCACACCAAGCAGAACAGGATGGACTTTGCCCCGAGAAGAGCTGCCAGATGCTGAACTGTGCTCCCAGAGGGGAAAGAAAAACACATCAGCTCCTCCAGGCCAGCGCCATCTCGGCTCTCTCCCAGGAGAGGATTGGCACTGTGGAGGGACACAGTCCCCAGCTCTCACTGCTCCTGAGGACGGCCGACAGCAGGAGCTGGACAGGGACACTATCCCAGACTTCGGAGCTGCTCAGCACACACAACTGCCCTGTGCCTCAGTTTCCCCTTTGCCGAGGCCCAGGGCTTTGAGAAGTGCTCTGGGGCCACAGTGTCCCAACACTTCCACTGAGCAATGTGAGCAGAGGGCAATCAACATACGTTCTTTGGGAGAGGAGCTCCGAAAATTACCTTCCTGGCTCCCAGCATATGCATTCTTTATTCCTTCTCAAAAAGCTGCAGCTGAGGAGAAAACCCCAATGGGTGAGGGCTGCTGTGGGTGGCAGCACTGCCCCAGTGTCCTAGACATGCCACATGCACGCACAGCCTCCCTCCTTGCTGCTGCCCTTTGAGGTCCCCATGCCCAAAAAGGTCCCCCTGTGCTTCCAGGTCAAAATCTCCACCATAGGAGAGGCGCCTGCTCCAGCACAACCCAGATAGCCAGAGGAAGGAGAGGATTTCCTCTTCAAAGCTCAAGAAGGGGAAGCGGGAGGAGGCAGGCGAGCAGGAGCATGCAGGGGCCCTCCTTCTCTGATCACGTCCAAGGACTATATTTAGCAGCTGGGTCACTGACGCCATGTTTCCAGCCCACCATGCTGCTCCCAGCAGCCAGGGCTGCCCACCACCACCCTCGCTGCTGCTTCTCAAGGCACTTTGGACCCTCTCACCTGCCCCAGCCCCTGGGGATACCTACCACCCCGGGGAGAGGAGCTGGGGGGAGATCCCTGAGGAGCAGCATTGCCTCCTAAAGCTTGAAGGATCAGGGGAGACACAGTCCTCGAGCCACCGATCTGGTCCCCAGTGGCAGCCAGGCCCTATAACTCCAGGTACAGGAGGGTGGCAGAACCAGCTCCACATCTCCGTAATCAGCACTTCCAGTGATCACCTGCCTTGCACTGCTCTCTCCTCCTCTGTCATTAAAAACTTTCAATTAAAGAGACAGAAATTTGCTCAGCATCAGCTGCAGCAATTTCCAGCTTCCAACTGTGCAGAGATGAGATCCCCACCTCTGCAACCAGGTCTGCCTCAGAGACGCTGCTGGAGACGCAGTGTTTGGGGGCATGGCAGCCCCCCGCCTGACCCACACCTTCTCCACCACCCAGCACAGACCCAACACCGGCATGGGTGACACCAGCCTACCGGTGTCACAACACAAACGCACCCCACTTCTCCCCAGCACCTCAAAGAAACTGGAGTTTTGCAGGAACCTCCCACTTGAGAGCAGGGCACTAAGTCCTGGGATGGTCCCAAAGCGATCAGTCCCTGAGGAGAAACCTGTGCCAGATACCCAGCCCCACGCTCCACAGCCACAGAGACCACCAGGTTTCTCCTTCACATTCCTGGTGCTTTAGAGGAGCAAACACCCTGTGTTGCTTTCTCAGCCCACTCTCCAGGAAACCAGTATATATTAATAACAATAAATCTGGAGAGGGCAGATTGGTTCATTTTCTAATCACCTATGAAACTGCTGCAGCTCCCAAAGAGCAGAGTGACAGGAGGGGAGTGAGAAGCAGGCTCTGAGAGACAAAGCTATTAAAAAAAAAAAAAAAAAAAAA
>WHYT01014596.1:479106-520101 GCA_009806455.1 Tetrax tetrax
CCTCCCCGCCGCCTTGAAGCCGCAGGCGGGGGCGCGGAGGAGCTGCGGTTGCGGATCGCGGGCTCAAGCGGTCTCCTCCTGGCACCCTGGGGCCGCTGCCCGCGGGAGCGCAGACGGCGGCCATCCATGCACTGAGCTGTGTCAGGGCTCGTCTCCCCTGCCTCTCGGTGTAGTCTCAGCGATAAAATGATCTGCTTGGGATGAACGACAGTTTTAAACATTTCTGAATGGGGACAGAGTCCAAGACCTGACCGTAAAATCTGGTTTTGAAAGGGCTTAAAATAAATCCCATGCTGCCCTAGTCTTGCTATTTAAAAGGGATTATCTAGGAGGTTTAGGAGCACACAGAGGAACAGCAAGACAATTTGTGCACCTAAACCCCTTAAAGACCTTAGGAAATCCCGCCGCAGTTCACCTACTGACTGGTCAGGGCTCACTGGACACCCTCCAGCTCTCACCACACGTTGCACCATGTGCCCAGAGAAGTCAAAGGCTCCTGTCCGACGTGTGGGGTTCATTCCCAGCACCCAAGCAGCACACACCCCATGTCCAGAGAGGGCCCCCTCCTCACTGGGGACTGTGCTGCAGCCGTGTCTGGGGAGGGGTATCTGTGCCATTGTCCCACAGCTGCCTCCATCGCCCCGCAGAGCTGAGCCCCAGGCACCCCAATGAGATGGAAATTCATCTGTGCCCAGAGAGGCACCCCCCTGAGGGAAAAAGCCATACTGTGCCACTCAGACAGTGAGGGTTTTTTAATAAATACTTCTTTTTGCACAGAAATATACCAGGTTTAATAGAATACAAACTGCAGGGATAATGACCGAGCATCAAAGACAGAGGATGCAGTGTCCTTCTGTCTCCCTCCAGTCTTTTCCAGGCTCTGACCCCAACGCTCACTGTCAGGTCTTCCGATAACCCTGACTTGCTAAGGCCGAAAGGCAGAGTAAAGGTGTGGGAGGGGACAGACAAGGTGCCAGCAGCTGCAAACCCCATGCATCCTGCCCCAGGAATGGCCACGCTGGGCAAGCCTCAGCTCTGGGCTGAGGGCACCTGCTGTGAGAGCATCGCTGGGACCGAGTGGGGTGCAAGCAGCCAATGGATGTACAATAGTCTTTCAGTGCTGGTGGAGAGACTGGTGCTGGGGTGAACACCGAGGGGTGACAGTGATGGAGTTTCTGGGCTACTCCTGGGGAGCTGGTGAGCACAACCCCCTTTTCAACCCATCAGACATGACTAGGAAAGGACAGCCCCATTGCTTGGACCCCAAAAGCAGCTGCCCAGGAAAAGGGGACACTCTGGTCCCTCAGCAAAGCACCTGGCTCTGCCCTGCCCTGGCACCACAACCGCCCAATGGTCAAGCACAGCAGGGTTTGGCCCTGCTCCTGAACCACTGGCATTGCCAGGTCGTTGCATGATCAGTCAGCTCTCACCTCTGCAGCCGCCTGTCAGCAGGCCCACCATGCCATGGCCATGGCCACCAAGCACTCTGCCCACCAGTGAGGCCTGGAGGAGAGTGGGGTCTTGCACTCCCCTTTACCTGCTCTGGTAAGGTAAGGGCCCAAAGAGAGGGGCCAGGCAGGACAGAGAGCTTTGCAGTAGGGAGAAGGAAGGTTTGACCCATCCAGTCTCCCTGTGCTTCCCACCTCTGGGGCAGACACCAGATAGGCCATGCTCCAGGAAAGAGGAGCATCCCCACTGCTTAAAGCCATGGGACCACCTTTGGCTTGAGGTCAGAGATGACCCCATCGACCAGCTCCGCCACAGCCAGACCTCCAGCTGCTCAGCACCCCGCAGGGGATAACAGAGAACATCAGGAAAAGGACCTGCTACTTCAAAGTCACTTACCTCATATATGAGACCACCACAAGCCTTTCCCCCTCTCCAAAGGGATCTAGATCAGAGAGCACACCCATGACTGCTTCTCCATGAGCTCTGGACAGCAAATATTGCTACAGGCATCGCAGGGTGGACCAGGCTCCCCACTCTCACCTGGCAGCAAATCCACACAAGGGAGGCACTTTCTCCCTAGACACAGAGCATGGACACCGACTGTGAGGCTGGACAGAAATTCGCTGCACCCCTTTGGCATCCCCAACTCCTAATCAGAGCCCTGAGCAGCAAAACAGGGCCCAATTAGGACATGAGGTGAAGCTGAGCAGCACCCCAGGGAGGCAGCGAGGACATTTTAATGACAAATGTGGGAATGGGGAAGTGAGGAATCAAATGCATTACGGGGAGACCCCCACGTTGAGCCAGGAACAAGCTGCCGCTCTGGTCTGGCTGCTACAGCACTTATGTGAGCGGGGAGTGAGGGGCAGGAGATGGCTGGCTGGCTCCAGAGCCATCCCCACACCCCAGCCTCACCTCATGTGGGGACAGCTATTTTTGGTTAGGAGGGTAAGGCTATTGTGTGATGGCACCAGCTTGTACAGGTGAGATGGGGTGCCGACTGGCACCCAAAGGGGGTCCCAGGCATGGCGAAGGGAAGATGAGTGGGTGAGTGTGGGTGTGTGAAGAGGCAGGAGGGAGGCAGACCCGCTATTTGCCCGCAACTGGGACAGTGGCCACGATCTCTTCATACTTGGGCGGTGGGTCATTGTAGGAGATGCTGGTCTCTTCACCGCTGCTGCTCTCTGGGTGGCCTGTCACCTCCTCATAGGAAGGTGGGGGGGTGGCACTGGATAGTCTGGAGAGGACGGAGACCGAATGCTCCGGTTGATAGAGGGTGCCATCTTGCTGGGGGGTGCCTCCAGCTCTGCCATCTCCAGCCACCCGGTTGCTCGCTTCTCGCTGATACTGGGTTTCCCCTTGGCTTTCCGACCTCTCCCGGTACACCATGACCCTGGGGAGGCTGCGTCCCGTTCGGCTGGCCAGGTAACGGTTCTGGGCATAGGAAGGGCGGTGGCGGGTGGCCTTTTGAAGTTGGCACCTCCAGATGATGAAGAGGGCGATGACTATCAGAAGAGCCACTCCCAAGAGGGGCACCACCACATACATAGCATCTGACCGCTCTGTGCTGTGCCCGGGGTCCTTGACAGAGTAGACAGAGTTGGTGTAGCCCTTCCAAAATTCCATCTGCAGCAGGAACAGAGAAGCAATGGTCATGTGCTGCAGGTAGGACAAGCACCCCCTGACCACCACCAGCAATAATCACTGCCCTCCCTAGGCCCATAAAAGAGGCAGTTTTTTGGCCATCCCTCACGACCCTCACCAGGGCTGCCAGCATCTGAGATGCTATGAGAACCAACACAAAAGATCAAGGGAACATCCCTCAACAGCGGCAAACAGTCCCCACACCAGCCAGGGAGTTTGGCTAATGCCAGTCCCAGCCTGGAGAGTCAGGGACAACAGCACAAATTTCCCACGCGTGCCATGGGAGTGCCAGCTAGACCTGCAGCTGTGGGCTGGGTGTTGTGGCAATGCCAAGGTGAGAGCATTGCCTGGGAAGGGAAAGTCATGCTGGAAAGCGAGGCTACAGCATGCTGCCTGCAGACAGAAGAGGACAAAGAGAACAGGAGAGGGTGTTCCCTCCAGGCTTTCCTTCTCTGCCCCCAGTCATTAAGGCACAAGCCCTCACACATGCACTGGCAGGGCAGGACAAACCCACCGTCTTCTCCTTGTTCTCGAACACTTCCTTGACCTCCTCATAGCTGCAGACCTCCTCAATGCACTCCCGCTCGATGGCGCCCTGCCGGATCTCCTCCAGGAAGCTGTTCGCTCGGGGAAAGCGCTTCAGGACTGAGTGAGCATTCCTGGCCCCCAGGAACACTGCAACACAAAAGGCAGAGACGTGCTGAGCAGGGACAACCCCACACATGGCCTCTGCCCAGCCAGGCTTTCCCATCTAGCTTCCCAGAGGATTTTGGTGATACAGGCATCCCCAACACCAAAAGCCCAGAGCTACAATTCAGCTAGCACAGCAGAGTCCTCGTTGAGGGAGAGCACACCCAGAGGGGCACAGGGTTCTGGGCATCTGCCCAGAGACATACAGCACCAGAAGCATCCTTCCAGCAGGGCTGGGATTCTAGAGATATTGGAAGTGGCAGCTGCAGACCACACAGGGCAGCTGAAGAAGAGACAGAAGACAAAAAGACTCCAAAAAGACTTGTTTTCAACCTCCTGCTCTTGATGAGATTTCACCTTGCTGCCTCTTTGCTATAGGGCAACGGAAATCCCATTGGGCAAGCAAGAACCTGCAGGGCTGGGGAGCAGAGCCAGACCTCTCTGGCCAGCACCAAGACAGACTCACAACACATAGTGCCTTGCACATCACTCCACAGTCCCTCCGTGCATCACCTCAGAGCCTCCCCTCCCCTCTGCAGCCCAGGAGGAGGGCAGACAGACCCTCCTGCCAGCTGCTGTGGGGTCATTCAACCTCAGGTGGATTCAGTGACTCTGTCCAGGTCCCAGAGAAACCACTGTCTTCTCCCAGGCCCAACAAGGGCAAACATCCCCAAGACACAGGGACAGCAGAGGGTCAGGAGTCAGATACTGAAAGGTGCCTGAGCAACCTCTCCTCACATGGCATCGCACTCTCATCCCCACTGCATTTTGGTGCAAAGGCTTCACAAACCTCCCTCTGCTCCCAAAGCCTGGGAGTCTTTGTTGCCCACATTAGGTCTTCCCACAGAGCATGTAGTTGGGAAGCCAGACTTAGCAGGAACAGCACCTTCCTGCCTGCAAGAAACACAGCCCTTTCAAAGCCTCTCCCCCCATATTCCACAGGAGGAAGACCTCCATGTGGTGCAGGGAGCAAGTACCTATCAGGACCTGCAGCAGCACAGGAGAGGCAAATGAGTTGTTGCCGAGAAAGCAGAAACTCCACACAAACCATAATCCTTCCAGGATCCAAACATCTTATGCACGCATTTCATAAAAGAATGTTTCCATAATGCATCTCAACATTCTCAGCTATAGGCTGGCGCCATCTCTTACCACCAAGCCACATAATTGTGCTGCTTCCCTTGGGGAAGATGAATTGATTCAGCTAGCTGATCCACAGAAATCCATTTACCTCCTCTACCCTCAGGCTCAGTCTTCTGTCGGATCAACCAGATGAACCCACTCACACTGCAGCAACATCAGCAGGTGCAGGACAAGGAGGCAAGGGGAGAGCTGGAGTCTCCCATTAGAGCAGCTTAGCTGTAACGCAGAGATACTCCTTCAATAAGGAGCTTGGTAATGATATGTTAACAGTGAAATGCTACCAACTTCTTTCATTAAGACCCTTGTACCAGAGAGACTGGCAGGTTTCCTTCTGCTTTACGTCCCCTATATCCTACTCCTGAAACAATACAGGAAGGTATTTGTGAGAGTATTTATAAATGCCAAGGCAGGGACAAGATCATGGTGTAAGCAACTACTACTGTGCTACACCATCCTGTGCTTGGAGGCACCATGCTCTCTTTGTGCTGTGTAGGTGCATTTTCCCTCCATGATTTATTAATGGCTTGCTTCAGTAAGAGAGTTTGCAGAGGGCTGAACCACTGAGGTGTGAATGAAGAGTAGCATGAATGATGTGAGTCAGAGACTTCCCCTCAGAATTGGCTTTATTATGCAAATTTTTATTATATTTTTTTTTACAAGGACAATGGAAAAAGCACTTTCAAGAGGCACAGAAGACATCTCACAAGGAGGGCAGGGATCAGCTTGCCTTGGCTTTCGCAGTTAAGGAGGGCTATCCTGGCTGGAGAGGGAGCAGGCTGGCAGGCTGACCTTCTCTTGAGCCTTTCCAGAATGAGACGAAATTTTACAAAGACACCGTCCATTCTGCAAATGTCCCATCTTTTGCTGGAGAAGTCTGACCTCACCTCCTTTGCCTTGCACCTTGATCAGGCTGTGGTATCAACTCTTCCCTCCTCAGCACTTGAGTCTGAGCCTCTTTCCAACTTCCTCAGCACACCTTGGAGCAACGAGCTTCCCCGCAGATCTCACTATCAAGGTCTTCCGTCCCTGCAGACATCAGTCACTTCACCCATTCCCTGCTTTGCCATGCTGAACTCCACTATGGTGGGAAATAGAAACAGACACACAGGCAGGCAGGTATCACAAGCTATGTCCTGACTGAAAGCATGCTGCGATGGAGGCGCATGCCTCTCCCCACCTCCAGTTTCCCTCAGGGACCTACCAATGGCTGCAGAGCAGAAACTAAGCCACTACTCCCTCGTCTCTTTTACACGGAAAGTGCAAAGACCTCCCACGTGCCTGGGCATCTGAGCAGGAAAACCAATGGCCTTCAGGAAAACAAGAGTCTTGCCAACTCCAATCTCCAGAGAATCCCTGACTGACACGAAGAGCAGACAGCTGAGCAGGTACTGTCCCCAGACCGCAGGGCAGAGGAGACTTCTAAAGCCCAGCAGCCTCAGTACTGATCCCTTGTGCCTCTCCAAGTCTCCCCACACCAGCTGGAGAACCGGTGCTCAGGAAAGACTACAGCCTTAGGCAGGGGGAGCAGGAGCAAGGGCTGGGTTGGCTGCATCCCTGCTGGGTTTCCTGATGTGCTGCTGGCCCCTGGTGGCAGCAGGCTCGGCCACACTGCTGACCCACAGCTCTGCTGCCCGGCTTGTGGGGACATTCCCGGGGGTGCTCTGTAGAATGACATGCGGCTGTGTCTGCAGAGAGACATGCTGCTGGAGAGCGTGTGATGGTGAGCATGCTGACCACCACAACCCCCTCCTGCACGTCAGGGTCACCACAAAGGGGACTGCTCGGCAGGGGACACCTCCCAAAGTCAGTAAGTGCTGATGAGCCAGCACCTGAGCTCTGGGTGGGAGAAAAGGCAGCAGTGGAGGAAAGCAGGGACCCAGCCGGGTACCCTCCTCATTAACAGAAAGTTAAAATTGTCTTTTAAAAACACTGCTTGAAGATCTCTGCTCCCTCCCCCACCTAGCACAGTATAGATAATGAAAGAAAGCATACCTGTCATCCCTGGGGTCCTCCTCCTTCCCAGCGTGGCTATTCCCTCCACCTTCATAGCTGGCTCTGGCGACACCCCAGCAGATCCCAAGATCCCAGCCAGATCTGTACATCTCCCTGTTCACAATGGCTGTCCTCCTCAAGCTCCCATCACATCACTGCGTGCAGCCCCCACGCAGGCTGCCCGGAAGAGCGAAGGAGGGAGGGTTGAGATCAGCTTTTTACAGATCATATGCCATCCTCCACCCTGCACCCTCGCCAGTCTCAGCCCACCTTTAGCCACTGGCCCTGAGCAGCCCCGTCTGCCTGGCACTCCTTCAGACACCAAGACACGGTGAGCTATCGGCAGGGCCAAGTTAGGCAGCTGCCCATCCACAGGGAACGCAGAGCCCCAGTGCCACCAGCCACACAGGCTACAAGGCAGTGTGGCCCCTGGGATGGGCAGCTCGTTGGATGCAAGTCATGGGTGATGAGGAGCACTGCTGTTAGGAGATGTCAGTGCAGCCCAGCAACCCCTGCAGAGGAGCCAGTCAGTCAAAAGAGCCCCAGAAAGGCCTGCCTTGCACAGCAAGCATCATGTAAATAAAGAAATGCTGCATTGTATAGGGAGCCCCAGAACGGTCAACCCTTCAGCACCTCCTCTCAACTCCCACCTTCCACAGAGGAGAGAAAAAAACAAGTCAGGCTGGACCTCAGACCTCATCCAGGAATAACAGCCAATGGCATCTGCTCCCCACAGAAAATAAAAGCCCCCCAAAAGCACAGGCACCCCTTCCTTGAGAGTTGGCTGCCAAACATCCCTCTTCTCTCCTCAAGCACCACCGCCACCTCTCCATCTTGACTGGGGAACACTTACTTGCCATGCTGCCTCACTCGGCTACAGGGGGCTCCTGCCTACCTGCAGGGAAGAAAATAGGAGAGTCATCGACAGCTTATATTTCACCCCCTGAAGCCCAACACCTCCATCGCCCAGGGTCAGATTCATGCAGAAAGCAGGGTGCTGTCTGGTGGACCCACGACAGTTCCCAGGCAAGCAGTGCCTCTTCAGAGAGGCAAGGACTGACGCTGCCTCCCCACTCATCACACTGGAGAGGCTCAGGGCACCCTCAACTCCCTGAGAGCCTGGGGCAGGTCTCTGCGGTACCTGTGCTGTACCAGCCCAGGGAGAGCCAGGGCGCTGCCCAAGAAGCACAGAGGGCTGCAGACAAGCAAAGTAAGAAGGGAAGAACTGGATGAAGGAGGGTCCCCATATCTCAGCAGACGTGTCAGAAGCTGCCAGGAGCAGCCTAGTGCTCTTCCCTTCCGGAAGAGATTGATGGATAAAGAAGATAAAGCAGTAATCCTGTTTTAAATCAACTTCACAGCCGTGACGGTTCTCACTTCTGCAACTCCTACCCACAATCTCCAATAAACAGGGCCATAGCATTTTTTCCATTGCCATAAAGCACACTACACAGCAGGAAAGAAAAGGCTATTGTCTCCTAAAGGTTGCTGGGCAAAGCTAAGGGCAGCAGCAAGAGTGACAGAGCTACCTGCACAGCCAGGACAACAGCTCTGCAGCTGGAAAAGCACCTTTTGTGCTTCAAAAGCAAAACTAAACTAAACAAAACTCCACAAGAGTGAAACAAAGTCCTGCAGAAGCAGAGTACATCCCTTTTCTGCTCACAGGAGGAGTTTAACTCACTTGTTTTTCACACATTGTCTTCTCCCTGTTCTTGATGCCCCACCAATTAGACTATCCTGGGCAAACTCATCTCTCACCTTGTGTGACACCTTGCTGTGGCAAAGCCACAACTCTGTCAGGAGATAGAGGGGACAGGACTAACCAGCTCCTGGAGAGATTTATTGCAGATGAAGGAGCAAATACGGTTAGAAACAGCAGGAACTAAAACACATGCTGATCTTAGGTCCAGGACTTCAGATATGCAGAGTTATCCCAAAATCACTTGAATCCACTCAGTGGAGCGAGGTCAGGGACAGCACAGTGAAAGAAGGGATTAATATTAAGGAATCAAGCTGATAAATAGTGCTCAATGATTTACTAACCATTGTGCAAACTATCGGAAGCAGAAAGTCTTGCGATTCTTCATGAGAGACAGTTCCCGATAAGAACCAGGGACTTGCCTTAAGAACCAGCTAAAACAAACCCTGCGGTTGCACAAGAACAAAAGATTGCTGGCGGTGACAAGGGGGAGTCGCCTGCCTTCATCCCCTCGACCCCTGACGGCCACCACCGGGAGACCCTGCACAGGCGCAGACAGGAGGAGTTTATGAAAATGACCCCTTGGGACTAATTTTAATACAAAGCGGGGATAGGTCATGCATGTGTATAGGTGTATTGCGAAACTTTATGTATATGTAACACTTGGTTGTAAAAATTCAAAGTGAATTGCCACGTCAGGCGCGCACGGTTTTAGTGGGACTACCCCCCCGTGCTGCCCAGCACTGAATAAACATACCTACTTTAGAATCTTATAGATTGTGGAGTCCGTTTTCCGCACATCAACAGGGCCATTCATGGGGTCAGTGGGGCTAGAAACACATTTCTCATTTCACCCAAAAGGCAGACGCACAGAAAGGCACACCACCACAGCAGGCACTACCACACCTCACCAACAGCCACCTTCTCAGTAAAACACCTCGCCCTGCCAACATGAGGTTTCCTGTGGTTTCTGAGGTTCCTGCATCAAAAGTGGCAAGAGGCCAAACAAGTCTGGAGCTGTCTCCAGAGGCAGAAAACAGCTTCTTTCCAACAGTTTGTGAAACTCAGACTACAAACCTCAGTCTGGAGTTTAAGCAGGAGCAAGGGGAAGCAGCAGAGCACCAGAATTAGAGGGATCTGCCGCCTCCTGCGCCCCACAGCCCGCACCAGGAGGCCTTTTCTCGAGAAACTGTGCACCCAGTCTCGTTTCTCTGAGCCACTCTCAGGGATGCGAGAGCAGCTGAGAGGCCTCTGGATCCGTGCATTCCCCCACAGGCTGTGTCAGCTCTGAGCAGGGACTACCTGACCTGCTTTTGTTGTCATCAGTTTTTATGAAGAGATCCAAACCCACAGGATAAAAGAATGCACAGCATGGAAAACTTGCCACAGCTTCCACACAAAACCTCTTTATCGCTTGTTGTTAGAGGCATTCTCCCTCTTTGATAGACAGGAGAACAGAGATACAGAAATAAGGATTTTCAAGACCAGATTTGTCCGGACCCTCAGCTCCATAACCCACATCATATATCAGGCAACACATTTAATGCATCAGGAAGATGTTATCTTTAACTTTTTTCCAAGTATCTGTGTCAATGCACCCAGTTTCAGAGCTCAGAGATGGTTTATTCCAGTGCAACAATAAGCCAGGTCTATGTAAGTCTACAAGCACGAGTGATGCCTGCGAGAAGGGCAGACATCCCCTTATTTTTATTTCCACATGCAAATTCCTAACCACCTCCCCCTGGTTCTGATAAGCAAGAAAAGCTGGACCGCCGCACACACGGATGCCTAGGCAAGCAGCATCCCTCCTGCCTCCGCACAGCCATGCAAGCCAAGAGAAGCCTGAAGCTGGAGGCTGAGCTAGCAGACTCCCACCCAGTTCCGGTCCCCCCCGCTCCGGCTTCCCAACACATATTTGCTTCCTCTATAAATACCCCATCGATAGGAGGTTGCTAAGGCAACCGTGAGGAGGCGCGAGGGATGCAGCTGTGAGAGTGAGGATGCTGCAGTCACACATTTGTGTCTCGCCCGGGCTCCCCCCATCTCCACCTCCACTCCCATCACCGATGCCAAAGGAGGAAATTGTGCTGGTAAAATATGGTGCACGCGGTGCCGGCTGCCCACAGACCTTGAGCGGAAGTGGGGGGCACAATAGGAGGTGGCATCTCCTCACCAGGCTGGGGGGCACAGGTACGGGTCAGGGGATCCAAGGATGCCAGTGAGGTGCCACCGCATGCAGGGAGGCTGCCGGCTCTCCTGGCAGCACGTAGCCACGGCTGCCAGCCGCTCGGCAGAATCCTAGCAGGATTTGGGTTTTTCCGTGCCAAGACCCACAGTGAGGAGAAGAGGCTGCTTGCCAGGGATCGCAGGGTCCCCTTGGGGCGCTGGGTGCCTCGCCCTCCCCAAATAGCCCTCGGATCCCATCGACCCCACACAGCTGGTCCTCGCGCTGCCCCGGCCAGCCTCCGCCCCGGCCCCTCCATCCCAGCACTGGCCCTGCCTTACCCAAACCCAACTCCAAATTATTTCCGTCGCCCTCAGCGTCTAGTGTCACCCCACAGCAGGGCCCCCCCACAACTCACCTGCCCCGTCAGCCCATGTGTGAACTTGCAAGGCTTTTTAGTCCCAGACGAGCTCCACCAGCACATTCTGGGCCCCACCGTCACCTCCTGGCCCCACGTCACCCTCTGCCCCAACTGCCACATCCCCCTGTACCACCGACACACCCCACCTCCGCAGCTCTTCTCTTCCCCAAAACCCCTCGCGAGCTCCACGACCCACAACCTCCACCTCCCTGGCGCCGGCCCCTTCCCTCCCGCCTCAGCCCTCCATCACCAGCCCCACACCTCCTGTGCCCCCGCCCCCGCCGCCCCGCCCGTACCTCATGGCCGCCCCATGCCTCGCACCCCGCCGCAGCCGCTCCCTCCCGCCGACTGGGTGGGGAGGGGAAGGTCCCGGTCCCGCCTCTCGGCCAATGGAGGCCCCCCGCAGCCAGCGCGCACCGCCTTCCTCCTTCCGCTGCTGCAATGGGAACGCGGAGTGGGCGGGGACCGCAAGCTCCTCCCTCAACCCGGGAGAGACTGGTAGCCAATAAGAGAGGGTTGCGGCTGCCGGGAGGTGCCGTGGTGCCTGCCGGGAGTCGTAGTCTCCTACGGGACTGCGGGCTGGGGCGCGGTCACCGCCGGAGCGCGGGTGCGGCCCCGTGGGCACTCTGAGGGGCCGGGGCGCGCCACTCCTGGGGACCGTGACCGCGGGCGGTGGGGTCTGCGCCCGTTGCCTGCGGGGCGGGCGTCTGCCGCTCTTCCGTGGTGCTGCCAGGCCTGCCCTTGCCTGCTGCCCCGCGCCCTCACACGGACCTGCCAGGGCTGCCGACCTGCGGCAGGGCCACTGCCGCCATGTCTCCTGCCTCCTCCCCCTCCTCTTCTTCTTCTTCCTCCTCCTCCTCCTCGCTGCCCGAGTCCTCGTAGAGGCAGAGGGTGGCCTGCACAGGGAAGTTCTCCAGCAGCTTCTCCCCCATGCCATACAGGTAGTCAAAGGCCTTGGACTTGGGCCAGAGGAGCCTGCACGGGGAGACCCGGGGTGAGAGTCCCCACCTACCCACTGCCCTCGGGCCCAGCCAGGGCACCCAGCAGCAGGGCACGTACCTGACTGGGTGCTGGAAAAACAACGGTGCTTTCTCGGGGCCGCTGTCTGCTGCTGTGTCCTGAGGCCAAGCCTGAGGAGACACAGTCGGGGTGGGACCTGCCCCAGGGCTCCCGCTGCCCCCTCCTCCTGGCACAGCTGCAGCAGGGTGCAGGGGGACCCCGGCTAGCAGCGAGGGCAGGGACCCATCTCTCCCATCAGCGGGGGTGATGCCCCACAGACCTGGCAGACCCTGCAGGGTCAGCCTGCCCCAGGGCTGGCATCTTCCCCCTCCTTTGCCCCTGGGTTTAGGTCTTCATGCCCCAACAAAGGAAGCTGGCATCTACCCCGCCCCCGACTTTACAGGCTTTTTGCCAGCGTAATCTCCCTCCCCGTGCTCACAAGCTCGTGCCCAGGTGTCCCACTAACCCCCTGAGGAATGCCCACCAGGCCTGGGAACAGGCGGCCCTTTCAGGCTCCTGTGGCGCAGCTGTGGAGGGGGTCTGCTTGGCCTTGCCCCAGCAAGGCTGAGTGGGCTGTGGGGGCAGAGGGGTGATCCACCAAAGGAGGTGGGCACATCACTGCCATGCAACAGTGCCAGGAGTGAAGGAGTCTGGTGCCAGAAGCTGTTCTTCTGCCCAATAGGGACCCCCACTCTGCCAGCAGAAAACGGGGGCAATGCAGCAGGGAGTGTAAAACTCACAGTGCTCGTTAGCTCCCTCCGCCGCCCAGTTTCCTCCTCTGCTCCGGGAAGCCACGGTCTCCAGAGGGGCAGTGATCTAGGTGCAGAGAGCAGGTTCAGCGGGATGGCTGCCCGTCTTGGCCCACTCCCCCCTTGCCTTCCTCCCCCCACCGCCACCACGCACCCCCCGACCCCACAGTCTTGCCTGCCCGGCTCAGCCCCTGCCCAAGTGGGGCATCAGGCACATGCGGGTGCACTCATACCACCTCGGCCACAGTGCTTCTCACCCTGCTCCAGCACCCCCCAGCACCCCTGGGAGCCTCCAGCATTGCTTCCCAGGTTCTGCACCCTCTCCCACCTGCAGCCACTGGGATCAGAGGGGTCCCCATCAGAGCAGGCCACATAGCCTTTACCCAAATCCAGCTGGAGCCTTCCCCATCCCATCTCCCGTGCACCCTCTGCGCTCCCCACCCTACCCAGTCCCCCCAGGCTGCACAGCACCCAGAAGATACCTTTCCCCTTGCTCCAGCCCCGGGGCTGGGTGAGCACCGGCCACGGGAACCCGGAGCCCATGGGGAGGCAGGCAACAGGCAGCAGCTTCCATGGTGGCAGTCAGTGGTGTCCCCTCTGACGCTGCAGACCCTTGGCAAGGACACGTTTATAGCCCTGCCCCGGCCAGTGACTCACAAATTCTTGGGGGCAGGGGAGCAAGGGACTAGGGGTGCAGGGACAGTGGTCTCTGGGGTGTGAAATTTGTCCCAGTTGTGTAAACAGAGGGCTGTGTTGGGGAGGCGGGGGGAGGCTGAGGGCAGAGGGGCTGCAATCTCTGGTGGAAAAGCAAAACACAGAAGGGAAAAGTTAGACACCATTTGTGAGAAAATCCCCAGGGGGGAACAGGGGAGGGCAGAGACAATTAACAAGGATGATTAAGTGCTCTTTGTAGCCATTTGCATAGGGAGGGGGGACATGGGGAAGGGATGGAAAGTGCTGGGGCAGCATGATGGGCATGGGATGGGCACAGTGCCATGGCCATGGCCAGTGCAGTGGGCTTGTGATGGGGATAGTGTGACATATGTGGGCTGCAGTGGTGGCAAGCACAAAGCAACCAGGAGGCAGGTGATGGGATACTCAAGAGAGGACGAGGGAAGACGGATGGCAGGGGTGGACCCCAGGTGTAGGGAGGGCAATTGCCCTACTCAGGCATCCACGGCCCCACTCAGATCACCCTGGGGAGCTGCCAGACCCAGTTCCCATTCTGCTGGTGCAGAGGGGAGCCCATGCTCCCTGCCCTCTCCTTTGTCTTTTTGAGATGCGTACCAAACTGGGAGGTATAGAAAAGCTTCTCAATACGAGGGTGCAAGGCTTGGCCGCCCCCTCCCAGCACTGCCACACGTCCCATCCCTGCCTGCTGCTCCTGCCCTCGTGCTCAAGGTGATGTGCTGCTGGGAGACAGGTCACCTCCTGCTCCCAGGAGAGTTTCAATTTGGGACAAGGAAAGAAAATAGCAAATGGTCCCTGCTGTAGCTCTGCTATCAGCGTCTAAACATCCCTGTCTAAATGCCGGCTGGACCCAGGTCAGCTCCAAGCACAATTTGTCACGAGGGGCCCTCCCTGCCCTCTCCATCTGTGGCAGCCGGCGAGCAGGAGGGGGCACAGGGCCAGCGCAGCCTTCATTACTGTCCCCATTTGCTCCTCATTTGGGCCAGGAGTCTTACAACAACAAACCCCGCAGAGGTCAAGCAGGGTCAGGAGGAGTGAAAGCAAGCCCCAGCTCACCCTGCAGGGATGGGGAGTTCAACCTGCTGGTGTTTCACTGCCCCTCCTACCCCAGCACGGGCAACACAGCCAAAGCAGATACATGGACAGTGGCACGCAGTCATCCGCCAGTCACCAAGGCTGGCCAGAAAGGTGACTGCAAGGCACAGACCTGATCCACTTGGGCAAACCTACCCTGATAACTAATAACAAGCAAAACAAGGCATCCCAGCTCCCCAGTCCTTCCCGACACCGAAAGGGTTTAATTCTGATCTGCAATAAGCCTCTGATCCAGGCTGAGATTTGCAGGTGGATTTTGCAAAGCTGCAGCTAAACAATTCACAGCCCCTGTTTCCTCGGGCCGGGGCCCCGGCCTCTCACCGTGCCCCGACCAGCCACATCCAGTCCTGAGTGACCCCTGGCCGCGGCCACCCTCAGTCCCACGCTGTGTCTCCAGCCACCTCCGTAAGTACCACAGAGCTCCGGCATCACCCTTCCATGCCTTTTTGCCAGCACCCCAAGCACCCCAGCTCTTTCTTTTGCAGCAACATCCCTGAGAGAGAGCGGTAGGTCTTGGTTAGCACACGGGAAAGGAGGCAGAAAGTTGGAAAACTTTGGTACCAAGCATTTCAGGTGCCAACACAAGGATGGGGAGAGGAGCAGAGGTGCTGGGTGGTGGCAGCGCCCTCAGCCTGGAGCTTTCCCAGGGCAAGAGGCTGCTGGCTGTGGTGTCAGTGTGGTTTGGCGTGGGCTCAGGCTGGTTTCGCAAGATGCTGTGGGAGGGAGAATTTTGAAACAAGGCAGAGGGAAAACAAACCACCCCACTCCACTGCCTCTGCCAAACCCCCCATCCATGCCCAGGGCTGCAGGCAGGAGAGGGCACCAGCAGAAAAACCCTCTTCAGCATCAGCAAAAGCGGCCTGCATCCCCGTGTGCTCGCTCCACTGAGGGACAGGTAACCCCTTGGCTGGGATGCTCCTGGGAATCATCCCCGAGGCACTGCCAGCGTGCTTTGCCCTGATATAATTCTGCCTTCCACGGACCTCTGGGCTCTCCTGGGGATGCAGGCATCACTATCACATGCATCCCTCTCCATTATTGTTCCCAGTGGCATTGAAAGGCTGATAGTCATGGTTCAATCTGAGGTGGATGCATCCCATTGTCTCCCCAGAGCCTCTGCAGCTTGGGGTGGGTGGCTGCAGATGCCTTGGGTGAGCCCTGTGCAGATGGGGACAAGGCACAATCCCCCTTCCTCGGCTGGAGGAGCCTCAAGGCCACCACCTGAAATCGCCTCCAGCAAGTCCCAAATAACATGGTGCAGCTGTAGCTTTTTGGCTTCATTGGCTCGGAACATCACAGAAGACAAAGGACCCCCAGGAAGGCAGTGAGGACTTTCCCCCTGCCAGTGGCTGGCTCTCCATCCCTGCCTGCAGCCCCGGTGCAAGGGAGGGCTTTGGCGTCCTTCCCGGGCAGCACTGCTCTGCCTCTGAAGTCTGACTGGGGAGATAGCAGAGGTGAAAGGGCACTTGGCGCTCCTCCACAGGCTTGGGTCAATCGTTAATCGGGGAGGGATTTTTTTCCACTCTGCAGGTAACCTCTCCTCCCCCCGGCTCCCACCCACGCGCCGGTGCCCACACAAAATCAGCACCCCCGGGAGTGGAGTGGATCTCTGGCACCGCAAGCAGAGCTGCCGGCAGGGCCATGGGAAGGTAAGCGTGCGGGAGCGAGCCGCCGGCGAGCTGAGTGAGAAGCTGCGAGCCCTAGGAAGGTGACAGCCAGCCCCCACCATGGTCTCCATGGGGCTCCAGCTGCTGGGCTATGCAATGGCCTTCCTGGGCTACATTGGCACGCTGACAGCCACGCTGCTGCCTAGCTGGAAGACCAGCTCCTACATCGGCTCCAGCATCGTGACAGCCGTGAGCTTCACCAAGGGGCTGTGGATGGAGTGTGCCACTTACAGCACAGGCATCACCCAGTGTGACATCTACAGCTCTCTGCTCAACCTGCCTGCTGACATCCAGGCAGCCCAAGCCCTGATGGTGAGCTCCTGCGCCATCTCCTCCCTCGCCTGCCTTGTTGCCGTCGTGGGCATGAGGTGCACTGTCTTCAGCCAGGGCTCGCCGGGCAAGGATCGGGTGGCAGTGGCAGGTGGTGCAGTCTTCATCCTCGGAGGGCTGCTCTGCTTCATCCCACTAGTGTGGAACATCCATGTGGTGCTGCGGGATTTCCACAACCCCATCCTCCCTGACAGCACAAAATTCGAGCTTGGGGAGGCGCTTTACCTAGGTATCATCTCCTCCCTCCTCTCCATCATCGGTGGCTTCATCCTCTGCACCTCCTGCCCTGCTCGGGACCCAACGGCCACCTACACAAGCACCTACCAGCCCCGGCTGCTGGCAGGCAAGAGCCCCCGGCCCTCCGTGAGCCAGACACAGAAGACCAAGAGTGAGCTCAACTCCTACAACCTGACAGGATATGTGTAGCAGCTGCGGATGGAAACAGTGCTAGCACCTCTCCCAGCTCCCCAAGGCATCCGGGCTGGCACTGAGGGAGCGTGGTAAGAAGAGAGGACACGGCCACATCTCCCGTGCTCAGCCCTCTCTCTCACAGGCTTGGGGGTTTGACCCCGCTCACTCCCCCAGGGATCCCGAGAGCCTTACAACTGCTGAAAAATCCCACCTTGTGGCTTACATCAGTGAAGGACCCCAAATCCGGCTTCAGTTCCCTCCTCCGAGCTGCCAGCCCACAGGCAGCCCCTGGCACAGTGGGACCCCACCCCATAGACTGGATTGGGGTGAGTGGCCTTGTGCCCCAGAGACGAGCCTGCTGGCCACAGAGGCATCACAAGGGGGTCAGGGCATCTGTGCAGGTTTGGAGTTGCTGCTGTGGGGGTTGAGTGCCGCTTGCAAACTGATGTCGCAATAAATCTGTGTTTCTAGCCAGGCTGTGGCTGAGCTTTACTCTGGCACTGAGGGGCCCTAGCAGCTCCCCTGGCAGGGTGGGCTGTGGTGGAGGCTGCGCTCACCCGCCTGATGAGTCCATAGTGCAGAGGGTGCCCCCGGCTTTTGCTCTGGCCTGTCCCCCTGCACCCCGTGGCTTTGCCACCCAGGAGCCCAGGCACGTGGGAGCACTGTTGGGGATGGGGGGTGTCACTCTCCTGCACGGTTTGTCCCTGGGCACTGCGCTGGGAGGTTGCCTCATGCCACTACTGCAAGAGTGTCAGCATGGGCAAGCATGATTCCCCAGGGGTTAACAGCAGGCAATGTTCCCTCAGCCCCACTTGGTCCTAAGGGTGCAGGATCACTGGGACCAGGCTGCCCACAGGGGGATTCACTGCCCCCGAGGTGCATGCAGCACGTCGAGGTCCCCAGGCAGTGGGGAGAGCCCCAACATCACTGCGTCTCCATCCCAGGATGCTGTGGGCACTGGCACCCAGGAGGCAACACGGTCCTGAGCACCCGAGGCAGCCGCTGGCCATGGCAGAGGCTGAGCACCCCAACGCAGCTGCAGAGGGATCTCACAGGCAGGTCCTGAGCCCAGGGGTTCCTTGCAGGGGCTGTTTTGGGAGGAAAAACACCACCAGTGAGGCACCGATAAACTGCAAGGGATGGGCAGGCAGGGGCCAAGACTGCTCCATGCAACCCTTTGGCACTGTGTCATTGCAGCCCTGTACAGCAGCAGCAGCATGAGAGCTCGCACAGGCAGCAGGAGGTGGAGGAGGCACCTGCAGCCCATCCCCAAAATCCACTGAGAGGCAAGTGCATTTTAACCACCGTACCTCTCCTGACGTCCCACCACCTGAGGTGAGATAACGCTGCTGTGCCACAGGCTACCTGAGGACCCCCTTGCCCTGGCTCCCTGTCCCTGTAAGAGGCTTTGGCCTACCTGCTGGCCCCTCATAAAGCAATTTAGATTATGTCCCAGAGAGGAAGGGACCATGTTCCCCGCTTGAACGTCACCACTGTTACCCTTGCACCAGTGAAATCATGTTTGCCATAGGGTTAACACACTCCTGATAATGGCAGTCACGCTTTCTCCCTTTCTCACCAAGCAAGGGGCCACTCGGGGACCCATTCCCAGGGTGACGCTCGCTGGAGGGGACCAGGGTGGATTTCAAGGCAAAGGCTAGTCACCCCCTTCTATGGCCAAGGGACAAAGTGCCACCTCAGCCTCAGGCTGGCCGAGTTACTTATTGCTGCCTGGGGGAGAAGAGAGCCCTGGGTGTAAAGGATGGAAAGCGTGCTGCCGGCTGCAGCCCCCAGGAAATGCCTCATGTTCACTTAAGTCCTTCAGCCGTAAATGTTTTGTTTCTGGGCAGCTGACGCAGAGAGGAGGCAAGAAAATAGTTTGTATGAGAGGTTGTGCCTCTGAAGAGGAGGAATTCCTGAGCGCTGTGTCCTCGCCCCTCGCCTCCCACCCTGGCCTCCGGGGCCAGACATTGCTGCCTGTGTCTGCAGGCAGGGGCTCCGCTAATTAAACAAAGGGGCATTTGAAATGCTCAACGCAGAGTTTGATTGCACTGGTTTATTAACACTTTAATTCAAGCAGCGGAAGGGAAGATTTATGCTTTTAGAGGAGTCAGCTTTTGTGCAGCTTCACCTCAAAGGAGAGAAGCGGCAGCATAGGCAAGGGCAGGCAGAGCAAGGCGCTCAGGTACAGAAACATCTGTGGTTTGGACAGATGAGTGCAGGGCAGAGGCTCTGCAAGGGGCCCCTTGAATTTCTTTCTCACCTGCGCAATGTCAACCCCCCGTTCTGTGGGTGCAGCAGGCTGGCTTTGGCTGTGGCACAGCAGGAGAGGAGCTGATGAGAATCACACTGAAAAGGTGGTGAGCCTTTCCCCAGCCCCTCGTGCCTCTGGCCCTGCCAAGGGGGAGCTCCTGCATTAAGCCAGGTTTCTGCCCTCCAGCTTTCCTGGCCTTTAACATGAACGCACCCAAAGATGTGAAACTTGGCTACACAGCAAGACAGCTTGAAAAGGATTTTCCACTTCTTTACCAGCAGGAGCAGAGGATGGGGAAGGAAAGGACACCGAGTGCACAAGTGCGGTGGTGGTGGTGGTTATCTCTGCCTCACGCAACAGCCATGTTCCCTGTTATCAGTAACCCAGGTCCTCAAGGGCAGGCTGGATGTGGCCCAGCCCAGGGTCAGAGAGGACGGGAGCACGGACTGCCCTGGGAGCCAGCTCCGCCAACAGCAAGCGTGAGCGAAATGATGGCTCTGAGCCAGCAGCACGGTACAAAGTCAGCCCCTCGGGTCGCCTCTTGCCCCTTACCAGCTCAGTGGGAAAAGCTGAGGGTACTCCAGGTTTTCCCACAGGAAAGCCAGGGAGGAGCATGGCCCCTGCTCGAGACAGGAGCAGGATGCAAGGGGGACGGGCAGCCATGGGGAAAGCAGAGGAGGGGAGAGAGGAGGGCTGGGTGGGGAGCAGCTGCCTCCTCCAAGCTCCCGAGGTGGAGCCCTTGCCTCGCAGGACAGCATGGTGGTGCAGGGAGCCTTGCAGCCTCTTGCTGGAGGACCAGACTGCCATGACTAATCCCTCGTCATAAGGAAACAAGTCTTTCCGCTCTCTTCTTCTTGCTCTGGATGGTGCCTCAGATGAAGATGGGGGCAATAAAATACTAATATGCCCTTATCTTCAAAAGTAATAGAGGCACACCCAAACCTACAGCCGCACCTGGGCCAGGGGCTGCAACCTCATCGATGGTCATGAGAAACATGCAAAAAGTCCTGACAACTTCTTCCAAAGAGGGAACAACATATTCTCATCACCAAGGCCTTTGCTGCCAGCCCTTGCCCACCGAGCACCCCACCCACCACCCACAGCACCCCTGGCCATGTCCTGGCCAAAGCATCCTCCTGTTTCCCTGGCCCAGCAGCACCCGGCCACTGCCCTGTGCAAGTGGAGCCTCTTCTCGCGCAGAGCCCTGGGTAGGGATGCCTAGGGGGTGAAAGGGCACAAGTTTGTCTCAGACCCAGCCAGATCCCACACTTCTTGCCTCCCTGGAGTGCTCCAGGAAAGCAGAGCTTAGGGCTTTCTGGCATCCCCAGCCTGCCTCTCCTTCCTGCCTAGCACAGCTGATCCAAAGCAACAGTGAACAATCCGTGCAGGCTCTCTGAGGAGTACCAGGCCAGGTGCTGGGAGAGCCTGTCTCTGCCCGCAGCCCCCGGGAAGTGCTCAGATAGGAGAGGCAGGAGGGAGAAGAAAATTCAGGCCAAGTTCCTGATGGGCCGAGGCACTTGGAAAGGGTCTCTGCATTCTTCCACCCTCCTCCCAGTTGCTGCACACTCCCAGCTGCCTCCTGCGCCGTGCTGGAGCCTCCTGGCCCCTTGGCAAGCCAGGACTGGTGTGGAAGAGGACAAACTCTTCCTACCCATGGCATTACAGCAGCCTTTTCAGGAGCAGCAGAGGCTGTGCTATGGAGAGGGGCTGCTCTCAGGCACTTAAAATCTTGGCTCCTGGGCTGGGCTAAGCAACAGCTCAAGTCATTGACTGTGCTGGTGGAAATGGGTGATGCAGCTCCCACCCCAGCCACGCCTCAGGCCCCACCTGATGTCCCCTCTGGTGGCCACGGTCTAGCCCAGGAAAAAGCCTCATGGTTTCACCTCAGAGAATCTATGATGCTCTGCTGGCAATTGCACTCAGACTTTACCTCCAAAGGTTTCCTGCTGTTCCGAAGCCCTGGTGATTGCCCGATCTGGAGTCACACAGCCAAAACACTGCCATGAAACCATTGGTGCCTGGCTCTAATTATTTTAATGGGAGATGTTGCAATAGAGGTGAGGGGTCGTGAGAAATCAGCTCCTCTTCAGGAAACGCCTTCAGTCAGATGAAAAGCCCGTCCACAAACTCACGGCTTTCCATAGCCGCCTGGAACAAGCCTGTTTAAAGGTGTTTTAAATGACCTTTTGGTCTGTAAAGAAATATGAGAGAAACAGGGCAGAATTAACTCCATGGCACTGCAGAGCACAGAGACCTTTGGGTGCACCAGAGGAGATTGCTAGAAAGCACCTTCCTGGCTGGGTTTGAACAACAGCCCGGAAATCTATTATGAGTTATAAAAAGTATTTATCTCAGAAAACCACAATGCCTGTGAAGAGGACATAGAGGTTTGATCTTCCAGGCAGTACATTAACATCATAATCAGATTTCTCCGCAATTTGAGTCTCATCTATGCTACAGGAGTTTCAGGTTAGTGATCTTAGCAAACCTAGTATACATCCAATCTATAGCAGCAAGAGTAGGCTTTATCAATAGAACCTACACCAATTCAGCAAGCAAAATAAGCTTTATCAGCAAGACACACTTTTATAGTGAGTAACCATAAGCTCTTCAGGGATTTTACAGAAATATCGGTGAAAATAGGCCCCATCTCTAGACAAAATCTGCCCTGATGAACAGGCCTAGAGAACCGAAGAGAAATTGTTCTGCACTCTCGGCAGCTCCACTGCCAATGAGTGGTTAAACAGCACTGCAGTGCACAGAAGAGATGAAGACCAGAGAATCCCAAACACCTTTACATGGACAAACTGAGCTGCAACCACATTAGCCAGTCCACAGAGCTGTTCCAAGCAATCCAGTCTCCATTCTCGTGGTACACTTGAGGGCACCAACATTTTGGCAGCTACTATCCTAAGTTCATATCTAGAAGGTGCTCAGACTCCAGAAGCACTTGAGCCCCTCTGAGCTCCAGCTGGGAATCTGGAAGAAGCAAGAAGTCACCCTGTAAGCAGAGAAACCAGGGAGGCTTCATCAGCTCTGAGGTTGCCTCTTATCTCTACTAAGGATTTCAGAGAAGAGGTGTGCTTTGATGAAGCTTTTTCCACACTGGAGAATTTATCTTTTGTCAAGGCAGGTGCCTTTTTTCACAGAACTTACAACACTCTCTATTTCTGGGATGTCCAGCCTGCTAAAAAAAAAAAGGCTAAAACCACGGCAAGACCCACGTCACAAACAGTGTGACTGCCTTGAACTTGCTTTCCTAGAAAAGCTGTCTCTAGGTTTCTCGAGTCACTGGAGCAAAGTCCCACACCACTGACTGTACCTGGCAGGCGCTCCCAAGATTGCTCCAACAGATGCATTTTCATTACCCGAATTTTTAGCCCTTTTGTTTTGGGGGAGTGGGAGCAATTCCAGCCTTCAGTATTTTCCAAGGCATAGAGAAGCCCAGCGAGTCTGCAGGCATTACAGAGCTAAGGGCAGACTGCAGCCATCACTACTTTCAGGACCATGATGCTGCCCTGCTCTTTGAGCTATTCTAATACACTTTTATAGGAATGAAGGCGCTGCCCTTTGCCTTTGGATTTTCCCCTGGCTGCAGCGGAGGCCAGGCACTGGATCTCACAGAGCGTGGGTAGGCAAGGAGGCAATTAACCTCTGATCTTCCCCGCAACTGAATGCTTCCTCATTGGCCTTCTGCTCTCCCCAGCCTACGTTTATTTTAATGGTGTTTCCAGATTGCCAGCTGGCAGGTCCTTTCACTCCAGGCCCGGCCACTGGCCTGAGCAAGGCTGCTCTCTCCATCTCTGCATAGGCAGAGGAGGCACAGGCTGCCTGCGCCCAGGGGAGACGGGCACATAAGAAACAGCAGATGGAAAAAACAATTAGCTCCTTGTTTTCAAGGCAAGGAGAGCAGGTGCTTCGGGACTAAGGATGTTCTTCAGCAATGTGAAGGACCTCTCTGCTGCAAAGCAAAGGCCCTGGAAGGGGAAGGCAGCTCCCAGCACAAAGCTCCCATAGCTCAGTCCCAGGGAGTGAGATGTGAAGAACTGCAGCTGCCAGAAGCCTGCTAACGCACATTAAATTTCTACCTCCCGGGGCAGAGCTGGCTACAGGAGACCTATCCCTGTAGCTGACATCCCAGGGCCTGCTCACAAACAAGGGTCTTGCTGTGAGTTATGGCCTCCTTCACAAAACCAAAACATCCCCTCTCCCAGATGTATTAGGGTGACTAGCATCCCACATAAGCCCCATGGCCTGATTTCTGGCTTGTAAGTCTGCACTTGAAACTAGGTACATTTTTACTGCACGTCATAGGCAGATCCAGCTAATTCACCCAACTTCAGTACTTCTGTCTGAGTAAAAGCCTTAGGGGGGGAAAAGGGAATAACCAGGGCAAAACACACTGTAAAGACAGCCCAGTATCATATGAAGAGACAAGTTTATCCCCAGCTGTCCCTGAGTGCAGCTACCCTTTCCCATGGGAGATCTGTGCAAAGCAGAGGCTGCCCACAAAACACAGCGCTAAAGCTCCCAGCTTGCCCTGAAGAGAGCTGCACTGCCCACAGCAGCGTGAGCTGAGGGGAAACATGGCACTGCTCTTCCCTGGCTCCTCACACCACCTGCCTGCTCCTGCACACCTCTCGCAACGCTGGAAAACAAGGGCAGAGCAGGCTGGGTTTCCCCCGAGCCTTGCCAGGGCTGCTGGCTACAGCCCAAAGACTTCATGGGGCACAGCACGGTACTGACAGGGAGGACACAGAGAGCTCTGGGAGGAGAAAGCTTTGCCAAACAGCCTTATCTTTGAGATGCTTTTGTGACCTCTTCAGATGCAACAAGTATTTATCTTCACTACACAACTTACTCCACCCAAACTACTATGGCATCAACCTTCTGGCACAGGCACTGTTGAGCGAGCTTTGAAAGATGCAAGAGAGAAGTGCCATATTTCAAAATCAGGTACTTTGATACCAGCTTATCTAAGGAAAATTAATAGCTGCACTGTTTGCCAAGTTACATCCATTTAGGAAACGCTCCATCACAGAACCACTCTGTGTGTTATTTCTTTACTCAAAAAATGTCTAAAGATCCACATATTGCTGTAAGGAGCATATATTTTGCCTTCCTGTAATGCGAGACACAGAGATGTGAGAATATGAAGCATGTTCACAAGCTGTTAAACACTTCCATGAGCTCACAGATCTCTGCTGATTGATGCTTGTATCAAAGCTGCCCTTTGCTCACCACCTCCTCATTCAGCAAAGCCCAATTCCATCACCAATGCCTGTGCGTCTGTTTTCTGTACATCATGCAAACATGTTCTCCTTTCCCTGGGTGGCAGAAATTAATCAGGAAGAGCTCTGAGTTATGCAGGCTCTGCCACGGCTCCTTCCTGGAGATGGAATCTAGCCCAAGAGCTCCAAATGACATGACAAACATTGGGGACATCTGTGAATAATCTTCTAAAAAAATAAGGTTGAGTAGTATTTAGGGATAAAGTTCAGATCCCAGAGCTAGTTATAATGGGATGGAATAAACAAGAGGCAAAGAGGAGCAGCAGCAGCTAAGATTACTATCTCAACATATGTTCTGTGAAGAGCACTAAGATCAAGCCTGAAGGAGGTGTGGACATTTCCTGCTTTAGAAGCAGCTTTGGAGAAGAAAATAAAGGTCTATCTCTTCCCCCTGCCCAGGGTAGATGCTTCAAAGGATGACTGGCTTTGGGGAGAAAACTTAGAAAACTTCCTAGCATGATGAGAAGCATGACAGCTCCCCAAGATCAGTGGCTATTTTGTACCTCAACTGGCAATATGTCAAAAGCAAAAAACCAAACATGAATGGAGATAAGAAATGCTACTTTCAACCCATGAATGGAGAGCGATAAGGGAGCTGCCTTCAAGCTCAAGTGTTACCACCTGCAGTACTGACCTGAAAACACAGTAAACAGCACAATCTGAAAATGTCAAGAGAGGTCATGGAAACAGCTCTGAGATCTAGAAACATGAGCTGGAAACAAAACAGGATTCAACCAGACAGGAAATCAGGAATGACATACACAGAGACAGCACCTATAGACTGCAGAAAAAAACCACAGTTGTATAGACACATCCTTTCTATCTCCACTAGCAACAGTGAAAGTAACTTGGGCAGTAATGCGTGTAAGTCCAGCCATGGGGGAAAGGAGATGGCAAAGTCCTTACCATGCAGGATGGGGCACTCTCTGTCCACATAGCTGTGTTGCTCAACTCTGACTTTCAGGCAACACATACTACATGTTGGGTGATACCACCTAAACTGCTGGTTCCTGTCACATGGTCTCATGCCTTTCCAAGATACATGAAGTGTTTGAGTCAAAGGAGCAATGCTGTTTTGGCCACCCAAGCACCCTCTCCTCCATACCCACCATCTGGGCAGCAGAACATGCTTCAGGAAGGAAAGTGAATGCATGGCTATAGGGAGGGTTTCTCCTCAGCGCCTTTAAGCCAGCCATTTTATACCTGTAAGAAATTGGGTTTGATTCAGGAAGCTTCTAAGCTGGAAATAAGTACAAGCTTGAACAAAACTGAACTACATGCACTTGCCCTTGCCCTTAGTTTCTTTCCATGAACCATGCTGGGGGCAGGACAGGGAGCTGCAGCATCCTTTGGTCTGAGTGCAATCGTTCCACTGTGTCATGTCAGGCTGCTCTTGAACCTCCAAAAACTCCATCATCCTCAACATTTCCCAGGTTAAAAGGATGGTCATGTCGCTGACTAAAGAAGAGCCTAAGAAAACAAGCCTAAAAATAAAGTTTAAAGGCAGAGCACCCACACATCTGTTGAAAGAAGCTGGGCTCAGCCTTGTTAGCCTAGAGCCTTGCAGCAGATCTGACTGCAAGCCCCAGCGTCACCATACCACCAACTGTTCCCTTAGCTACACAGGAAGATAAACTTAGTTCAAGGAACCTTGTGTTGCTACATTATTTAACAAACAAACAGATGTATTAAAAAAAAAAAAAACAAAAACAGAGGTAAGGACCCAGTTTAGCTGCTGTGTGGGCTTTTCAGACCAATGGACTCAAGACTGCTTCCCAGAGTGAAAGGTACCAAATCCTGAACTTCAGCACAAAACAGGAGAGACTCTGCTCTAGCCAGAGCCAGTCGGCTGTGTTAGTCACAAGAAGACTCCACCATGGCCACAGAGGAGTGCCTGGGCTGTGCTTTCCTGGGATACTTCTTGCACCAGGAGCTAGGCAGCCACCACCAAGGTCTCCCTGCCTCTCTGCTGCTCAACCCAGACCACTAAGGAGCACAGCAAAGAGGCCATTGGAGGTGTCCAGTGGCCAGGCATGACCCAGCCTGGCTGTGCCTGGAGCCATGCTTGTGCTGCAGTCCCCTCTGCTCACACTACCCCTGGGTTTCCACTGCCTGGGGAACCCCAGCCCCCAGCAATGGGGAGCAGAAAAGTCACACTGGTCCTTCAAGACCAGAGGAGGGTGAGGAGAACCCCCTGCCCCACTAGAATGATAACCTAGAGCACAAGTAAAGAAATGAGGGTTTTATTAATGATCATGTGCAAAAGGCACAGAGGCAGGAGACAGACTACTCCAACATGAGGTCTGTCTCCTCCAGCATGCTCTGCAAAGCATCATCCTCCGGATCGGACACAAAGTTAGTACCCTAGAGCTCCGAGTGGTGGAGGATAAATGACAGAAGCCAGCTAACATTCATACACAGGTTCTTAAGCTTCTCCATAACACTGTGGACAAGAGAGCAAAAACTAAGAGCAGAGTCAGTGGCAAGAGCCTGGATCTGATATCTCCCATCACACAACGAGCTGCTATCCCCCTTCCTACCAGGAGTATCATGTACACTGGGGTTCCTTGCTCCATCCCATTCTTATCTCCATTACAGACCCAACACTGTGCAAGGAATCCAGCAACAAAGTGCCACAAAACAGGAGAGACACGAGATAGACAAAGCACCTTTCTCTATGGCATCTTTGAAGCCAGATCAATTATTTGGATTCCACTTCCTCACAACAGCAGGATCCTCACCTATAACCCAGTTACCTATACAGCAGGGTGATGGACAGCAGGGAAGCAGTGTCCTATGGAAACAGCAGCCCACAATGACTCCTGTCCTCTCCCTGCACCTAAGGGATGACAGGGACTACCAACCAGCCAACTCACAGCTCTGACCTCTTCACATCTTCTTTCTCTGGGACCCTGCAGGGGGGAATTCTTGAGTCTCTCCGTGAGTCCAGCCTTTTCCTCTGCAAACCTCGCCAGCTTTGCTTTCCATTTGTGCAAAGCATTTGACACGGTCCCGCACAACATCCTCCTCTGTAAACTAGAGAAGCATGGGTTCGATGGATGGACCACTCGGGGGATAAGGAGTTGGCTGGATGGCCGCGTGGTCAACGGCTCAATGTCCAAGTGGAGACCGGTGACAAGTGGTGTCCCTCAGGGGTCTGTGTTGGGCCCGGCCCTGCCAGCCCTCTTTGTCGGCGACATGAACAGTGGGATAGAGTGTACCCTCAGCAAGTTCAATGATGACACCAACCTGTGTGGTGCCGTCAACATCCTGGAGGGGAGGGATGCCATCCAGAGGGACCTTGACAGGCTGGAGAGCTGGGCCCGTGCCAACCTCATGAAGTTCAACCAGGCCAAGTGCAAGGTCCTGTATGTGGGTTGTGGCAATTCCAGGCACAAATACAGGCTGGGAGGAGAATGGATTGAGAGGAGCCCTGAGGAGAAGGACTTGGGAGTGCTGGAGGATGAGAAGCTGAACATGAGCCAGCAATGTGCCCTTGCAGCCCAGGCGGCCAACCGCATCCTGGGCTGCATCAAGAGGAGCGTGGCCAAGGGAGGTGATTCTCCCCCTCTACTCTGCCCTGGTGAGACCCCACCTGGAGTACTGCGTCCAGTTCTGGAGTCCCCAACATAAGAAGGACATGGACCAGTTGGAAAGGGTCCAGAGGAGGGCCACAAAGATGATAAGAGGGCTGGAGCACCTCTCCTATGAGAACAGGCTGAGAGAGTTGGGGCTCCAGTTCAGCCTGGAGAAGAGGAGGCTCTGGGGAGACCTTATAGGGGCCTTCCAATACCTCAAGGGGGCCTACAGGAAAGATGGGGAGAGACTGTTCAGTAGGGCCTGTTGTGATAGGACAAGGGGTAATGGTTTTAAAATAGAGGAAGGTAAGTTCAGATTAGATATTAGGAATTTTATTTTTTTTTTTATGTTGAGGGTGATAGAACACTGGAATAGGTTGCCCTGAGAGGTGGTGGATGCCCCATCCCTGCGAACAGTCAAGGCCAGCTTGGACGAGGCTCTGAGCAGCCTGATCTGGTTGGAGATGTCCCTGCTCCTTGCAGGGGGGTTGGACTAGATGACCTTTGAAGGTCCCTTCCAACCCAAACCATTCCATGATTCTATGATTCTGCTGCAGAGCTTGGCAGTAACACATGTATTTCTTGCTGCAGGGCAAGCTTTCCGTCTTCTGATCTCTGAGCAACACCAGTTCCTGCTGGCATTTCAAGAACTCTGTTTTCAGGCAACATTTCTGAGGCTCAATTTTCTCCACCTGGAATGGGAGGAAGGTGCATGCACAGGTATTGTATCAATTGGTGTTGTGATTTAACCTCAGCCAGCAACTAAGCCCCAGAAAGCCACTCACTCACTCTCCCTAAAGTGGGATCGGGGAGAGAAATTGGAAGCATAAAAGTAAGAAAACTCACAGGTTGAGATAAAGTCAGTTTAGTAGGTAAAGCAAAAGCCATCAGCACGAGCAAAGCAAAATAAGGAATTCATTCAATACTTCTCACAAGCAGGCAGGTGTTTAGAGCCCACACAGAGTTATTGGGCACCAAAGCCAGGTTAGGTTAGGTCACTGCTGCAGTTCCACTGCTTCTTGTGAGGCTTGTCCTCCTGTGGTTTGTGTGGTTCCTGCTATAGTAATTCTTGTAACATGCAACTCAAATGATGGTTTACAACAACTCAGAGGTACACCCATTACAATCTCCACCCTTGGTCCCGTTGGGTCAGCTTACAGGGTTTAATATCGCAATGAACTCCTCTTGCCCCTGCTCTGGTTCAGACTTATCCGTGGACCACAGTCCCTTAGGGGCATACCTGCTGCAAGTGGAGCTTTATCTATGAGCCACCGTCTCTTCAGGAGTACACCTGCTGTGGCATAGACTTATTCACAGCCACAGTAGCTTTGAGGTGCACCAGTTCCAGCATGGCCTTATCCACAATGCCATCAGAGATATACCTGCTCCGGCATGGCCTGGCCTTACCCACAGCCACAGTCCCTTCAGGAGTAAACCTGCTCCAACATGGCCTTAACCATGGCTGCAGTCCCTTCAGAGGTGTACTGGCAATGTTGTGGACTTCAAAGTGTTCCAGCATGACTTCATGCACAGCCGCTGATGCTTCAAGGTGTACCTGCTGTGGCATGGACTTATTCTACAGCCACAGATACTTCAAAATGTCCCTTCTCCAGTGTAGACTGATCCTTGGGCCACAATCCCTTCAGAGGTATTGTGGTATACCTGCTGCAGCACGGACATAACTGTGGCCACAGACGCTTCAAGGTGCTTCAGCATGGCAGCAGTAAAGAGAAACAAAAGGGGCTTGGGGAAGAGCTGAAAATAAGAGCAACAGGAGGTGTTTGGCCCCATGATGAGAGAAACAGCTTTGATAATTACTGCTGTGAGCCAGCTAGGGATGAATCAGACTGTTCTTATCACACAATGTTTTCAAAGCTGGTGTAACGCAGTGGCCTTCTCTCTTCCCAAAGATCCTGTAAGGAGAAGCAGAAGGTCAAGCAGATAGATCTGCAGTCCACCAACCAGCAGCATCACGTGCAGAGGGCCACAGCGAGAGAGGTGCCAAGGTCCACTCGGCTGCTCTCCTGAGAACTCAGCAGCCCCAACCGGTGGGCAACCTGTGGGCAGGCCCGGTGGGCAGGCAGAAGGGACGAGTGTGGGACACAGCCGGGCAGCCCCTCAGCCAGGCAAGTAGTGCCACCGTGCGGGAGCAGCCCGCATTGCCCGCTCGTGACACGGGCCGTAAGGGTTTCAGGAGTGAAAGAGAGACGTTGAAAATACATCAATAAGTAAATACATCATATCTCAACACCTCCCCAAAAGTTAAAGAGAATGTGAGACTTATCCAGAGAAATTCTCTCAGACAGAAACCTACTTGGTATGGGGTTTTCTCCTCTGATCTGCCAAGTAGGATCATAGAATCACAGAGTATCTCAAGTTGGAAGGGACCACAAGGATCAAGTCCAACTCCCTGCTCCTCGCAGAACAGCCTAAAACTAAACTATATGACTAAGAGCATCGTTCAGATGTTCCTTGAATTCTGGCAGGGTTGGTGCCATGACCACTTCCCTGGAGAGGCTCCTCCAGTGGCTGACCAACCCTTCAGTGAAGAACTTTTTCCTAATGTCCAATCTGAACTTCCCCTGACACAGCTTCATACAATTTCCTTGTGCTCTACTGCTAGTCACCAGAGAGAGGAGATCAGCAACTCTCCCTCTGCTGCCCTCCTTGAGGGAGTTGTAGACTACAATGAGGTTGCCCCTCAGCCTTCTCTTCTCCAAGCTGAACAAACCAAGTGACCTCAGCTGCCCCTCCTAAATCTTATCCTGGAGGCCTTTCACCATCTTGGTTGCCCTCCTCTGGACACACTCTCATAGTTTGATGTCCTTCTTATGCTGAGGCACCCAACACTGCACATAGTACTCAAGGTAGGGCTGCACCAGTACAGTGTAGAGTGGGACAATCACCTCCCTCGACCAGCTAGCTATGCTGTGCTTGATGCACCCCACGACACAGTTGGCCCTTTTGGCTGCCAGGGCACACTGTTGACTCATATTCAAGGTGCCATCAACCCAAACCTCAGATCTTTTTCCGCAGGGCTGCTCTCCTGTCTCTTGTCCCCAAATTCGTATGCATAATCAGAATTACCCTGTTCTAGGTGCAGAATCCAGCACTTGCTCTTGTTAAATTTCATATGCTTGGTCATTGCCAAGCTCTGCAGTCTACCCAGATCTCTCTATAAAGCCTCTCTACCTTGAGGGACTCCACAGCTCCTCCTAGTTTAGTATCATCAGCAAACTTACTTAATGTACATTTGATTCCTGCATCCAGATAATTTATAAAAACATTGAAGAGCACTGGCCCTAAAATTGAACCCTGGGGAACCCCACTGGTGACTAGCCGCCAGTCTGATATAATCCCATTTACTATAACTCTTTGAGCCCCCCCCATCAGCCAATTGTTCACCCATTGTATAGACTTGTCTAGTTGCATGTTGGACATTTTGTCCAGAAGGATACTGTGAGAAATAGTATCAAAAGCTTTGCTAAAATCCAAACCCACCACATCTACTGGCTTCCCTTTGTCAACTAGATAGGTGTTCTTGTCATAAAAGGAAATTAAGTTCGTTAAACAGGACTTTCCCCTCATGAACCCATGCTGGCTATGACCAATGACTGCCTTGTCTCTCAAATATTTTTCAGTAACTCCTAGAATAATAACTCTCCATAATTTTACCAGGCACTGAAGTGAGACTGACAGGCCTGTAATTACCAAGGTCTTCCTTCTTACCCTTCTTCAAAAGTAGGACAATATTTGACAGCTTTCAGGTGACGTGGATGTCTCCAGACTCCCAAGACCTTTGAAAAATAATGGAGGGAGGTCCCATGATGACATCAGCCAGCTCTTTCAGTACTGTGGGCTGAATCCTATTGGGCCCCATAGACTTATGTGCATACAGCTGGAGCAGCAAGTCTTGAGCAAATTTCAGAGTCAGCTGGGAGTTTATCATCCCCCTCCAGTCATGGTTTTCCAAGACAGGGCTTTGGGGGTCCCAGAGCCCATAATCAGTGTTGAAGATAGAGGTGAAGAAGATATTAAACATCTTCACTTTGTCTACATCCCTATTTGTAAGGTGACCAACCTCATCAAGTAATGGACCAATGTTACCTCTGATCCTCCTGCTGTTAACATATTTTAAAAAGCCCTTCATAGTACTGGCCAGCTTGAACTCTAATTGAGCTTTGGCTGCATTAATTTTCTCCCTACGATGGCAAACAGCATCTTTGTAGTCCTCTTGTGTCATGTGTCCTTGGTTCCAATGTCCATATACTTACCTTTTCCACCTAAGTTCTAGAAGATCCCTGCTCATCCAAGCCAGCCTTCTGCCCCACTTGCTTGACTTCTGACACTTTGGAACTGCCTGCTTCTGTGCTCTTAGAACACGGCTCTTAAAAGTGACCAGCATTCATGGACCCCATTACATTCAAAAGCAGATTCCTAGGGGCCCTTACTAACTAGTATTGGGCCTTCACAAGGGAATCTCCTATGACAATAACCTGTCTTTTTTTCTTAATGGAAGTGGTCTTGATGTGAGGCGCAGGCCAACTTGACCTTGGTGAGACCTCCAACCTATATGGACCATTGTCCTCATCACTGTTTGGTTCCACTTGCAGAGTCTTGGACCTATTATACAAAGGCACCTGGGAACGTGGGGCAGTCACAGAGGAGACTCACCTGCTGTGCCAGGCAGGAACTTTTTGCCATTGCCCCCTATCCCTTAAGTCACTGCGTTCTGCCAGGTGGAGAGAGGATAGAGAATTCTCCATATCATACGTCCTTTCTGCCTGTTGGGCATGTCCCAGGGAAGGTAGGGTGCGATTCCGGTAATTTCTCTCTCCCAACTCCCTGATACTCCTCAACCTAGTCACCTCCTCCTGCAACTAAGTGGAGGAGTTCCTCTGCCTGGATGCATCTCCCACAGGTGTGCTCACTGCAGCTGTCTGGTACTGGTGTAAGAGCAGGGCACACCCTGCAGCCCAGCACCCGTCTGGCAGCAGGTTCCCATCAGAGCTCTGTCTGGGAAGCTGTGTCAGACCAACAAAAGGGGAAAAAAAGAGCAAGTTTCTCCTTACTGTCTTACCAAGGGGTAAAAAGTTCTTTCACCTGGAGAACAATAGGATAACAAGAGAAAAGCAGCACACACTTGTATGCAGGACCCAACACGTCTCTTTCCCCTATCCTCGCTCCAGGTAGTGGAGCTGCAAACTGGAATTGGATATACTCACCCCTTCTGGTATTTCTGTCTGCATCTGGGTCTCTTCTCCTCATCGTTGTATTCCTGCTCCACGGGTGCCAACGGTTTCTGCAACAAGAGCAGTAAATCATTCTTGAGAGTGCGAAAGAACAGTTTGACTCCCCTCTCCCACCAAAAATCTCCTTGCCTTTGACATCTATGCAATGTCTCTAATCCTTCAGGATTTCAGACACAAGATGAACAAAAGAATAGGTGAAGAATCAAACACTGTGTTTTAAGGGCTTAAGAGAAAAAGAGCCACTTGAATCCCAAAATAACATAGATGAAATGAAGTATACACTATGAGACAGAGTTCAGCACACCACATAGTATGCCAGTCATTTCTGTTTCAGTTTTGAGTTGAAGAGAAATGCATTGTAACCCATGTGGGCAGCAGAGACAACTAATTCCAGCTGCTTTTAAGGAAAGGAACTGTCACAGTCATGAGTTATGTGGAAAGAGTCTATAGGAAAAGTTCCCTCTACGTGCCATTATACATTTGCAGTCATGTCCTGAAGCACAAGATAAAAATCCTCCATATACAGGTTTAAAACAGAAATGTAACTATTACTTTTCTGGCAGACACAAGTACTGCACAGATGTTTTCACTGAACTGTCCAACACACTCCCCCCTCAGACAATAACACTAACTTAGAAATTATCTGTACACCCAGGCAACACTACTTCTTCTACAGTACCTTACTTGCTTGCTCTGCTCCGCCACCACCTTGCTGATTGCTCAGTTGAACCAGGTCAGTCTGAAGGTACTCACGAATCCCACAGTCCGTTTGTCTGGCATGACAAAGAACTGTATCGCATCTGTAATCTGCATTGCTTCCTCTTCCAGATCACTGACTTTTAATGTATCGATGAGCTTTAAATGGAGGCAGTCCTGTATTAGCCTCCGGCTCTGTTGAAAAGTGGCTCTATTATGCAGCGTCTAGGCTATAAAAACTTACTCCTTGACCTCCAGAGCCAACTGATTTCCTTAATAGTTTATCATGAAAGCTATCTTACCTATCTTTGTGGAATGCCAAACTTCAACAGAAAATGGCAATTCATCTGTATAAATTGTTTGCACCCTGGAATTTGTTGATCAAATAAAATTATTTTCCTTCAGTAACATCCAGATGGTTGGTTTCAGTCCCAACCCTACCAGTTCTTTCTGCTTAGCATTTGAGCATTTGAGTAAGGAAGTAAAGTGTTTTTTATTCTCCAACAGGTCAGGAGGTCTTAACAAGAAACTGAATTTGGTTATTAGCAGTTTTACCATTCAACTGTAATTCAAGCAGCACATTTAACTAAAACGCATCCAATCCTTCAGAAGCAATGTAATTTAAATGACCAGACTCCTCTAGATCAAAGGCTGTTATTTTAAAGGCATCAGGTAAAAAGGGGTCAGGCAGTGACCAAAGCAAGCATGTACTGAAACGTGTTTCTATTTCAACATTGCCTATTTTAATGAAGATCTGTATTCACAGGTATCTGGAAGGAAAACAAGTCAAAGATTTGACAGAAACCACTTGTATTTCAAGGATGCAAGATGGTATGGGAAAAAGTAATCCAGGACTCAATTAATTGAGTCTCCTACCTGTATTTGGGGAGGGGATGGTGATGACAAAACCAGCCTTCTGCTAACAATGTAGGGTCAGACTGGTCAGACACTGTACACACTCCACTTCAGACACTGTTCACATGGTACCCATGTCTGATCTGGTCTCTCTCTGCAAAAAACAATGCTCAGTCTGAGTACTTCAAGCGCGCAGTAAACACCAGGAAAGGCTGTTCAGAACAAGCGCTGCCACCTGACCCCAAAGCAATCCCAGCCCATTTGGAACAGGCATGGGATGGTCTGGGGCAACCAACATGTCTCTGCTGTCATGGATACACCCTGCCCATGGTGTGGCATCCCTCCCATTAACTACTGACCCAAGCTCCACAGGTTCAAATCTCAATTGCCTATAGGAAAGAGGAGTCCAGTCACTCCTTGGCAGCCTTTCCTCCTCTTGGTGGCATGTTCCCACCCCATCTCAGCCGAGGGAAACATCCAGGCCTTTAACACTGACAAAGCAGTGGCTAATTGGTTTCTATGCTATCATGCAAGCTGCATACATGTTTCCCAAGTTAATCTGTGCCATCTTTGCCTTCCAATAGCTGTTAAGTTTCTGTCCCAGCACAGTGATCATCCATCTTGAATAAAGAACTCTATAAGAAGCTGGGCAACTCCCACTGGCCCAAGAGGAAGCGCAAGGACCAACTAGGACAAACACAAACTCCTTCTCCAAGATCTTGACTTAGACTTGTGATAGGAGGTTTTAGCCTGGCACCTTAGCAACCCTTCTGTATCACCCACCCACAGCTGCAAAAAAAAAAATGGGCCAATATCATAATAAAAAAAATCAGGCTACAGGGGCCTTTCCCCAAGTGCACTCTTTCCCAGAGTGTGGAGTGTTGCAGCCCCAGGAGAGCAGGGGCCTGTAGCGAATACGTTGCCTGCTTCTCTGCACCCTGCACTGGAGGCTCCACATGAGCATCTGACTTTTTCTTTTGGTTTTGTAGGTGTGTTCTTGGTTTGGGGAGCTCTGCTAAAATGCACATGAACACAGGCTCCATTTTATTTCAGAGGAGTCTCCTCAGGGCTGGAGTCTTGTGAGGAGATGAGCTGGAGCAGCATATAGACTGTGTCCTTTCCTCAGCCAAAGGCTATTGGTCTGCACAAGACTTTAAGGACAAAATTCTCCATGCTCTGTAGGGGCATCAGTGGAGGAAAAAACAGGCCAGTTGCTTCACAATAACCAGACCTAAGAACATGTGCAGTGCTCAGAACAAAGGCTCTCTCATAGTGAAACTTCCTCCAAGCAGCAGCCTTGGGCACAGGTACTCTTACCCTTACTCAAGGTCCTCTTTGTTGTGTGCTCGACTCAGGAAGTTGCATTAAATTACATTAGTCACACCTAAACCTCCGCCCTGCACCAGGGGCCAGAAATTAAGGGAAAGAGCTGCTTTAGCCACTTCTGCTCAGAACAACAATAAAAAAATAGCCCTTCAGGAAGCACTGACACTCCAAACCCCTGATACAAAGGTTGATGGCAACACCATGGCCTGTGCATTGCATGCCAACAGCACATATGAGGTACAAACACCTGGCAAACCCCTCTGCAAAGATATTTTGGGCACATAATATTGAAGCTTTTTTCTTCCAGAAAGCAGAGCACAGGCTGGCTTAACAAACATACTAGAATTATCTGTGGCAAAGATGGTCACCTCCAAGGCATGTCATAGCTCTGAGATACTGCTGCAAGGTAACACTTAGAAGCAAATGCTTCAGTGACCACTTCCTAGCAGAGTCCACACTATCCTGTCAGAGCAGATCCCCTTCTGAAAATCACCCTGGAGGAGAGGCAGGCTGCCCATCCTCTGGCAGCACGTACAGCCACAGCAGTATTAAACAGTAGCTGGACATCCAGCTACCTAAAACCCGGACAGGCACCCCTTGTGCAGATGCTGGAACACTGGAATGGGTTGTCTAGAGAGGTGGTAGATGCCCCATCCCTGGAAAAGTTCAATTTGGATGGGGTTTTGAGCAACCTGATCTAGTTGAAGATGTCCCTGCTTGTTGGGGACGATGAGTATCAGAAGCCACAGGAATGAGAAAAGAGAAGCCATGGAAATGAGAAACAAGGGACTTTCCAAGAGAAGGAAAACAAAATAAAGGACATTTGGTGGTGGGTGGACAATCGGAGGGTATATAAGCACATAAGCCGTAACAATAAACAACTTTCGCTTACCACGCAGCGGGGGTCCATGACTACGTCACTACACCTGCTCATTGCAGGGGGTTTGGAGTAGATGACCTTTAAAAGATTCCTTCCAACCCAAACTATTCTATGATTCCATGCACACACTATTCTGATCCTAGGGACATACCAGGTCTCCTTGTTCAACTCTGGACACCGTGCAATGTATAAGCAAGGATCTAAGTCAAAGCTGCTCTTTGAAAATCCCCATTCACTCCTCTCCCAGATAAAAAGGGGTAAAAGACAAGTCCAACTAATGACCTCCCTTTGGCAGTCCTCTTCCTCACATAAATGATGAGCCAGTTGTTGTAGTACATCATGATCCCACAGTGGCTTTTGTTCTTGCAGGTGAATCCAAAGGTGATCTTCACCTTTTTGCTCTGAGGGAAAACATGTCAAGGAAGAAATAAACAATAAGCACCAGAGGAGGAGTAGGGGAGGTGCAAGTGTTCCACAGGATGGAGTGAAACACTCCAAAGAGGCTGCAGCATTAAGCAGCCCACGCTGCATTCCTCAGCATAACACCTTCCCTCTTCAGCAGGGAAAAAGTGCTCAGCCTTGGCCTGCTAGCAACAACCCCACGCACAGAGCCAATAATCACAGATAAGAACACACATAACTGATGAGGAGAGTTGGATACAGCTGTACTGAGCAGAGCCAGTCTGTCACTGCAAAGTCAAAATATACCTTGGTTACAGCTTTAACAAAAAAAAAAAAATCTGATACGCATTTATATTACCCTGATAACAGAACAGTCAAGATCTGGCCAAAGAAAACTGTCTTGGAGCACATCACAAATGAGATAACTAATGACTAATCATTTTACTTGTGATTGAAAGATAAAATGATCAATGGTTTACAAAACCAAATCAAGCACATCCACTCAGGGCTGAAGAAAACAACTAACAATGACACTAAGGTCCATCGAAGAGTGAATTCTCCTTCAGCAGACTCTAATTTCGCAAATTCAGTTCTAGACAGACCACTATTAGATGGGTAAATGGATTTAGGATTAAAATACTTGTTTAACCACTTTTTATCTAAATATATTTTAATTTGCTTACTTCTTAGAGCTCATGAGTTTGCAATGTCGTCACGTGCCTTCCAATACAATGCTGCTTTATCTGTACACAACAGGTGCTAACCTCCAAATATCGAGGGTCTGCTATTTTTTGTGCACTGGCTATGCAAGGTGAAAGCACCTCTGAAAGCAAGTGGAAAACCACTACTGCTTGGGCACTACCACTACAGGTTTCTAACCTGCTGCATTTCTGCAGATTATCTCAAAATACAGTGGCTGTGCAGTCCCTGGAGAGAGCATTAGCACACAGATGTGAACTACTGTGAAGCTACAAAAGCAGGAAAGCCATTTTATTGGTTCTTCAATTCCTGACTAAGTACATAGGTACAGAACTTAAGTAACGTCTTCTCATCTTTGGTCAATCTTTCCTATTAACATAAGCACAGAAATCCATGACACAAAATGAACTTTAAAGCCTGTAGGAGGAGAGGGGATAAAAGATGCTCAGGTGTAGCGCAAAACAGCTTAAGCAAAGTTATTTCTGGAAGGGATTTGAAGGGTAGATTGTTCTTTGCACTTGGCTTTACTTGGGCTTACTGGTTTCTGTTCTGTGGACACTGCTCTCCAAAAGCACATGTCAACAGGTAAGCCAAAAAAGTAATCTCATTCCCAAAGAGCTGGGGTGGCCTAGGAGAGGATGTTGGGAATGAGAATCAACATGCTCCAAGATTTCAGATGATTGACCCCTAGTCAGCCAGGGAAAGTCAGCAACCAGCTGCTGATGAACAGGATAGAAGGGAAGAAAGGTTTTTCTGGTCTCATACATTTTGATAAAGTGTTTTTTCCACTGAATTGAATAATGCCGTCACTTGAAACACATTTAAGCAGATATTTTCCCAAGCAAAACTGACCAGTCTCAGCAAAAGCCTCAAGACTTTCTCCACCTCATTCTCCCCTGACAGCACATTTGGCCTTCGGATATGGCAGGAACTGGCTCATGCACAGGATGAGCCATGAGCTCTATCACCCACTGCTCCAAAAGAAACAGCTTTGAGTGCTCACTTCTAAGCTTCACATCAGGATTTGGCTTCTCAAAAGTGATCAGAAGACAGGAAGAAGATAATTCAGCCTCTCTATTCATTTAAATCCTGGGTTTCTCTATGCATCAGACCAGACAGGCCTGAGCCCAGCTGTCAGGTTGGCCTGCAACTCCCCAGTGTGCTGAGGCTGCTGTGGGAGCAGAGTGCCAAGAGGAGACAGGAAGGATATGATGAATCTTGGCTTGTAAAAATCATATTCAACGCTGTCCAGGCTCTTGGCAATCAGCTGAGTGTTCACCTTCTTCTGTCACAGGACAATCTGCATGCAAGGCTTCAGGTACAAGATACTGCAGTATGCCTGGGAGACGGTCAGCGCAACAGAACAGGCAGGAGAATTCGAGTCACATGTAGTCTTTTCCAGGTGAACCTAAAATCTAGTCTGGATTTAATGTCTTTCATCCCCTGTGAGTTAAGCACAGAACAAAGCTGGGGGAGGGCTATCCTGCTCCCTTTCAGCTCTCATCAACTTAACTGTAATGAGTACTCCATTTCTAGGCCAGGAAACTCTGGAATCATCTTCCGAGAATGCAGAACATTTCTGCTGGGAATCTCTTCATTGTCTAGAAGTATGCTATCTGAGTATCATGCTTGTCTGTATCAAAATCCAGCTCTGGCTTCTCATCTTTATTTCTGAAAAACACCAAACACAAAAATAAAGACAGTCTCCTCCAATCATCAGCACCCTGGTCTGCTCTTCTGTATCAGGATCCTAAGGGAACTTTCTGAGGAGCAGCATATTTCACATGCTCCATGGATGTCATTAGTCAGTCATTTAATTACAGGTATTTCTCTGCAGAACTCCAAAGTAGCAGAACACTTCAGAACAGTCTTGATAACTCCCAGCGTGGCACTTCAAGCACGCAGTCATACAGAGGGAGGAGGTAGAAATCCCTGCTTTTGATCCTTCAGTGGCCAGACTGAATGACAGTGGCCTTAGATCACCCAGGCCAGGCACCGTCCTAAAGCTGTCTCTGCTTTTCGCTGTTCCCCAATCTCAGGGCATTGCTGCCTCGCCGCACATCTCAGCCCCATACCTGTGAATGTTCCAGATGAGGATGTGTGTGTCCTTTTAGCCTGGAATGGCATCGTACTCTGCCAGCAGCTCCCTCCTGGTGTTGAAGAGGGTATGCTCCAGGATGGTTTCCAGGCTAGGCACAGAGTCTTTTGTCATTTTCTCTAGAAGCCACAGAGTCAAGGAAAACAGGGTTGCTCAGTCCACTTACTTCCATTTTGCCACAGGGGCACAAAAAATTCAGCTGCAAACACCTGGCCACAGGCCTAACACTCCAGAGAAGTGTGACACAGGACAGACTACAGGAGGATGGTCTCAGAGAAAGACTGAGCCAGGACAGACATGACAGTGGGATGCTTTGAAGAAAAACTCTTAGAAGTATCAAGCTGAGTGGAGGGCAGCAATTTCATGCAGCTGATAATGTACAAGCAGTGCCAGGGAGCTGTATACTCTCAACTTCCTTTGGCATGAAGGAAACGCAGCCTGGAAGTATGCCAGCATGCCCAGGCAGCACCAAAGGCTACTACAGGTGTAGAAAAGCAGCAGAGAGCATAGAATCATAGAAT
>WHYT01014597.1:3542-80972 GCA_009806455.1 Tetrax tetrax
CCCCACCCCGGGACACGCCAGCTATTGCTACCCCCAGCTCTGCGAGAGCCCCAAATTGGGATAAAACAGGAAAAACCCACCTCAACCCACTCGCAGCCCCCGAAGCTGTGGGTGCGCACGCACCTGCTCCACGGGGCAGCCAGGGCCCCCCACCCAGGCTCAGCTCCATCGCCCCCTCCCAGCACCAAGGAGGGATGGGTGGGAGATGGGGGTCCTGGGCTTTCCCACCGCCCCACTTCCACCCCACAGCCCTGTGACAGGACCCACACTGGGCTAGGCTTGGGGAGAAATGGGGGCCCTTGGGCCGAGAGGGGACGCACACATCCCCCCCCCCCACGCCTCCATGCAAACCCTGACCCAGCTGTGCTGGGGGCCAGGCTCCCCCCGCCATCTCCCCCCTTTACCTCTGGGGTCCCCCCAGGACCCTGCTCCGCCATCGCCGCTGGCCTGCCCCGGGCAGGGGGCTCACACCTGCGCTGGCAGCACCCAAGGGTGCTCTCCCGGCCCTGGAGAGCCAGTGCACCCCGGAAACCCGGGGCGGGGTGTGTACCGCCCGCCCGCCCCGGCCCCTCATTATGGCTCAGGTTAAAACTATGCCCGGCGCGGAGGCCGGTAATAACCCGTGTGCCCGGGACGGGGCGGGATGCTCTGCGCGGCCAGGACCGGCTCTGGCACCAAACCCGTCCAGTCCTCTGGGGTTTGGGATCCACCCCCCTGAGCCCCAGGGACCCCCAGGCACAGGGACCGCAGCACAGGAACAGCACTAATTTCTCCTTTAATAAAACTAGGAAAGGAGGGAATAAAATTAAAAAAAAAAAAAAGTATTAGACCCAGATCCGGCTGTGGACTGGTCCTACCACGGCCAGGTCACAGTATTCACCGCCCTGCAGCCCAGAGGGCACGGGGGTGGCCGCCCCCCCAGCCCAGCAGAGCGAGGCAGGGCTGCTCCCCCCGAGGTTTTACTGCTGGTGATGCCCCTTGGAGAAAGGGGCCGGGGGAGACCCTGAGCAAAGGGGGCTGGGTCAGGCGCCAGCCCGGCGGGCACAGCCAGTGAGCAGGAGGACGCCAGCAGCGCCTTCAGTGACGCCGTGAGCAGTGACGCCCCGGGGGTCCAGCTCCCACCCTGTCCCGGAGAGAGCGCACAGCTCCGGAGCAAGAGCCACCCACAACTCCCACGCTTCCCCCATCACTTTCCCCCCCGCTGGCTCCACCGAGCCCAGAGACGCCCACCCGTGACAGGGAGGGGTTCCCACTATGTGTTCCCCTGCACAGTCCCTCTCCCCAGTGACAGCCCAGGATTCAGCTCCATTTTAGCCACAAATTAACGACCTCCCCCAAGCCCAGAGATCCCAAAGTCGCGGAGCTGCAGGCTACTCCCCTCTCACCCAGCCCACGGCTGACCCTGCACCCCGCCGTGCTCCCAGTACTCAGCATCAGTACGGAGCAGCCGGTGTTTGCCAAAGCACCGTCCCCTGGCCGCTCTCCTCCATTCCCCCTCTCACGGTGGCCCCGCTTCTCTCAGTGACACCCTGTTGGTGGCCAAGAGGCTTCTCCGTGCAGGCGGTGAAAGGGCTGCTGCTCCCGACGGAGAGGGGCTGGCACACCCCAGCACCGAGCTCCCAGCACCAGTCCCCGTCCCTCCTGACGGACCAAGGAAGAGACCTGCTGGGCTCACGGCTTCTTGGAGGATCCCGAGCCTCCCTCCGGAGCCTTCTTGGCTACAAGTGCCTTATCCTCCTTCATCTTCTTCAGCTTGACCTTGCTTTTGCCGGAGGACGAGAAGGTGAGCGAGGCCTTGCTGAACTCCAGGGGGAAGACGCCCACGTCCCCGTCGAAGCGGTTCTTGGACACTTGCAGGTAGCGCTTCCCCGGCCCCGTCATCAGCTTACGGTCCTGCAGGATGAGGACGTTGTCGGCCTCCTGGCTGGCCTGCGGAGAGAAAAAACATCTCCAGGAGGGTGCTGGGGATGCAGCCGGAGCCACAGGGCTCGGAGGCGCTCGCGGGCTGCCTGCCCGGCTCCTTTGAGCCATCCCAGGCCGCAGCAACTGCAGCACCTCCCTGACACCAACCCCTCACCTTCCCCTGGGACGCCCCCGCGACCTGCCGGGCAGACAGGCTTGAGCTGGAGCCACAGCACGCTTTTAGGGAAACGAGGGCGCACGGGAGGGCCGTGCACGCTCCCAGAGCACCTCCTGCCCACCACTGCAGGGTGGTTCAGCATCGCAGCAGAGGCTGGCGCACTCGGAGAGCTCATCCCTGCACCCTCCCCGGCTCCTTCTTTAATTATCTCATACTACGTCCCACTCACAGTCAATGAGCATTAATTAACTGCACGTAAAGCCCCAACAGAGCTTTAGCTGGCAAAGGGTTTGCTCCCTGCCTGCATCTCCCTACCAAGGCCTGGCCAAATCGGGACTGCACTCATCTTCAGCAGGTGACAGGGGTCCTGGAGACCTCCTGCCCCTCACACCTTTCAGGTCCCCAGCGATGACTCGGGGTGCTGGTGGGACCTGGGTCGGCTGCCCAACGTATCCCAGCCCCTTCCCAGGAACACGCTGTGCCCGAGGGACAGGAAGGGTCACCCCAGTCCGGCTCACCTTGGCAGAGCCGAAGATGGAGGCCGTCTGCAGCTCCTTCTCGTCATCCTCCTTGCGGGGGTGGATGACGAGCGTGATGTGGCAGGTGTTGTCCGTGGCGAACTTGCGGAAGGCACCGACGATGTAGTCCTGGGCAGCGAGCCTGCGATGGCAGCAAGGAAGGGGTCAGGTGCTGGCAGTGCCCAGCGGCGGGGGCAGGAAGGCGCTGCCAGGTTCGGCTCCGGGTTCTCTCTCTGTGGGGCAGCCAGGCCCACACGGGCAAAGGGATGGGGTGCAACAGGGATCGCAGGTGACCAGCTCACCCTTTCCCACCGCCGCCTCCCCAGGGCAGTCATCTCCCTTCAAAAAAAACTGGGCTGCCAAACGGGACTAAAGGGGACACCCTGTGTGGGTCCCCAGCCCTGCCGTGACAGCCAGCAGGGCCAGCTCCAGCCACGAGGGTGGCGGAGGAAGGAGGGGGCAGCTGGGAGAAGGGCTACCTGTCCACAGAGAGGTGCTCGTGTCCCATCATGAACTGGAGGTTGTCGACGACCACGTGGGTGATGTCATACATGTAGACAGCGTGCTGCATGGTGTCAATCACCGTCCTGGGCAGGGGGAGACGGAGATCAGGCGGGACCAACCACAGGCATGAGCAGAGGCGTGGATGGGGACGCTACGCCAGGCACACGGTCGGGGAGAGGCAGAGCGGGGAGGCACCAGGCTGGTGCCAACAGCAGCTGGCTGTGATGACCAGGCCCTGCGCACATCCCACCTCCACATCTCCTCTGTCGCAGGATGGAGGCAGCCCCATCCCCACAGGTAAGGGTGGCTGGACCAGGAGGACCCGGCTGCTGCCTCTGCCCACCTTTCCATGATCCCCCCCAGCCCATGGTCACCCTCAGGTCCCCCCTCCTCGGCACAGGGCAGTGCTGTCATGTGAGCAGGATGTGAATGGACACATCCTGCCCAGGGCAGAGGCTGGTTTTGGAGCAGCCACCTAGCAAAGAGACAGGTCCTCTCCCTTCACCCCCACCCCAGAAGGAGGCTGTGACAGTCCCTGTGACAGCGAAGATGCATCCGGTCAAGCCACACAGACCCAATGTGCCAAATCTGGGACTTAACCAGCCCCAGCATACCTCCTGCCAGCCCCCAACCCACAACCCACCCTGGGAGATGAGCCCCAGCTCCCCAGGGGCAAATGCCACCAGGGATGAAGGTGTGGAACCATACTTGATGTTCTGCTGGCCATGGAAGGTCATGAAGTAGAGCGGGAGGTCCTCAAAGCGGTCAGCCCATTCATCGTACAGCTCCAGCTGGTCCTCCAGGCGCTGGGCAGCAAACTGCGTCAGCATGATCTTGGCCAGGCGGACGTTGTTGATCTCGAAGCTGCCCCACAGCGTGCACACCCCCTGCATGCACAGGTCCAGTGCGTACTCGCTGATAAAGGTTGTCTTCCCGCTGCCCGTTGGGCCTGGCACGGGGACAATGACAGATAAATTAGCTGGGGGAGAAGATCTGACCTGTCCCGAACGTGCTGACGGGTTATTTAGAGGTGGAAGCACCAGGAAGTGGACTAAAAGCAGCCCATCCACAGCACTCCCCCCACAAACAAGCACGGTCTCACGCCAGGCTGTGTGCCTGGGCACACGCCTGTCACCCCCAGCGGGTCCCTGCAGAGTGTGGGGCTGGACAGGGCAGCTGGGGGGAGGCACAGGGAGGACTCAGACAGGAGGTGGCGAGTGGGAGCAGGGGGGACACACCCCAGGAGTCCCTGTGCTGCCCCAGGCAGGGAGCCCATCACCACACCAGCGCACCCGGCCCCACTGCACCCAGGAATGCACCCCAGCCTCTCATACACCCCCACTACTGGCTCAGCCAAAACCATGAGCAGAAAGGGGACCGGGAAGACTTGTGAGGCATCACCCCCAGGAGAGCGGAGCCACCAAAGAGCCCTCTGTTCCTCCCCGTCCACCAGCCATTCGCCCATCACCTGTGAAAATGGTGAGCTCCCCTCTGCGGTGCCCTTTGAGGAGCTTGTTGAGCTCAGGGAAGCGCGCCCACTTGACGCCAGCCACCTGCTCGGTGTTGACCAGCTCCCCGAACACCTCCTCGCGCAGCTGCCGGAAGGAGACAATGGATTTGTGGCTGGCGGGCAGGGCGGCACGCAGGATCTTGGTGAGGTTCAGGCCCTGGTTCAGAGCCTCCAAGGGCCGGGGCTGGAGGTCTCCGGGGCGCACCAGGGAGCAGCGCTTGAGGCTCAGCTTGCGAGCGAAGAGCTTGGCGGCTTCCCAGGAGCGCAAGTCCTCCCCCAGCCACAGAGTGATGCGCCTGAACTGCTCCAGGTAGGGGAGGAGGGCAGGGGGCAGGCAGGTGGCCCCCCGCGGCAGGGCCAGGCTGGCCACCCCCGTAGCTTGGTGCAGGGCCAGGGCGTCCAGCTCCCACCCGGTTAAGACCAGCTCTGTGTCCCGGCGGCCGATCAGCGGCAGCCCAAACAGATTGCGATAAGAATCGAAGCGGGGTAAAGTCTCTTCCACATAAGATATGGCATCTCCCTTCTTCTCCACCTTTAGGAGCTTCAGGCCCTTCAGAGTCCCATCGCGGGGGCTGAACCAGGGGAAGACAAGGGACTTGGCAGTTCTCAGGTAACGCACCCCGAAGCGTTTCAGGGTGGCGTCTGTCACCAGAGAGATGCCGAACATGGCCTTGGTCTCGTTGGTCTCATCCTCGTCCAACAGCTCCCAGAGCGGCAGCGCCCGGTCCCAGATGCAGCGGGCATCCTCGCGAGCCCGTCGCGTGTCCCCCTCTGGTTCCTCCGAGCTGGCAGGGGGAACGCCGCGGTGCCGCAGCTCCACGTTGGCCTGGAAGTCCTGCCAGGTGCCCTCGGCCAGGGTGGCTGTGCACAGGAAGCTGCCCGTGGTCTTGTCAATGAAAAGCGTGTAAGGGGCGCTGGCAGCTGACGGCGGCGGCTGGTCCTCCCGGCCATCGGCGAAGAGGCTGGGGGTGTGGAGGCAGCTGTAGCCGTCGTGGAAGGGGATGCCCTGCGCCCGCAGGTACTGCCGGATCTCGGTGATGGAGACGGCGGGCACGGGCCCCTCGGGGGAGGGCAGCACGTCCTTCTTGTAGCGCCGCTGGGTGAGGCGGCCCGACACCCCGGGGCTCAGGCAGGCTCCCTTGCTCCTCACCGCCCCGCACAGCAGCGGCAGGAGGCGGCCGGCGGCTCTGCAGGGCCGCAGGGGCACCACCGCCATCCCGCCCGCGCCCGCCTCCGCCCGGGCCGTCCCGCCACCCGCCCGCGCCGCTGCCGATCCGCATGGGCGGCGGCCGCCCGGCCCCCTCGGTGCCGCCGGTGCCCCCGGCCCGGGGCCGCTCAGGCCGCCGCCCTCACGTGGAGCTTCACGGACGCCGCCATTGCCTGACCCCGCCGCCGCGCTCAGCGCGTCACTTCCGGGATAGACCGGAAGTTGATGGTCTTTCCCGCCTTCTCCTCCCCTCCCCGCGCGGTTCCGGTTCCGGTTCCGGGTGAGGCCGGCGCCATGACGGGCCGCGGGTCGCCCAGCCGGTTCCTGGCCGCTGTCCTGCACAACGGCGTGGGCCGCTACGTGCGGCAGCTCCAGCGCCTCCAGCTCCTCTTCAGCCCCACGGCGGCCGACGCCCGCGGAGCCAGGTACCGTCAGAGGCGCCCTGACCCTGACCGCCCGGGAATGGGGGGGGGCCTGGTGACCCCCGACCTTTGACCTGGAGAGGGAGGAGCTTACGAGAAGCTGTGGTGACCTCTGACCTGTCTGTATAGGGAAGGCGGAAGGTGCTGCTGACCTCTGCCCCACAGAGGTAGGGGAGGGGCTGTGACCTCTGACCTCTTGCGCAATGGCAGAGGGACTAATAGGTGGCACTACTGACCCCTGACCTTTGACCCCTTGGTGCAGGCTAGGCGATGACCTCTGACCTGCAGGTGGCACACCCCTGACGCCTGCACTGTGACCCCTTCCATGGGCAGGGCACTGGGGCAGGGGCTACAGTGACCTCTGCCCTCTGACCCTGCGGGGCTGATGGCCACCCCCCCCCCCCCAGGCAGTTCGTGGAGGAGGCGGCGCTGGACTTCGCTCGGCGACACCCCGACGTCGTCCTCTACGTCAGCCCTCGCTCCGGCCCGGCCCCAACGCTGGTGGCCGAGTACTGTGAGTGCAGGGGGAGGGCGGAGGGGTTGAGGGGCACAGGATGGGGCTGGGGAGGGGATAGGATGGGGACGGGGCCCTCCCTGCCTTGCCCTGCCCCAGCTCTGCGCTGCCTCTGCCCAGTTACAGATGGTGCTGGGGCCAGCTGCCCTGCGGGACAGGGAAATGGCAGCTGGCCCCTGGGGCGGCCGGGGTGGGGGACTGTGAGGTGGGAGGGACCCTGGCCTGACCCGCGCCCACTTTGCTGCAGTGAACGGGACAGTGCAGGAGGAGCTCATCGCCAGCAAGACGAGCGAGGAGATCGTGCAGCTGGCCACCAAGCTGGCTGGCCAGTCCGGCCTGGACATCATCCGCATCCGCAAACCCTTCCACACCGACAACCCCAGCATCCAGGGCCAGTGGCACCCCCTCACCAACAAACCCTCCGCCCTCACCATCCAGGGCCCGCGCCTGCAGCCCAAATAAAGCCTCCGCCCCGCGCCTCTGCATCCATCTCTCCTCTCGCCGTCCCCCCGCCCACAGAGATGCTGCCATGCCACATCCAGACAGAGCCGTGTTTATTGCCGGGGGGCACGTGGAGCTGTGCACGAGGGGTGCCAGGCACGGAGGGCGATGCCCCTTGTTGCAGGGTGGCGGTGTTTGGGGGTGGCTCATCCCCCAACTTCGCAGCAAAAATGAGGGTGGGGACAGGATGAGAAAGCCCAGGTGTCTGGCTTATGCCTCTTCCCACTAAGCCTCGCTGTTTGGGGGCAGGAGGGCCTGGGGTCCAGCCCGTTAGGGACCTCAGGGGCTGCCACCCGCTTCTGCCCCCCCCCGCAAGGCTGAGCTCCAGGCAAAGTCCTGATCCTGGAGGTGCTGGCAAGGAACATGGTGGGGACGCACACCCCCCAGCAAGTCTGTCCCTTCCCAGCTTCTCTGGTGTCATTGCCCTGTCCCAAGGGCATGAGGCGCTCTTGTCACTCCAGTCCCTCAGGTTCCCCCAGGAGGCAGCAGGAGCAGAGGTAGTTGGGGGGATTTAGGGACAGTGGCTGCCCCTGGAAAGTGCCATGAAGGTCAGAAGGTCCCAGAGGGAGGCAGGCCGTGGTCCAGGCCCCTTCTTGCTGTGCGAGGACATTTCTCCTCCCACATGTTGTCCCATGGGGGACAGGGCTGTGCCTGAACCCCAGTTCTCCAACAGCACCACGCAGGAGGGCAGGAACATGGTGCCAAGGGCTGCGGGGGCACTCTGGATGTCGGGGGCACGTGGGTGCTGCGCTGGTCCCTTGCCACGCTGCAGGGCGCGGCGGTGGCTGCCAGTCCTGTTGCCAATGCACGCTGCTGCATCCCGCTCTTCCCCTGCAGCACCCTGGGGAGACGGAGCAGAGCCCTGTCAGGGTCGGAGGCGCTGGGGACGCCACCTCCCCAGGGCACCCAGCTCTGCATTTCACCTGGGGCCTCCTCACAGCAGGCACGCGCCGCTCCACCAGCTGCTCCGGGGCGTTCGGACATCGGCTCCTCGCCCCAGCTCCATCCCTCGCCGAACCGTCCTCTCCCAGAGGGGGAAACCCTGGAGGATCAGAGATTAGGGAGCAGGCAGCTGCCGAGGCCGTATCCACAGCCCCTCTCCTGCCCATGGGTGGGCAGCTGGGGGTAAATCCTCCCAGCCCGGCGCTGGGAAGGGACCCCATGCTCTGTGAGAGGCATGGGCACCATGGGGCAGCCCCCAGCCCCGCTCCTCACACCCACCTCTCAGCAGCCGTCCGGCTCCCGTGCACCGAGGGACGTCCAGCAGGACAGGCTGAGTCCGCACGTCCGCAACAGCGTCTCTCACGCCTGGACGGACAGACAGACAGAACCTGTCCCTCCCCACAGCGTCCACCTTCAGCCGGGCGCCAGCTCCTGCCTCCAGCTCTTGGCCGCCGTTGGTGGGTTTTTATACATAAATAGAGCTCCCAAATTTAAATAGATTCTTTTTCTTTTCTTTTTTTTTTCTGTACAGTGAGTCTCAAAAGTGAGTGAAAAGCTGAAGGAATGGCCGAGCCCGGGCCTGGCCCGGCTCTTGCCATCCAGGAGGTAGTTTTGCTTGAGTCTTGTAACACTGCTGGCAGGGGGTGGGACAAGGGGGCGGAGGGGAGGAGGGTCCCGCTGGCAGGACCCCCCCCCCCGGCCCCTACACGGAGCTCTCATCCAGCTTCTCCACTAGCTGCGTGTGTTTCCGCTTCTCCAGGATCTTGCTGAGCTCCTCGGTGAAGGACGCGCTGTAGAGCGGGGAGGCCAGCGGCTCCTCCTGCTGCTGCAGCAGCATGTAGCTGTTGCCGTTCATCTTGCGGAGGACGTTGGGCAGAGCCCCCACGCCGTTGGTCAGCTCGGCCGGTAGCGGCGGCGGCGGCGGCAGCGGGGGCACTGCGGAAGCTGGCAGCTCCTTGACCGGGGAGGTGGCAGCCGTGGGCGCCTCGCCGGGGATGATCCGCAGGCAGCCATCGGGGTATGCGAGCTCTTCCTCCTCCTCCTCCTCATCCTCCCGGCGACCTTTGCGCAGGCAGTTGGCTGAGACGGTCTGCAGCTCCACGCTGGCTGGCCGCGGCTCCCCCAGGACGTACTTGCCCTTGCGCTTCTCCAGGCAGGACACATAGAGGAGGACGGTGGTGAGCACGGCACACAGCACCACTAAGGTGACGATGGCGGAGATGTAAGCCACCTTCATGTCACCGGCCACCTGGCTGGCCGTGTGGGGCCGAGGGGCAGCCGTGGGGCTGTGGGGCAGCTCGGGCAGCACGGTGAGGCTGTAGGCGGCCAGCAGCATCCGGAGACCCCGCTCCTCCCCGTAGCAGCGGTAATCGCCACTGTGCTGGGGCTGCGTGTCCGTCACCAGCAGCCCGTCCACCCCCACGCGCAGCCGGTCCTGCCCCGCGCCCAGCGCCTCGCTGCCATTCAGCAGCCAGACGGCCCGCGCCAGGTTGGAGCGCTGGTCGCAGGGCAGCAGCACGTCGTCCCCTTGAAGCACCGTCCGGTTCTTCCGCGGCAGGGAGCCTGCGGGGGACACACAGCGCTTTGCACCCCGTGCCGGCCACCCTAAGGGACGCCAGCATCCCCCATGGTCGCGCAGACTCACCCCGCCCGGAGCTGCTCCGGCATCCCTCGTTGCCGCTCTGAATGTCCTGCACCAGCCCTGGGCTGCAAGACACGGGAGGCTTCAGCTGTACAAGCCCACCTGAGCCCACCCTTACGGGGTCACAGCCACCGGCAGACCTACTGCTGGATGGCCTGGCGTGGGGGCAACTGTGCCACAGGGTGATGTGCAACAGCAGGGGACAGGGCAGGTGGAACCTCGTGGGGACCCCACGGGGGACAGGCGGCTCGTCCCTACCTGTCTGTGGTGGCGGTGGCGCGGCAGGCCCTGCCGTCCCAGGCGCAGTAGGGGTCCCGGGCGAGGACGCAGTCGTAGCAGGAGGCGTACCTGGCGCAGGAGGCCAGGGGCACCTGCAGGATCCCGCTGGCTGCCCCCACGTACAGGCTCCTCTGGGGGAGAAAGGGCTGGCTCAGCACCGCCCTGGCGTGGTGCGGCTGGGTTGCGGGGTGTCCAGAGAGCCCCCCGAGCCCCACAGCACAACTCTTCCTTGGTGGGGGCAGGCAGGGAAGGGGCACAAACATGCCCTCTGTGTGGTGTTCCCCTACTTCTTCCACTCCTCACCTGGGTGTGGGAGATCACCAGGCTCTCCACGGGCTGCGGGTCCCTAAACACCTGCACCTCCTCCACGATGTGGATGCCGGAGCCCACCACCACGGCCTTGTGGATCCAGCCATCCCCTGGAGAGCAGCGGTGGGTGTCACGAGGGAGTGCGCAGTGTCCCCCTCTGCCCAGCCACGACCCACCAAACTCACCCCACACTCACCCGTCCCCATGAAGAGCACATCGTAGGAGCGGCCGTCCAGGGCCTGCACCCTGTCCACGGCCAGCTGGCTGTACACCACGTTCTTCTTCACCAGCAGCGGCTCCCCGCCAGCCGGCTTCACCTCCTCAAACATGAGGGGGTGCAGCTTGACAAAGTCCAGGACGCTGTTGGGCAGGTCCTGCGAGGAGTTGTAGCCCTTCCTGCGGGAGTGGTCCGTGATGCACTGCCCAGGGGAGACAGGGGTCAGGGGGGGATGTGGCCAGCCACGTACCCCTGATCCACACCCCCTGGCACTCACAGAGCCGGGCCGGGGCTCGGGCACCGCACCGTCGTAGCGGGACCACTTGCGAGCCGAATCCTGGTACTCCATGTAGGGGCCCTCGAAGACGCGCTGCACCGCTGAGATGCTGTAGCGGCACACGGCCGAGGCCTCCATGGTCCTCCTGGGGGGCAGAGCCCCGCCTGAGTCCGGGCAGACAGAGGGATGCTCCCCACCGATGCACCCCCAGGTGCTCAGTGCCTGCCTGCGCCTCCCCTCGAGCATCTCCGGTCTCCCCCGTGCCGCAGATTTTTAGCCCCAGCCGTTCTAGCCGCTGCCCTGCTCACCACTGTGCCGAGAGGATGAAGGCAGCGTAGAAGACGGTGCTGGCCCAGCTGCCCTCGTCCAGGCTGCAGACGCTGCGCAGCACCTCGTAGTAGGGGATGTAGCAGACCAGCCGCGCCTTCATGAAAGACGTCCACTTGCGCTGCAGGATCTTCTTCCCCCCCACGTCGCTCTGGGAGGGTGCAGGGAGCGTTTCTGCACAGGCTGGTGGGGGGGTGTCCCCGCCTCTGCCTGTGCCTCAGTTTCCCCCAAGGTGCAGGCATGCAGGTTGTGCACCAGGAGGAGCAGCGCTTGGATCCCCGTGGCTGGGGACATGCCTACCTTGCAGACACGGGCCACCCGAGCCACTCGGGCCACCTGGCTCTTGTCGAAGAAAGACGTGGTCTCCTCACCCGCCCGCTCCGTGAAGAAGTAGTAGATTTTGTCATCGTCGCCCACAGGGCTGTCCTTGCTCTCCCGGACCAGCACAGAGGCCACGAACTCGGCATCTGAGGGACACAGAGCGAGAGGTGGAGATTGGGGACACACCATGGGACAGGGGATCCCTCCCTGCCTTGGTCTCCTCTGAAGAAAAACCACACAGGACCCCAGGGCCACCACCCACCCTGCTCCACGCTCTCCAAGGCGATGCATGGTGTCCCTCAGCCTGTGACACCGGTCCCAGGGAGGGGACAGGGATGTCTCACCATTCAGCCAGTGCAGCGGCGACTCCTCTGTCTTCAGCGGCCGCTGGTGCAGGTTCCTCCGGATGTCGGGGAGGCTCCGAAACTCGTAACGCGTGGCCGTGTACAAGCCACCGTCTAGGCAGGGCAGGCACTCGTCAGCATGGTCCCGCACCCTGGGGACAGCCCCAAAAGCCACCAGCATCCCCGTGTCTCAGGCAGAGGAGGAGGAGGAGGACCAAGTCCTGGCTTACTGAGGCCCCTGCACACAGCTAGGGCTGGGGCTGGGGACCCCCCCGTGGGGGGGTTGGGGATCGGGCCAGGGTCGGTGGCATCCCGCGTGTCCCCACCAGCCCTCGGAACGGGGCCGCTTACCCACGATGAGGCCAGTGTAGCCACGGGCAGGATCATACGGGCACTTCTCCTTGCCTTCCTCAAAGTGAGACGGCAACGTGAACCTGTTGGCATCCTTGAGGGAGACAGGGGACCGGGTTAGACAGGAGGGGACAGACCCACCCCGCCTGCCAGCCCCAGGCTCTCTGCAGAGGCTGCAACAGGGACAAAGCAATGCCCACGGCCGTGCCCTTGCCTGGGCAAGACAAACGCCCCTGGCACCCTCCAGCCGGTCAGAACCCCCATGGGCAGCCAGAGCCCCCATCCAAGAGTGGGGAGAGCGCTCAGGGGGGAAGGGCAGCCCCAGCACCCCACTTTGGCAACACATGGGCACCAGGCAGGAGCCGGCCAGTGCAGCTGATGTTCCGGGCTGTGCCCAGCTGGCAGACACTGCCCAGCTGGGCTGGGTCCCCCCAGGTGATGTCCTCGTCACGGCAGGAGTTATTTTCTTTGGGGTTTGCAGTTCAAAGAGCATCAAATAATGACGGGGCCCTTCCAGCTCGGCAGCTCCTCCGCCTGACTCTCAGGGCATGCGATGGCCAAACCGGACCGGCAGCACGCCGTGGGAACAGGAACGGCCCCTCCAGGGCTCCCTGGCCACGTTGGGGACATGGCCCCAGGCCCCCTTGCCCCCCCCAGCTCAAGGAGGGAGGTGGGCAAAGGGCAGCCAAGTCACCAAGGAGCCACTGCACGGGGGTGAAAGTCCCGCTGCCAGGGGACGTGGCTGCCCCCGGCCGCTCTGCCATGAGTCACGGCCATGCTGGGACCCCCGGCCTGGCCCGGGAAATCCCTGGGGAGGGGCCACTGAGTCAGCCCTGCCACCGTCACCCTCTCTGCCACTGTCACCCTCCCTGGGCACACTTGCCACCAGCCACCAGCCAGTCTGCTGGGGACCAGCTCCAGTACTGGCACGTCCCACCCTGCCAGCCCCACGTGTCCCCCCTCCCAGCACCGATCCACCCCCAGCCATCTCGCTATGGGGTCAGAGTCCAACCCCAGCACTGAGGTGAGGACTTCGGGTGTCTCAGTCACGGTGGCTGTGTTCCCAAACCAACCCACCACAGCCTGGGCATCACTCACCTCCCCACCCCGAGCCCGGGAGGGGCTAGGACGGGGGCAGAAAGGGAGCAGGGCTGCGGGTGGAGATGGTGGGAGAGAATGTGGGCTGCACACCTCAGGGTGCGTGGTGGCAAGGGACACGCGACAGCCATGTGGCCAAGCGGTACTCACGATGGCGGCGCAGAGCGGGTGGAAGGCGTAGGTCCCGCAGGCGTACAGGTGGGTGCTGTTCAGCCTCTGCAGAAACCGCACGTGGTTGAAGCACTCGGTCTGCAGCGGGGGAGAGCAGGCGTCACAAGGCTGGGGAAGCGGCAGCGGCCCCCCCCGCAGCCGGCGCCCACCCACCGCCCCTACCTTGTTGTTTTTGCCTTTCTGCAGGCAGTCCATCTGCTTCTCTGGGGAGGCTTCCCAGTGGATCTGCAAGGCAAAAAGGGACTGCCACTGCGTGACCCCCCCATCACCACGTGGTTCCTGCTGTCACTGCAGGCTCCAGCCTCTGCCAGAGCCCTCAGAAATGCTAAAATCCTCTCTTTTATTTAGAGAGGGGACAGCTGCTCAGAGCACGAGACAGCATCCTGCTCAGGTGCCCCCAGCCTGGGGTGAGAGCGGTCCCACACCCCAACCTGCAGGCAGAAATTCCAGAGCACCCACAGGAGCCTGGAGGATTTTGGGGTGTCCTTCCCGAGGAGGGAGCAAAGGGGCACTCTTCCCCTCCTGTTCCAGGGTTCTGCAGGGGACTTGGGGACAGACCTAGGACAGAGCTGGGGACAGCACCCAGGCAAGACCTGAGATGGCGAGCGGAAGAATGAGCAGGGATAGGGTGGCCACAATTCGGGCAGGGACCAGGCAGCGCAGACAGGAGAGGACAACCAGCCGGCGGCGGGCAGAGGCCGGGCTCACCGTGCGGTGGGAGCCGTCGGTCACGTCGCTGGAGTTGAGGGCGAAGATGGCTCCCCTGGCACCCACGTAGAGGATGCCCCGGTCGTCCTCCAGCAGCAGGGTGCTGTAGTTGAGGGTGCGTGCGCTGAAACGTCGGACGCCCGACAGCTCTGCAAAGGGAAGAGGGGGCTGAGGGGGGACCCTGGGGCAGGCACGGCGCAAGCCACTGGGAAAAGTCAAAGGATGGAACTGGGAGCAAGGAAGGTACGCGCTGAGATTATCAGGTAGACAGTGCCAGGTGCCAGCGGTTATGGCAGGAGGAAAGGAAGAGGGGAGGTTTGGTAGGAGGCAAAAGGCACTAATTGGGCTCAGGCTCACAGTGGAGATTTCTCCTTGCTAATTAAAATGGCAGCTCAAGGGTGAGAGCTGTGACGTCGATGCCCAGCATGGACCTGCCACACTGTTTGGGGAACCACTGGAGGAAGTGAGAACACGCCGGCAGTGACCACACCAAATTCAGCCAGCCCAAAGGAAGGACGCAAAAAAATTGAACTAAAACTGCCGTGCAAAGGGAGGGCTTCGTCAGCGAGGCTGGGCGCTCCCTGCCCACCGAGCCAGAGAAACCATCCAATCTGGGGTGCTGAGAAGCGTGAGGATGGACTTGGGCCTGGCCAGAGGGACCCCAAGGCTCAGACTCTCCTGCCACAGGAGGAGAAAGTCCCATGGGGCTTGGGACCCTGGAGGCAGCTGGGGAGGAAATGACCCCTCCAAAAGAAGGCAAAGGGCACCCCAGCTGCAAATGAAACCCTCTCCTGCCATTGACTGCTTCACTAACGAGGCCAATGAAGTCGTGTGGATGCCCAAGGCACGATGACACTGTGGGGCTGGCTGACACCACAGAGGCTGGAGGCCAAGAGCCCAGTGGCAATTAGAGAAAATCATCAGGAAAGCTTCCTGCTGACTATCTGGGCCATGGGAGCCCAGCCCGGGTGAGATGCCTGGCTCAGGACACGCTCCAAGGGCTGCTGGGCAGGGCCAGCGGCTGGCCAAGGCTGGCTCTCTGCATGTCCTCATCCCCTCCTAGCTTTTGGAGAGATGCCTTTGCCCTGCTCCATCCCTCGGGGCACATCAACTCCAGGCACCCAATGCCAGATAGCCATGTGGGCTCTGATTTCCAGAGTCCAAGGGACCAGAGGTCCCCCTGTAGCCACCTCCCCACGGTGAGTCCCCCCACTCCAGGGGGCTGGCGAAGGCTGGACACAGTCACGATGCACCAAACTCGGTGCCAGCAAGATCCCAAACCTCACTGCCACCACCAAGACCCACAGCCCCTTACCGTCAAAGGTGACCGTTGTCCTAGGGGTGGCATCCAGGTCGGTGGCAGACCGCCGTGACGGGTAGCCTGTTGCTGCCACCATGAAGAGAGCCGTCAGGAGATGGGCCGTGCTTCCACTCATCTTCCCGCTCCCTCAGCGAGGACGGCTGCCCAGCCCGCTGCCGCCGGGCCAGCACAGCCGATCCTCAGGTTGAGCTCCCCAGTTCCCCAGGACACGGCCAGCCGCCAAACCCTCCTGAAACAGAAAGCACTGGGTCAGACGCTCCCACTGTCCCCAGCTCCTCGTGGGCAAGCGGGCTTGGGAAGGACCCGACGGTGCACACGCGTGGATGCTTGACCGGTCATGCCTTCAGCCCGGGAATGGCGTCAGGGAAAAGCAAACCCTCGTTTGCCAAAGGGGAAACTGAGGCACAGCACAAGACGTCAAGCCCACAGCCAGCACAGGGCCAGGAGCAGAGTTTGAGTGGAGCGACGACCCCCAGCATCCCCCTGGCGCGGCGTTGGCTCTGTCGCAGCAGCAGCAGTCGCTTGCTGAGCGCTTGGTTCAGTCGCTCGAGGCTCACTTTCCTCTGCTCTGCGCTCCTCCCTCCCCCGCTCCCAGCCATCCCCTCGCGCAGCTCCCCCTGACCACAGGATCCACTCCAGTGGAGCCAGTTGATCCCCCGTTGCATTTTCACACCCAAAAACCAGCCATATTTACCCCCAAAACCAGAGAGCAGGGCTCAGGCCCCAGCCCCTCTGCGTGTCTCTTGGCAGGCTGGGGTACCACAAGCCCCACTCCCCAGAGTGGCTGCAGCAGGACGGGTGGCAGGGGAGCTCCCAGGGAGCCCAAGGGCTCCACCCCTCCCCAAAAACACAGCTGGCTGTCACCTGCGATGCAAGATACTTGTCCCCAAAGTTTCGTGTCTCCTGAAATGATGAGTACTGAGGCGTGGGGAAGGATGCTTTAGGCATAAAGTGACGCGGGGTGAAGGAAAACCCATACAGGAGCCACTCGGCATCTTCATCAAGTCTTTTCAAGCAAGAATAGTTTCCCCCCCGCAGTGTTTTTCCATGAGATTTCAGCTTCTCTTTCATCCCAAGCTGCCTCAAAGCTCAGCATCTACCTCAGCTCTCGCCTTCGCGCACCCGATCCCTCCCGAATAACCCCCCGCCTCTCCCCGCTGCGTCAAGCAAAGCCACCGGTTCGTTTCACACGCGCTAAGGAGGAAGGAGACGACCGGGTATCCCCGAGCAGGAGAGCTCCTCATAAGCAACCAGTACCTGTATGTTTGCTTAGGGTTTGGTTTTTTTTTTATAGATATATATAAACGAAATACCTGGCCCTGTAGAGAAGCTGTTCAAACACGCTTGCTGCAGACGGTTTCCCCGAAACAAATACCTCGCTGGGTCTCAGGCAGAGGGGAGGTAAAACTGAAGTGAAACGAAAGCGAAAAGGGCTTCGGGGCTGAAAAGGAGAAGCGAGGGGCTGGCTGCGGGGTCCAGCCATAGTCCTGGAGTCTGCGTTAAACCCCTGTTTCCTTCGCAGGGGTTCAGACCTCACACCTGCACTGGCTGCTGCCCCAGAGCATCCCAGGAACGGGGCAGAGGGGAGAGGTCCCCCCTTGCTCCTGCTCAGGCGCCGGCCCAGCACAGAGCACCCATCTCCAGACGCAGGCAGGGCTGAGCTCCCAGGGGAGCAGAGGGCAGTGACCCAGAGCATCCTCCCTCCAAGTAACTCCTGCTCCCAGTGCAAGCCCTGTGTGGACCGCGGGTCTCCCCGCGAGCGATGGGCCTCGCAAGGTGATGCCAGGCAGGTGAGCAGGGATGGAGGTCAACGAGAAACAAGTTGCTTTGGTGGCATGATGTCTGGTACCAGACAAACCCACCAAGCTGTTTGGGCAAAGCAAGCGGCAGGGTCACATCTGGAGCACGAAAGCACCTGAAAGCGTTGCGACCAGCCCCACGCTGACACCTCTCCATCCCGCCTGCGGGACCGGGGGCACCCCAGGAGCTGCAGGACCCTTCCCCAGGCCTCAGCGCAGGGATGCGAGCCCAGAATCACATGTAAGCCAGAAGAGCTGCTGTGCACCTGGGCTGGGAAAGCAGAGGGGAGGAGAAACCTTACGACAAGGCAAACAACGATCTCTAATAAATGAGTAACAGTCCTGCCAGCTGCCTGCACCCTGCCAGGCGTCCTCACCTTATCGCCCCCGAACAAACAAGCCCTGAACTTTGCCTGCCGTCTGGCTCTGGGCGCGACGGCGATTGGAGCCGGGAGTGCGGCTGGGCAGGGAGGCAGGGATGCTTACGGCAGGGCAAGCGCCGCGTTGCCAGCCAGCCCCAGCTAACATTTAACCAGGGTGAACACCAAGGCAGCACAGGGGGAGGAAATATAAAAATAATAAATTTAAGCTGTGGGCAGTGCCGGGTTCCCAGCCAGGCAGGGGCAGTGCAGAGCAGCCCCCGTGCTGCTGGGCTGGGCTCCTCTGCTTTTTCCAGGGGAGCAGCTACACCCATTTCCAAAGGCTCCTTTCCCCGAGATCAGATGTAACTTTGTCCTAAAGGACGTGTAATCAGTTCGCTGTAAGAGCCAGTTAATATTTTACTAGAAGGGAAGGGCTGCTCAGAGGTTCCCTATTTTTTATTTTATTATTATTTTCTTCTTTTTCATACCAAGGTTGTGGGAGAAAGAGCAAGAGGGAACTGAAACCATCCTTGGCCCCACTCAGATCGTCACCCCGGCTGCAGCCACCCCAAACACCCCCAAACCCATCATTTCCCCCGCAGCAGGGTGCAAGTTCAAAGCCCTGGGTGAAGGTGAGGGCCAGGGGCTGAGGTGCAAGGCAGAGGAGATCCTGGTCTGTGGGACCCACCAGTTGTGCTGGGAGTGGCTGAACTGCTCAAGCCCAGCACTTCCATGGGAAACAGAAAAGCCAGGAGGTGATGGAGGCAGGATGTGGCCACAGGGCCGACAGCTGCCCCTGACAGCAGGGCGATGCTGTGCACGGGGGCCAAAGCCCACTCTCCTACCACCGGTTACCGGTGCTCCTGCGGGATGTGGCCGTGGCTCCCAGCGTGGAGCCAGGTGAGCCCAATCCAGGCACCAACTCCCAGGGGGAATGCTGGGAAAGCAGCGGGGCGGCGGAGGCATGCGTGAGCGTGCAGGGGAGCGAGCAAGCCCCGGTCAGGTCTGACTGGGTTTACTGGGTCACAGTGGAAGCCGTGCGAGTGTGACTGTGCTGGCCTCAGCCTCCCACCGGCATCCAGCCGGCACAGCCCAAAACGAGCTGGCCCAGTCAGCACCTCCTTAAAATCCCCACGACCAGAGTATCTGGAGGCACAAAAAGCTTTTGATGAGTGAATTTCCCGGTCTCCAACCTGAATCCAGCCAAAGAAACCAGCCAAAGCCACCGCACCCCTTGATGGCCACTGCACCGGGACCTTCTGCCGGACAAGCAGCCCCTTCCTGCTGCCCTGCGGTTCTCGAAGCCACGAGGCAGCAAAACCAGGAGCAAGAGCCGGCCGCAAGCTGCAGTGCGGGGAAGCCACACTGTCATTGGGCTGGCAAATGGATGGACCTCAGCTGGGGTCTTACGGCCCCCCCCAAGGCTGTTTCCTCAGCGGCACAGCTGAAAACGATGCCCTCTTGGCTCCCCGCTGCTTGCTCCCCTAGGCACGTTCCCACCAGCCCAGCGCCATTTTATCCCCCTGGGACCTGCATGAGCTGCCCTCGGGTTCAGCCAAAACAGCCCGGCCTGTTCCCAGAGTAGGGGAGAAAGGCGCCCACTCCGGGGAATGAGGCGGAGAACGCTCCCAGCTCCCAGGCGTGGGAATGAGCCAAGGAATTACGGGAAAAGAGCCATCCAGCGAGAGGCGAGCCTGGCCCCTGCCTGGCCGTGAGTGCGGTGCGTTTCAGGCCCTCCTTCCCCGGAGCCGGCAGACCTTGGTTGGGAAATCCTGCGAGATGCGGGAAGAGGAGCTGGGATGGAGGTTGCCAGGCAACTTTAATTCAGTCCTTGACGAACTTCCAGCACTTCCCTGCCTCTGCTGCAGAGCCCAGCCAGCAGATGACAAAACACCAAGTCCACCTCGAGCTCACTGCGTCCATCCATCCATCCGTCCATCACTGGGGCTTGCTCATGGCCTTGTGCCCGCGTTGTCCTGCGAGGGGATGGACGCCCCCCAGCAGCATCCCTGGAGGCCAGCCCGGGACAAACTGCCCTTGCCAGCAGAGATATGCCGGGACAGGATTTGACCCGTGGGACTAAGCTGGAGCTGCTGCACAGATATTTCTCAACCGGTCGGGATTTTTGTCAACAACAGCAAGAAAAAAAAACGCTAACTTGCCGAAAGCCCTCCGGGAAGAGGGGACCCACACTGGGTTTGGGGCCTGGGGATGGGGAGAGACGGAACACAGTGACCTCCCAGGAGCCTCTCGCTGAGTTTATTTTAGTTGCTTTCTTTAAACAAAACCACGCTTGACCCTGAGGTGCTTCTGTGGACACGCACGAGAGCTTTGGCAATTCAGGAAGCAGCTATATCCCTCCTTTACCCAAATTTAGGATTCGGGCACAGAGGATGGGAGGGAGAGCAGCAGTATGGTCTCCTCTGGAAGAGCATCCCACCCTGCTCCCATTACAAAGCCCCCACGCACGGCACAGCCACTGTGGAGCTGGGGAGGCAGGCGGCAGGCACCAGCGGACCATGGGAACAGGCTCCACATTTTCTCGGCACGGCACAGCCCCCATCCACTGCTGGCAAAGCCCAGCGCATCCGGCAGAGAAGAGCACCCAGCTCTGATCCCACCAACGTCATGGTGGGGAGGAGGCACGTGAAGGAGCAAAATGATGGATGGGAGAGCGAGCAGAGCCGGTCAGGGACATGGGCCGGTTTAAGGGGAGCTGACTGGAGCCAGATGTCTAAACATCCCTAAAAAGACAAGCTGATCTGTCAGGAAAAAAACTACCAACAGCCCAATTTCCAACAGATCTGGCTCCTAGTGCCGTGCCTTTACCTCCATCCCCCTGCAGCATCCCTTTGGGGAATGCCGCTCGCCCAGCGAGGGGTAGGGACCTGCCACGGTGTCCCCCCGCATGGCTGCAGGGATCAGGGCGTTTTAGCTTCTCCCCAGCTCCCGGTTTTCACTGATCTTACAAGAACTCGTTCCTCTCCTCCGTCAGGTCGGGTCTGATGCGGAGCGGGCGGTTCAAAGAAGCTGAAAGGCAGCAACAGAGCTCGCTGCCAACTCCCCGTGAGAGCTCTCCTGCCATTCCCATCCAAACCTACTCAAAAAAACCTGAGAAAATAAGGAGAGCTGCTCCAGCCTGTGTCACGGGCAGGCAACACGGCTCCGCTCCCAGCCATCACAAGCATCCCTGCACCCAGGACGGCAGGACAGAGCGCTCCTCTGCACCCCGTCCCTACGGAAAATCCATCAACGCCAGCTGTTGCTTGAAACAGTTCCTCACCTGACTCCATCGCCCCAAAAGCCTTGCTCAGAGCTGGCCCAGGAGGGAAGGCTGCAAGGTGGGGAGGCTGAAGGGCAAACCCTTGCAGCTCGGCTGTGAGACCAGGAGCGCTAAGGGATGCCCTGGCCAGCCCGGACCCTGCACCCCGGGGCAGAGTCGCAAATCTCCCCTTGCGGGAGCAATTCCCCACGTGCCGGAGGCTGTTTGGCTCTTGCAAGCTGGTGATGAGGACAGAGTCCCTGTGGCTTTTCCCTCCCATCCAGCACGTCTACCCCTGCGGCAACACAGCCCTGGGCTGACCCCGCAGCCTGGGAGCACCTGAGAGCCCAGCCGGGAGCCACGCAGGAACCGAGAAGTGAAACCAGATGATGCCGACACGCGATGGCCTGACTCTGACTTCACCCGCCGCCAGCCCACCCCCATCTCCAGGCCATGGGGGAGGCAGATTGCGGCCACCAAACCACGGGGATGCGGGGTGCAGACCCCCGGGGGCTCCCACCTCCTCCATGGTGGGGAAGAGGCACGCTCAGTGCTAGCAACATCGCTCCCAAACCCCAACATTTTCCATCTTTTCCCGCCTCATTTGTGGCACGCTGAACTCCACTGCTTGCCGGCAGCCCCTCGGGGTCCCAGACGGACAGATGGACAGACAGCCCTCCACAGCACAGTAAGGTTTGCCAGTGAAGGGGTGTTCACATCCAAGAGGCCCAGCGCCGGACACGATCTGCAATTCGGCCTTCAAAGGCTTCGCGGCTGAAGCACGTTGTCTCCACGGCAGAAGCAGGAAAATACTTGGAGAATTAAATTCCCAAGAACAATTAGAAAGAAAACGAGAAAAAAAATCTCAACCTTAAATGTAAAGGGACGTTTCAGAACCGGCAGATTTCGGGGCTTTTTAACGCATCTGAATCCATTTGCTCGTCCCCGTGGTTGCGCCGTGTTTCATTTCACTGGGCTCGCACAATGCAAGACAAGGAATTAACTCGGGTGTTTGTTTAGAGCCGGTTTGTCTTCCAGTTTTTTTCCAAAGCCAGGTTTGAGTTTCAAAGACGTTTCTTGGCAATGCCTGAGGTTCCCACCGTCGGCGCGGCGTGGGGCTTCCCTGAGGGGAAACTGAGGCTCAGGAATCCCATGCAACCTGGAGTCCCCTTGGAAGTGGGGACAAGAGCTGGAGCGCAGCACAGCTGCCTGGCGCAAACGCGGGGCTTTCTGCCGCAAGCCTGTCCCTCTCCCTTTTATTTATTCCAAAGATAAACTGTTTTCTTTTCAAAAATCCAGCAAAAACAGATGACGGGAGCAGTTTTACGGCTTCCAGCTTTAACAACCTCTTCTTGTTTCTTTTGCTTTCCCTCCAACAAAGCCTCAAATTTGGGGTCAAACCCAATTTGATATTCAACTTTGTGTTCAGAACTGCACGGTGTGAGGCAGCGGCACCTGGCCTTTCCCACAGCCGTTTGCATGCCGCCGGCTTGGCTGCCCCCGGATCAGCTCCCCACCTTATTTGCACGGACGGGCTGGGCTTTGCAATAGGCAAACGAGGGCCCTCCATCACATCAGGGGAGGTGGGGCTGTACCCAGGGGACGGTTTTAAGCAACAAGAAGAGCAGAAGCCGGAGCAGACCTTTAATTACCACGCTGTGTCCCCACACCGGGGGGTAACACAGTGCTCAAAATCCTCAGCTTCCTTTGGCTCTGGACAGTGGAGCTCGGGCGCCAGGAGGATGGAAGGGGTGGGTTTGGTGATGACCTTATTACGGCAAATACCTCGTGCTTGTAAATCACCGGAGCCGTGGGAGGGACGGCGGCGGCATTTCCTCCCGAAGCGCCAGTGGGACAGGGAGCTCTCACCTTTGGACTGGACCAGGTGCCTGTCCAACAGCCACAGCAGCAGCTGGCCACTGCCGGAGGGGCTTTATGGGAACGTAAAACCTCTCAGGGCACCGTCCCCACCGCCACAAGAGGCAACGGGTCCCCTGGGATGGGCACCCCCCCACAAAACCACTCATCACATGAGCTGCTTCCCAACAAGTCCCATCACGATGCCAAGTGGAGCCGGCGGGCAAGCGCAGGGAGGGAAATTCCCCACACGCAGTCAGGCAAGGCTGGCACCGCATCCCCACCGCACCCACCACTGCCCTCCTGCACGGGGTGCCAGCAGACCCCCTCCTCGCCGACCCTGCTGAGCACACCTGGATGCTTTTCCTGGCAGACGACCTGCCAGATTTGCTGAATAAACCTTCCGGCTCTGGCATTCCTGGCGGGGAAAGTGGTGAAAGGTTCAAATGGGTGCTGGAAATGGCAGCGGGGGAGAACAAGCCTACAACACAAAGCCCTCATCTGCAGGAACCGAAAGGGTTGTTGGAGTTTTCCTTTTTTTTTTCCCCTCCGGTTGCAACACAAAACCAAAGCCAAGATAGGGATCACAGCAGGCTGGGGCGAGGGCGGGGGGGGGCAGCTCCATGCCCCTCATCCCTCCGGGTATAATGAGCCTGGCCAAACCGAGATGAAGTGGAGATGCGTTCTGCGGGACACGTGCGCATCGCTGTGGCTTGTCCTGCCTGGGTTTGGGGTTCAGGCAAGGGGTCCCAGCCTGCGCCCGCCACAGAGGGAGGCAAAGCAGCCGGAGCTCGGACTGCTAGGCCAACTAACACAAAAAATGCCATCGTTGTTGTTAATAATTTCCCTGCCTCTGGGGGAATCTGCACTCCTCATCCATTTTGGGCAGTCTCTTTGTCTTTGGAGACTGTTTTTCTTGGCACCTGAAGAGCCCTTTCGTGGTTCCCCCTCTCACTTCACACTCTCGGTTTTAAAGGCCAGGCACAAGCCACTGGCCCACCTGGGTACACCCCAAATCCCAGTGCCGCCTGGCTGCACAGCAGGACCCTTCTACCCTTGGATCGGTAGGGAGATGCAGCTTGATCCCAGCGCAGACAAGCCCCCAGCACAAACTGGTCCCTTCCACCCGGGGGCACCCGCAGCCCCCACAGCGATGCATCCCGAGATGAATCCCAATTAGATGAATCCCAAGGAGCCGGGGCTCAGAGAAGCCACGTCCAGCGGCCCCTCGCCTCTCAAGGGGAAGAGGAGTGGAGGCAGGGATTGCACTGCACCACCTGCATCGGTTTAATATCTCATCCCAGACAGCTCTTACCCCAGGTAACACTCAGCCTCCCCAAATACCGCCAGCAGTCCCCATCCCCGCAGACCCTCGATCCCCCTGATCTACTGGGGAAGGGGAGGGAGATATCTAGCCATCCTCCCAGAAGCTCATACCTTGTCTGTCTGCAATTCCCACCACCATCTTCCCTCACCCCCTTGGCATGTCCCCCCATTACTACTGCCCAGGTCCCCCTTCACCCCACACTCCAAACCTGTCCCCAAAGCAAGCTGCCTGCACTGCCACCAGATCCTGCATGTCCCCACCTCCCCTCCAGCTTGTCACCCCCAAATCCTCACCTGCATCGGGCCTCCCCTGGACTCCTCTCTATCACACCCCCAAGGCTCTGTCCCCGTTTTCCCCAAAGCATTACTCCCCAGACTTTGACCCCTGCTCCTCCTTCTCCAGACCCTGCCTGTGCATGCAGCACCCGCACCCGGCACCCCACATCCTGCCTGTGGGCTCAGCACCCGGATCTAGTACGCCAAATCCTGTCTGTGGGCTCAGCACCCCAAACCTTGCCTGCAGACCCAGACCCAGCACCCCAGGCCCTACCAAAGGACTCAGTACCCCAAAGCCTGCCTGTAGACTCAGCACCCAGACTCAGCACCCCTAGTCCTGCCTGTAGACCCGGACTGAGACCCAGTGCCCCAAACCCACCACCCTCGACCCTGACCTACAGATTCGGCACTCAGACCCAGCACCCCCGACCCTTGCCTGCGGACCCAGCACCCAGCCCCAGCACCCAGCGCACGCAGCACCCGGACCCAGTAACCAGATCCAGCTCTCCGGATCCCGCCCGCGGACGCGGTGGCCGGACCGAGCAGCCCCCGGCCCCGCCTGCGGACCGGGATCCGGACCCAACAACCCCCGCCCTGCCTCTGGACCCGGACCCAGCACCGGGACCCAGCACCCCGATCCCGAATCCAGCACCCGGCCAGCGGCTGTCCCCACTCGCGTCTCCGCGGCACTCGCCTGGTGCGATGCGGTGCGGCACTGCTCGGCTCGGCGGCGCAGCAGGTGCGGGCGGCCCGGCCCGGTACGGCGCGGCGCAGCGCTGCGCAGCGCAGCCCGGTACCGCGCAGCGCAGCCCGGTTGTGCGCACACACACCCCCCCCCCCCCCCCCCCCCCCCACGCCGTGCCGTGCCGTGCCGTGCCGTGCCGAGCCGCCCGCACTGTACCGCCCCCTGGCGGCCGCGCCGGTGCGCACAGGCCCCGCTGCGCGGAGGCGGAGGCCGCGGTGCCCATTCCCGGCCCGGAGCCACCCGTCCGGCTGCACGGGTCCGGCGGAGGAGGAGGAAGAGGAGGAGGCGGGCACGGAGGGAAGCCGGGGCCGGGCTACCCCTGCCTGCGCTGGGTCCCCCCGGTAAATGGCGAGTGGCCGCGTTTCCTTCTGCAGAGACACGGCGAGCAGAGACGGTACCGTGCCACCCCCCGCCCCGGCCCCGGGATGGTCAGCACCCGGCACATAGGGCGGGGGTGGGGGGGTCGGTCAGCACGGGCAGTTTGGGTTATACAGTCCCAAAAAGGGGCCCTGGCAGAGGAGCCTGCGTTCAAGCCCTTTGCCGGGGTGGCTGGTAACTTGGGCTTGTGACCACAAAACGCGTTACGGAACGCTTCGTCCCAATCTGCCAATGCAGCGCAGGCGATGCCATCGCACCACGGCCACCCAGCCAGTGGCTCCTTGCTCCCCAAACCCACCCCAGCTCCTCACATCCCGCATCACACACCTGACCCGGGACCATGCCCCGTCTCCATCCTATCAGCACATGCCTCCCCATTTACCCTGTGTTTACCCGCAGTGGAGGCTGGTTTGGAAACACGGGTGGGTAATGGTTTCTCTCCGGCTCTGTGTGGAGCCTTTTTGTCCTGGGTGGCTTCTGCGGCTCCTCCCCACAGGCAGGAGCTGCCAGGTTCAGGCCTGTGTTTGCTTTCCTTTCGCAAGCTTTCAGCGCCCAGCCAACCCTCCCTCCTCAGCCACGGCGGGAGGCGGCAGGCCTCCCGAAAGCACAAACCCCGAGCACTGTATGTAATCAGCAGGTTGGATCTAGGGCAACTGGAAATCAGCCGGAGCAGGAGGTGGGGAGATGCTGTACCTGCGCACACGGGATTACAACTCCCAAAGCTGGCGGGGTGGCTGGATGCCACCAGCCTGTGGTTACAAAGCCACGCGGTGCCCGGCCCCAGCACCAGCACCCTCGGGCATTGGCTCATCCCCTCCACTCCACACCAGCCCCTCACAAGGGGTGAGGTCTCCAGGAAGGGGATGAGGGTCCTTCCAGCCCCACACCCTGCAGACCCAGAGCTGGACCCATGGCAGGGCTTATTGCTGAGCAGCTTGCACTGAAGTTGCTCGGCGTCATCTGGGGATGAGGGCCAGCCCTGGCTGAGCCCTTCCCATCACCTGGACCTTTTACCTGAGAAGGGCAGCAGGGGCAGGGTGCTCCCGTGGGGACCCTGGCTGACATACCACTCTAAGAGCCTCAAAGTGTGAGGGTCCTGCCTCCTAAAAACACGGTGGGTGCAAGGGAAAGCAACAGAGGCTTGAATCACCCCAGTCTCCATGCACTGACAGGTCTCAGCCAAGGTGGGACTCATCTGGGTGCTCCTGTGGACGGGGTGGCTCCCGTTACCCTCACGTAACCACCATTCCCTTGCCTGGCACACGATGCCAGGACCGACCTTTTATTGTCCCCACTCCCAGGGGACCCCAGGGAGAGCAGAGCAGAGACGCTACCCACCTCCTCCAGTGCTCCCCGTCTTCCCTCACCTCCTGTACGCTCCAGCAGCTAATTACCATTTCCTCCTGTCCTTGGGCAAAACCCCAGCGTCTCCTCCACGCCTCGCCTCGCCTCTCCTCCCACCTTACGGAAGTGGAATGCCCACACACTGGGAGCTGAGCTCACCCGCAGCCCTTCCCAGTTGAACCCGGAGCGCTGCCTGGGCAGCAGGAGGGCAGGCTGAAGCAGCAGGCACTGTCCATAAGGCAGGGATGCTTTTGGCCAGCCTGCCTTACCCAAGAATGGGGGATTTGGGTGCTGTGAGGCAGCCAGACCTCTGCAGCTGCTCCAAACCCCATCCCCTGCCTTAGCAGAGGCTGTGGGGGTGGTTACAGTGAGAACTCGTCTGTGAAAGCTGGGGAAGGGGTGCCAGGGCTGGGATGGGGCAGCCCAAGGCTCCTTCCCTCTCCAGGGCACCGCGCACGTCCCGTCCCGCAGCAGCGATGCTCCCTGCCCACGCGGGCGGCGCAGGCAGGCACCCTCCCATGTGGCCGCGAGCCGAACCCAGCACAAATTGCAGCTGCGTTAGCTCCTGGCCTCGCAGCGGGGTAATTAGTGCATGAGCAAAGAGTGAGCAGAGCCTGGCGCGTTCGGCACTGCGTATTTGCAGGCCCAAGCTTGCGAGGCCTTAATTAATTAACACGAGTCATCGGCAGCTGGAAACAGATCTATTTTCAGAGCCTTTGCCTGCTCTGCTGCCCCCGTGAGATTATCTGAAGGAATTTAGGGCCTCGCAAAGTTGAAGGCCTTGCTCTTATTTGCACTGCTTTCCCAAGAGCCAGAGCAGGATGCGGGTGGGAGCCAAACCGAACCCAACCCTCTCCCGCACCCCCATCTCCCTGCCCCGCAGAGCCGTGCTGCCAAGCCGGGAGCTCGTGCTTGTGCTCCAACCTCATCCCAGAGCCAGCAAGGCGCTGGAAAGGGAATTTCCCCTCGGAGCAGGTCTGCAGCCCCCGGACAGCCTGGAGCAGTGGGTCCTTCAGATCATGCTGCAGCGCCTTGGGAAACCGCCCTCCCCACGGCCACGCCAGGAGATTTTATCCCTTACAAGCTCATCTCCCCGTTAATCCAAACAGCCTTAGGGAGAAGGAAATGCTACAGCATAGAGTGCCCTGATCACCAGCCCAGAGCCTAGTTACTGTTTAATTTCTTCTTGTTGTCGCTTAAACACCGCGTCCCACGGAGAGAGGACTGGGCAGAGCAGGCTCGTCCCACGTCACAGCCCCGTCCACACCAGGGTGAGCTGCCCTTTGCCTGTGCTGTAACCCGTCACAGCACAGCCCCACCGCTCCGGCACACGGCAAAGCCAGGCGGATGCCCACACTCAGCTGGCACGTTTGGGTTCACCCATCTCTGCCAGATAAGCCTACCCATGGTAACAGGTAGCAACACCCATGGCCGGCCCCTGTCGTCCCTCCGATGCCCAAGGAGCCAGGGCGAAGCCGCGGCAGCTCTCGTGTTTCACTTGGCACCACACCCCCATGCCAGCCAGCATCCCAGATGACGCAAGGAATTATAACAGGGCCACAGTGCCGTGAAATATTGATGGGATTAGCGCGGATCAGCTCTCCCAGCACAGATGCTGTGCTCACTCCGAGGCCGGGATCCAGCGTCCTGCTGCATGCACTCAGGTTGCAGCGCAGCGCCCAGGGTGGCAGCATGCTCTGGACCCCTGGCCACAGACATTTCTGCAGCCACCACCAGCCTGAAGCCTTCCTGAAGGGACACGGGGGCCCTGTTGCAGCACAAGATGACACACGTTGAGTTGCTTAATGCTTAATGATGCAGCGTTGTCTAGCTTGGTTGTAGATCAGCACCCACTGTCACCCTGGGACCCAAGGGACCCCCACGCTGCCTGGTCTGAGGGGCAGCAGGCACCCAACCGTTTCAAAGTCCTCACCAGAGTGGCCTGAAAGCCAGCTGGGAGTTACAAAATCACGGCAATCCAGCAGCTGGGGATTTATGAAACCCATAAAAGAGTTGTGAAACTCATGCTGAGGTCATGCCAGCCCGCACCGTGCCAAGAGGCGTATTACAACCTCAAAACCACCAGCGGAAAAATGGGTACCTTTCCCTTTCGACGCAAGAAAGCAATAATGCCCAAACCAGCCTTTCTCCAGGCCCCTCTGTCCCTCAACCATGCTGTGAGCCTGGCGTTGCTGCTTTGCCTGCCTCCATGGAAGAAAAGCCCAGCTGGGAGCACACCAGTCCCACATCACGGGGTCGGTCTCACTGCTCCGGCATCTGCCATCTCAGCGGTCCCCTCTGCCTGCCCCAGGACCAGGCTGCCCAAGCCCTGGGCCGGCAGCGCTGAGCAAAGCAGAGGAGCAGAAAAGACCCACCAGCCATGCCGGGAGCCCGGAAGCAGCACTCGGGGCTTCCCAGCAGCCGAGCACGCGCGTGTGCGCGCTCGCCAGGCTGGGCTGTTTCTTGAGAGCGTCACGGATTCGTCAAGCCAAGCGTGATACTCTGCAGATTAGCCTCGGGGAAAAAAAAATATTCCAGCGGGCACAGGGCATGAAAGGCTCGGGAGCCTCTTCCTTTCAAGCTATTGAGTAAACTTTCCAAACCACTGTTTCTTCAGGCAGGGAGCCAGCAAGGAAAATTACAATTGCAGAAGAATTTGTCTGAGAAAGTTACAAGAAGCTGGGAAAAAAAGGCAGGAGCAGGCCAGAAGGCAGCCGAACAGCCAGCCCGTGTTGCAGCCACTCCAGCCCAGGGCTCAGTTTTGGGTAGGGACAGGACTTTTCCCCCCAGCTCAGTACAGTAGTGGAGTTGCTGCTCCAACTTCCCACAAGATCAGATGCTGGATTTCTCCTCTGTAAGTGTTTGGCACTGGAAATTGGGATGTTTCGCCCAAGGCCATTTGTTGATGAAGGCTGCCGGGTGCCAGCAGCCCCAGCCGCCGAGCCGAGCGTGGTGCCAGGGCGGATTTTCTCAGGGGAGAAGCAGCTGAGTCACGGCAGCCTCCGATCTGTTCCCACAAGCCCGGCTGCGAGAGACGCGCGGCAGTTCGTGGAGGACAGGCGCTCGCACGGGGAGCCGGTGGGGTTGGGTTTGCTTGTCTGGAAATCTCTCTGAGCCGGTAGAAAGCATCTCCCTAACCAGGGATCTGCTGGCAGCACACCCGCGGGGAAGGGCTGGCGAGACTGTGGGAGGGCAGGCTCCTGATCTGCCTTTTTCCACCAGGAAGGGCTGCTTTGGGATGCTCCTGCAGCACGAGAGGCAAACACCCAACAGCCACTGGGAATCCCATGGGAGAGGCGTTTTGGGGCTCAGTGTGGGGTCTCGTCCTGGCCCTGGGACAGAAGTAGGACCAAGGTGGCTGCGTCTCCTTCCCAAGCACCAAACCCCAATGCCGCCATGAAGGAAGAAATAACCCGAGCGGCACAGTAAATAACTCCCCGTGCACAGGCAGGGCACTGGCAAGCAGAGCCGGGCGCATCCATCACCCTCACCGTTTTTCTTTGGCTCTGACACTTTGATAGGGGTGAGGGGGTGGGGGAAGGAAAGGAGCTTCCAAAATTTATGAGCTCGGATTTAAAAATGCATCTCCTAGAAGACTGCAAAACCCGCAGATGGCGAAGGTGAGTGGCTTAAAAGCTGCCTTTGGGAATGAACGCGAAAGCTATGCCTGCCCTGGAAAGAGGGATTTGGGAGACCAGCACGGCTGATGTCACAAATGGTGTCCCTGTTGGGATCGTTTTGCAAGTCACAGCTCTCCGTGCCGTGCATTGCAAGTGAAATGAAGGGTAGGGGTAACGAATGATGGATTAAAATCCCTCCAGCCCTATGGTGATGTCAACCTCAGAGCAGATAGGATTTGGACTGTCACCTTCAATCTCGCAGAGTTTCTCCTCCACATCCCTGATCTCCCGCTGCTCCACGCATAGCCAGTCTCCAAGCTCCATTTGAAAACAGATCCCTGTAGCTGTAAATTTAGCTGAAAACATCTCTACCACAGGGAATTACATATCAAATAATAAAGCCAAACACATGTCAGGAAGAACCACCACAATATCCTACTCCTTGGTCTTTACAGACGGACTCTAGCCCAGCAGGGTGCTGCAGAATGCACAGCTGAAAAACGTTACCCGGTCATTAAAAACATCTAAAAGTAATTTAGCCTGAGTGACAATGATGCTCAAAGCAAGTTATTTGTCTGCTGAGATAAAACGAGCTATTTCAACCTCATCTTTTGTTGTAATTTTCTTTTAAAGTCGGAAAGGACTGGAAAACGCTGAGCTGACAGCCTCGCTAACAGAGCCCTGGCGCTGCAGCAGCGGCCCGGCCCGGCGCGGGGAGCATCACCACCAGCTGCCCTGATCCACATCCCCCCCCCCCCCTCCGGCCATCCCGCTCCCAGCTTCTCCAGAAGAATGCTCAGAATGGGTCCCCTGGGGCCACCGCCACATCTCTGCTGAGTTACAGTGCCATTTAGGATGATGGTTTTGCCATGGAAACATCTCCCTCCTAACAACAGATCTATCGGCACATGTCCCAAAAGCAGCCCGGCATTCATTACATGGTAATTTTTTGCTTCCCTATGACAGAGGCCAGAATCTTACCCTTCTTGTGCCTTTTTTTTTTTCTTTTAAAAAAAAAAGATGCGAAACTGCTGGGTTAATCCATCAAAAGCATCCTGTAAGCCCAAGGTTCCTATTAAATCTTCTCGTAAGGAGATTTTTGGTGGGCTCTTTAGATACATAGAGCATTTCAAATGCCCAGTGTTAAGTATTTTAGGTGGAACATAACTCTTAAGTGTAGCCAACCTTGCTCTGAAGCTCCAAGTCAGTGAAATTTCTCTGCAGCCTTTGGGAATTGATTTGCTTCTTGCTGGTACCTTCTCCCTGTACTGTTCAACTGAGTTAGTGTATTCCAAAACTTGATTTTTTTTTTTTTCCTCCCCCTACGTAATCAGATTTTGGGAAGCTGCGGTGAGATGCCTTACAAGCAGTTTTTGTTCTCAGGTGTTTTCCGAGCGGACTGCATCCATCACGTCCTGATGCTTTAGCACAAATGGTGCGTTCAAGAGTCAGCTGAATTCCTTTGATTCATGTTCCTGCATAGCCATAAGGCTAATTTACCTTTATTAAAAAGACCAAAACAAAACAAAACAAAAAAAAAAAACAAAGAAGAGGGAGGTATTAAAGAGGACAGTGTCAAGGCCAGCAGAGTGAGTGCCGGAGGGCCGGGTTAATGAGCGGCGCGGTTGCTGTGTCCGAGCGCGGAGGCTGGCTGGAGCCAGCAGCTGCCCTCCCAGGAGGGCTGACTCAGTCCTTCACCAGGTAGAAACAGGCTGCAGAGTCCCACACGCCTCTTTTGGCTACCCCGTAAGCTCCAAGGTCTGGGGTTAACCCCGCTCGTTCCAGCCCCACTGTGTTTTCCTGGGGGGGTTCCAGCATGCGTTGGGCTTGGGCCAACTCCCCCCACCCAGCCCCAGCGGCATCCCCGCACTTTGGGGAGAAGGTGAAACAAGAATACAGATAAATCGATCTGCCCTCGCGTTGCACACCAAGGGTGCTCCCTTCGCCTCCCGCAGCCGGACAAGCGCACTGCCTCCCCCTCCGCCAGCAATGTCAGCGGGCTGCTCCCTCACAAGGACACTTCCACGGCGAGGGAGCGGGGATTGGCAAGACACCCGTCACCATCGTTTATTCTTGTCATCTCTGACCCTCAGGGTAAGAATATCAGAGCACTGCAGGCACGAAACAACACACTTTGTAGGTCGTATCAGCCTGTGAAGTACCATTAGGAACCACAGCACGAAGTATGAATAATGCTCCCTTTATTCTACCATATACCTCAACACCCTTTAAATAAATGCAAATGGTTATTTATGGATGGGGTTTGTCTGAGACGTCTGCTCAGCAACACGAGGCTAAAACCGAGCTGGAGCAATAGGTTTGCTCGCTCCCCTGTATACGAGTCAGAGCGACCGCAGCGCTATCTGACAGGCTGTGTGACAGTCCAAAGGATCCCGGGCAACAGAAGAGCAGGGAAATCATTGCAAATCTTCCTCACACAGATTTATGTGCTATCCATTACACTAGAGCCACAAACCACATGTCCTTCCATGCCACCCTCCTCTCTGCCAAGGACAGCAGGGCAGAAAAACTTTGAAGGACTCCAAACCTTCAAGAGCCGATCGCATCATTTCTGGAAAGCCACGAACAGTCAACCTCGACGGCTTTCCTTAAATCCTTTCCGCAAATAATGACTTGGATTGTCAAAAAATATCTGATAACGCAAAGGCAGCCAGCGAGAGATGCGCAGTGAGTCATCATCTCCCAAGCACGTTGGGCTCCCCGTTGTCTGCGCAGTGAGAGAAGCCACAATCCCAGCTGGAGCGGGGTGAGGTTGCCCCCAAGAGGCAAATCCAACGCAGCAACTAGAGAGGGAAAATGCTGAATTCTGTTCTGAAGGTACCATGTAGGAAGGATTTTTTTAAAAAAATCTCCCCGTTTACCCTTATTTTCACTTGTCCCTAACTGAAAATGTCTATTGATGGGATTGGAGGGGAGAGGAAGGAGGTCAGCTTTGGTGCATGGTTGGTTGGGTGTTACCGTGTTCTGCTCCTGAACCACAGGACTTGTTTTCCTAGTCTCGGATGCAGTGTCATTAAAAAGATCAAAAAAAGTCACTGGATTTTCTTCAGCCACATGAGACATTTGATCCCATACACCTCACTAGGCTCCTTCAGAGCTGGCAACACCTTCAACAGCAAATTCTGTCTCAGAAGCAGGAGAGACACCATCATGGACAGAAGAAAGTCTAGAAACTGCGAGAAGGCATGACATGAAATCCCTCAGCTGTTCACGTAAAGCATAAAGGCATAAAGCATGCTGGACCAAAATTCTAGCATCTTGCAGGGATACAGAAGCAGGACATATGCCTGGGGTACCTCCCCAGCACACATTTCACTCTCCAGGGATCAGCTTTCTCAGCCAGGGATGGCCGCTTTGATTTTGTAGACCCTGATGGATTTTTCTGCCTTGAAACACTCTTTGAACCTCTAAGCTTTTAGCATCCACAACATCCCGAGGCAAGCAAATCCCCAGCTCCTCTCTCCTTTTGTTTGCTTTGAGCCTTCCTGCTAATAAAAGAACTACAGAGTCTGAAGCCAAATGACAGAGCGCCATTGAATAACTTCTCTCCATTTACCCTTTTTCAGGCCATTTGATTGTCGAGCTCTCCATCTTACTTTCCAACATCACAACTATTTCCGAGCTGGAGAGATGCAGCCAACTTAGGGCCACCACAATTTATTCCTGTCCTATACACATACAGACATGCAGCTTCCCTCCCAAAACACTAAACCTGTCATACAATCCAGACCTTAACCATTCCTGGAGCTGCTTTCCAAGAGGACACGCTTTAAATTCCCCAGCTGAGACATACCCGGGGTACTCACTCCTGCGCCAGGCTCCTCGTGGGTCCCCCTGCCCGCTCAGCCAGAGAAGGTCCCCTCATCCCCAGCCTCCTGCCGCAGCACCCCAGCTTACTGTCAGCTCCAAACTGGAAGCGTCATCTCCGAAATGACTGTCGCGCTGGTTCCTGCCAGACTCTTAATTACGAGGAAGGCTGACACAGTTTCTCAGCAAACGGTGTTCGCATACTGCAGGGAAAAAACAGAATGAGGGCGAGAGGAAAAATGGGCTAATAAGAGAAAATCAACCGGAGGGAAAAACATGTTGTGCAGTGCAAACCTTGTAATAACAATGCTGGAGCCCAAAATACTGGAAAAAAAAAAATAGGTTATTACACAGGAGAGGCAGGCAGTGCTCCACAAACGTGGAGGAGAGCTGATACGCAGCGCAGCATCTCAGCATCCTCATCTGCCAGGCCTCTCCCCACGGCTTGGGTTAGGGAGAAGGGGACAGGTTTGTTTTCCAGCATGCAGATCAATGTGTCTGAGAGCCTGAACAATGCTGCCTGAAGAGCCTACGGCTGCCCTGTGTGATTTATGCTGCCTTTATAAAAGCCTACAGCGTGAATAAAGCATGAAACTGAATGCCTACCCATCCTCACTCCACTGCCGAGCCTGGCAGCTTTAAGCTATTATTTTTATTCCAACAGCAGCCTCATGGGCAGCACAGAGAGGAAAGGGACCCCCTGCTCCTGCCTGCACTCCGAGAGCCAGGACTTTAATCTCCAAGGAGGCTTTGAGAAAAGAAAGCCCAGGAACCAGAGGCAAAGCCACGGAGCCTGCAAGCTGAGCCCCAGCTCACGGCACTCACTGCTCGGTGAAGGACGCTCGCCCGGTTGCACAAAAGCGACGAAAAATCTATTTACCCTTTCTGCTTTTCTCTGCAAGAGGGAAAGAGCATCACTCACCTGGCTTTAGGCAGCTGCAGCTGTGAATGCAAACCCAAAGGGAAGCATGGGGAGAAGGTGTGTGGAAATGGCCCCGGATCCTGCGGCCAGGAGCCCTCCCCTGTGCACCATACAGGCCAAACCTGCCTTGAAAAGCTTTAGGTCTTCCCCCAGGCGGATGGCAAAGATGCCTTGATGATGATGAAGGAAACAATTCCAGCTGAGTTTCCATCCTCTCCCCTCCATGACCTCCCTACAGGGAACTGGAAGGCGGCAGGGAAGCTGAAGATGAAACACTAGCAGCAGCTCACCGTGCAGAGACAGGGGAGGCATTCAGAAGCATACGACACATCCCAATGCTGCTTAAAAGTCACCTGAAAATACATCTTAGCCAGCAGCCTGGAAGTATGGGGATCAGCTTTCAGCACCCAGACCAAAATATCAAGATGGGAAGATGCAAATGTTTTTCTTCTCTCACCACCCAGCCCTACTTTTGATACCAGATAAAATATTCCCTTTCAAATTCCTTACTGCAAAGGCAAGGAAGCGTTGGCTGAAAAAAGCAGTAGTCACGCAAAACTAAAAGCACCTCCGCAAGGAGAAGCCCTTCAAGGAATTTACTTTCCCTATAGGATCCTCCCCCCATCAGCAGCCCACGCCGTTCCCCAGCACTGAAAGCCCTTTTCAACACTGGATAAGGAGGGGCCCCACCAGTAAAGCTGGCAAAACATCCACAAGGCTAAAACATCAAGTTATTTCACAGCCCGAAGGGAAGATGGGAAAACGGCAATTTGAATGTCATGAAGAGCATTCTGATAACTGAAACAAGGAATGAGCTAAATCCACTAATGATTCCTGCCTCTCTGGGCAGCTCCTTTGGAGCTCCAAGGGAGGATCCCACAGCAGCAGCCTAGGCTCCTACAAGCTCAGCAAGCTCTGCTCTCCAGGCTGGCTCCCCACACAGTGCCCAGCTGGTCCTGAAAGCCTTTTCTCTTTTTTTTTTGGGATGCTGAAACAAGCACTGATATGCCCGTGCCTTTAACTGCCCCTCTGGCAGCACGCTGAGTGTTTCCCACTGGGGAACTTCGGAGAAGAAGTAGTTTCTCAAGAGCTCCTAAGCCCAAGGAATGAGTCCCAGAAGAACGAGGAACGTCATCTCCAGCAGCACCCTTTCTGATTTGCCCCTTCCAGTGGAATAGAAAGTTGCAGAAAAACTAAAAGCCAGTGGAAGAAAAAAAACAAAACCAAAAAACCCATTAAAAAAACAACCCACAAAACACAAACCCAAGCCATACTATGCTACATACACAGTTCTCCTGAGAAAGAAAAAAACCCAAACATACAAGACCAGTGTTAATGCTGTGGCTTGAAGTATTCCTGCTAGGGATGGGATCAGAAGAATTCTCTGTGTAACCTAGAAGTACTCGCTTGAATCTCCAAGAGACAGCCTGGTCTGCTTCCCAGCCCCTGTGCCTCCTGCCCACCCCTGCGCTGGGCCACCTCTGAAGGATCCACAGCGGGCTGCTGGATGATGCTAAGCACAGGCACCTTTGGTGGAGACACACCTGGCTTGTCTGTGCTCAGCAAGTTACCGCTGCAGTATCCATCCCTCATCAAAAAGGTATTTTTCCACACTGAAGTGCTGCTACCTCTAAAATCCTATCATGAAGCAATCTCGCCAGCTGCTCTACTGATAACAACAGTACACTGGACATGTTTGTTCCAGTCATCTGCTTTTCCCAAATATATTCTCAGCTGAACCATCAGCTCTGGGGACTTCAGAGAGTTCCTGCAGCCACCGCATCAATGAAGCATACGTGTCCTACTGACCTTCAGCCAGACCTACCTGCAAGTCATTAATCACTTCTGAAATCCCCATCCATTACCAAGTTCCACAACAAGAACAGCGAGAATGAGATGTGCAAACAGTATCGCTGGCAGGCTTCTTCACCTTAAAGCCAGAAGCTTTTTTTTTTTAAGCCATACAGAGGCTTGTCAAAAAATTAAAAAAAAAAAAACTAAAAAAAAAAAAGGCAAAGAACCACAAATGTTATAGTTTTATAGTTAGCCTTTAATTTTTTGTCTGTGATTACTGCAATAAAGTGCACCTAATTTCACATGAAATGAGATAACATGGCTCTTAATACAGCCAACATAATATCAACAGATAAACTTCAGTGCAAAACGCTCATCTGAAGAGAACCGAAGCAGTTAAGACATTTACTGTGCAAACAGCCTTTTCTAACACATGGAACTTCTGGCTGGGGGCCAGCAGATGAGTCAGCAAAACAACAGCAGCAGGTTTGCTATTTCACTTCCAGGAGTCTTGAAGCAGTGCTCAGCTCAGCAGTCCCTTGGAAAGACTCTGCAGCCACGCTCTGGGATCATCTCTGCAGGGATACTGAGGAGCTCCAGTTCAAGTCCAGACTTAAGCAACCGGGGAATTACTACTCAGCTACAAAACAGATGGAAGAAAAGTCCAGACAAATGGACTTTTGGACAAATGGACAAATGGCATCAGGGAGGATGCCTGAATGTAGACACAGGTATAAAGCATGAGAACACGGGACTGGCTGAGCTAAGAACTACTTCAAGCCCTTCTCCATTTATAGCACGCTAATCAGCTGTGAACCCAAGAACTGCAACGTGAACCACAACACCAAAATAGAACCCGCAGCCATTTTTTTTTGTCAAACAGAGCTGAGGCATGTCCAGGGACATTTAATTAGAAAAGCATGTCTGGTTTGTTTTTTTCATTGTTCTATTAAATAAAAGTAAATATCAAAGTGGTTATTTCATCTGGAAAAAAATCCTCAGCAGTTTCAATGTGCTTGAACTGCAGTACAAAAGCTGTTCAACTAAACCCCTCCCCTTTCCTTCTCCGAAATATACAGGACAGCAACTTCAACTTTACATGGTAAGAAAATATATACACATTACGTACAGTAAACATATTCTGCAAATTTTTTTTAACATTATACAACATCAGTGAGAAAAAATATAAACATTAATAAAATTACATACAATATATTCAACAGAGTAAGCAACTGCTACCAGAGGGAAGGCCGATACACTGGCAAAGACAGGCAAAGGATGGCCTTGCCACACCTATATAACACCATGTAATTTTTTTTTTAAGCCTAAAGCAGTTCTAATGCCAAACAAAGATACCCTTTGAGGTAGATTCTTCCAATTTTTAAATAACATGTTGAGATTAAAAAAAAAGGGATTTTCTTTTTTTCCCCCGCTTGAACAATGCCAGGAGCACAACCCTTGTTTGAACCAAGATAAGCTGATTATCCTGTGAAGGGCACAGAGATGCTGCAGTCTTAGGCTAACTCTCTAACACTTGAAATGAAAGACAAAACATTTAATATGAATTTGCAAATAAAATGCCTTCCCTATAAGAAGTGTCCATTCTGTAGCAGTTCCTTTATATGTAATATACATACTTAAATTTGAAGGCGTTTTGGTGGGGGTTTTTTGAGCCTTATTTTACATTCTTATCTTGGAAGGTTGTAGGGAATTTATCATACAAGACAAGACAAGGTAATCTACAAAAGTTAAAAGGAAATAGTATTATAAAACACATGTCAATATTATTAAAAATCTCACTTGTTAAGGGAATCCCAGTTGGTGCTGCTACCCAATACCTTAACTTTACCTTCACGTACACACACATCCTACAGACAAACCACAACGTAAGATTCAAATGACGGGTTCTGCACAGAGAGCACAAAAGGAGATCACATCTTCCTTTGATTACGCATGTGCAGCAAGACTTCACACAAAGGAATTCAGACTTCATACAGCTTTCACAGTTTTTACACGCATGGGCCAAACGCTCCTCTCCTCAGATCTCCACTGAGCTGGTATTTTAGGAATAATATTTTCTCCATTCAGAGAAAGTGCTGAAGCCAGATAACAAATACAAATATGCTTGTTTCTTAAAGAGCAGCAGAACATTACTGGTGTAATAAGATCTCATTTATAACTTGATCTTATAGAACCACTTCCTGTGCAGTCACATTCACTGCATAAATAAATTAATGTCTGAAGATGAGGAAGTTAAAATTAATGTATCATTGTAATAAATTCTATTTTGTTATTTGATAAAACAACCACAGAGCAAACAAGAATCCACTTAATCTGTTTGGACATAGCCACTCTTAAGCTCTGTTTCCGCCCTCAAGCGAAGAAGAGAGCAGTCACTTGTTCACATGCAACTGCTCTATTCTGGGGTTTTTTTAGAGACATTGGAGGGTCATACCAATTCTGCTTTGCAGATTAACATGTGCAGGCAATTCTCTTATTCAGCCCATTTCTGAACCACTTCTGCACCTGCTTACATCAGGGGAGATCCAGTACTGCTTCTGAACTCACATTCCATGTCTCAGGGCAGTTCTTTCCCAGCCATCCCAAAACAATGCTTGCAGGTGTGTGCTGGCAAGAAAACCAATACATACGGTTTTCAAACACGTCTTGTGATTAACAATGGAAACGAGAACACTCCCCTCAGCTTTCGGTATGATAACATATTTCTAGCCAATTCAGTCAGGGCTATAGAAATAGCTAGGGCTTTTTCAGTTTACTGACTTAAAATTTTCAGAAGTAGTGTATTTGTAGTAAAAGCAATATTAATCAAATTAGATCCTTGTATTTCTAGTATTTGCCTGAATCAAGCTCAAGTTCTAACTCAGGTGACTAATTTCTTCTGTTCACCAAGGTGAAGCTCCAGTCATTCTCTATCTTCCTTGGTTTCAGAGTTCTTCTGTTATTTTCCCTGAACTAGGCAAGGTTTCATGAATCTGGCTCCCAAAAGTCATGCAGTTTTCCCTGAAGAGTAAAAACAAAACCACAAACAAGTCAGAAAACCAAAGACAGAAGTGAAGAGTAGAGTAGGTCAGTACTTAGCTTGAGATCACCGCAACGTGTTGCAAGTCCCTAGAATTTTATTCTGAAACACTTGCCAGTTTCCCTATGTGTGAATAAACCCCAAACATCTCTGAAAAAACAACCCTGAAAGAGCTGTATCATTATCAGTTTTCATCAATTGTTATGTAGCTTCTGCAACCATGTGTTACTATCTAATTCCCTTCCCCCTCTATAACAAGAAATGTCACACACAATACAAATTATGGGTTTTTTTTCAGATTGCTGGGAGGATTAATAGTCTTTACAGATAAATGGTTGATTACACAATTTTTAAAGGAAATCAATACCAAGCATATATGTATAATTTAAATTTTATCTAAGTGATATACTACATTAGTGGAAATCTAAGCTTTTCCAAGATAGGTAGCTTTGTATTCCAAGACAGGACTCAAGCAGTTGGTCTGACCACATTACAAAAGAAACCTCACAACCCTAGACTGGAAGAAACAGCTCTGAACTCTGGATACCAGTACAAACGATCCACCTATTCCCCCCAAGGCCAGCTCGGTATCATGAAGGTACATATTAGCAAGAGACTAATCATGACATCATTTACTACTGCATACTTTTACAGAGCGTGAAAGGCTTTTCCTAATCATTGCATGAAATTAGACACATTCAAAGAGGGAGGAGTTATCCAGAGCCGTTAAACATATGTGGATAGAGCCTTGGACTCAAGTAGTCTCGGAGTCACAGGCTGCCAGACCGCAGCAGGAAGTGCATCACTGCATTCCTGCCCCAACATCCTTTTCAAAGCATCTGCTAATAACTATAATCAGAGACAGGCCCTGTAAATTGGTTCAGTACTAGCATGTCAGTGTATAACGCAAGTCATTTACGAAAAGTGTACTTTTAAGGATAAAAATGAAATCTTGGTTTTATTGAAGCCGGCAAAGTAAGAATTTGTATTAGAATCTATTCTAATACATCAAAGTGTATTTCATGGCCATGCCGTTTAGGAAGAAAAAAATATCTTTTAAAAAATATGCTATTTGCAAATGCTAAAAAAATAACAAAAAGGAGAGTTAAAGTTTCATGACAGTACCTGAGTAGGTCGAGTGGTTTGTATCATATCCTGCCATTTGCCATATATCCTAGCAACTAAGTCTTTTACCTGCAAATTCAGATTGATTAGTTTAGTCATTTAAGTTTAAAAAGTCAAAATCATACCCCCCTGTGCCCCAAACCCATAAAACTCCAGATAACCCAACACGCAAGGTTTACTGGGAGGGAACAATTTTAGGGCTGGCACAATGTATCTACACATCAACTCCAACCAGAACCCTGTAATTTGGGACTTCGAATTCAAAGTAATGTACTCCACACAAACAGGCTACAGGCTCATGACTCCCCAGCAGTAAGTGTCTGGGATCAGCATGCAAGCCTCCGGCCTCCAAACACCCACCTCATCCTTCGGGTGAGTTAGGTTTGTTACACAAGTCTGATTGTACCTAGAAAAGGAGCCCGCAACTGCAATCTCAAAAGCCAACTACGCAGCACTATGTCTGCGTCTGAAATGAATTCCTTACACATGAAACTGTTTTTTATAACCAATCACAAGCAGGTATTTAATCCAAGCCATTCAGAACGGAGATTTCCTTCACATGCTGTGTTAAAACCCAGCACAGCAGCGTCCTCTGGAAGTTACTGTACTATTACACAAATGAATGATGGGGAAAAACAGAGTAAGATTTTCCCCTTGGTGCAAGGGCGATAGAAACAAAAATAAAAGTGAGCTGAGATACAAAAATCCAAGGCAAGATTCATTAGTTTCTTCAAAGGATCCACAATCTACTAATCTGGTTGAATAAAAACAAAAAATCTTCTTGAGAGGTAAGGATGCACACAACTGCAAATGTTTGATTTAAAGCTGAAGAAGCCAACGCTTTTCAAAGCTGAGGTTGGTCACTTTATCACTATCAGATTTGGCTTGCTACGACAGCATGCAAAGCATGAAAGTCACTAAATTAAGACTATCGTTACTAAGGTCCACATCACAAAGCAAATGAAAGCCAATTAACCAAGCCTGGTGCTACATCACATACACTGTTGGCTTAAGTCCCCAACATTTTTAACTAACTCATTAATTTGAAAATAAAACACAGGCACATGCAAGACAGGCTAGTTTTTCAGTCCTCTGCACCCTGCCCTGCGTGGAGCATCTGCTCTTAAAAGCAGAATCAACTATCAGTGACTGCCAGGAAAAGAAACTGAACAACTCTGTGGGTCTGCAAGTTGAGATGCTTGGCTAAAAGGAAGACAAGCTCATATTTTACAGTTGTCAAGAGTCCCGTTGTTAGCAAGAAGAGTATTTTCAGTGCATTGAAATGGGCATGTATTTACATATGTACAAAGACATGATGCAAACAAACCAGAAAAAAAACCAAACCCACGAGGAACTCGGAATTTCTAGGGCTGCGATGAGGGAAAAATACCCATCAAGAACACTAAAAAACCACCCTAAAACAAACAAAAAACCCCAACTTATGTGTCTTACCTTAGTTCGATAAAACAGCCTTGCATCTTCCCTTATATCACATTTTATATGCTTATCTAAGGCGCCACAAAGCTTCAGTAAGTGTTGCTAAATAAAGACAAAAGTGTACAGCTATTTAAATCCTCTATGCCAAAACTAAAAGCTTTCTTCAAATATTATTTCAATTTAAAAATTATATGCTGAAGTTTTTATTTTTCTCAGAGATACACAGTAAGGAAGGGGGAAAGGAAAGAAAACAGGATCACAAGATCCTCTATCAGTTGCTGGTATGCATCCAGTAAACCACGTCTAAGAGCTTTAAAAAATAGTTTTAAAGTATAGCAGAGCTACACATCACAAATTTTAGAGTTCTTACTAGCTAATTTGTAAATCCTTTCTATCCCCAAAGTAGCAAGTGCAGTGCCATTTTATCAGAGAAAAAAGTTCTGAAGTTACAACAGCTAAAAATAACCTTTTCAGTAATGATGACTCAGGTAATTTTCTTCCGTAAGAATTGGCTGAGCAGGTAAAACATCCAAGATTTATGCACTGATCTTCTATTTCTCTCTTAGTATCTGATCACTTTAATAAAGCAGTTCTGCAACTTCAGAATCTCTTGATAATGGCTCCCAAGACCTTTTCCATTCTGTTAATTTCTTCCTAAGAATCCCTGTTTTCAGTCCCTCACTGAACAGCTGCAAAGAAGCTGCACTCTGCAGAACAAGTGAGACATGCTGAAATTCTACTTATAAAAATTTGCTGGTGTTTTCAAGACCATGACAATTGACCTCATCTAACTGGAAGAGGATCAGAAATGAAACAATTATATTCATTTTATATTAAATCATGCACAATATTCAGCCACACTCCTCTTGACACTTGATGGCTAACAGGTCAGTGAATGTTTAACAGACTCCTCCTTCATTAAGAAATAGAGAGACATTAAAAAAATATGAAAAAGATCAAGTTCCATCTCTGGAAACATTCAAGGCCAGGTTGGATGGGGCTCTGAGCAACCTGACCAGTTGAAAATGTCCCTGTTCCTTGCAGGGCGGTTGGACTAGGTGGCCTTTAAAGGTCCCTTCCAACCCAAACTATTCTAAATTCTCCACAAATTCTTCAGGAAGACAGTTGTAAAAAACAGATCTGAAGAGATCACAGTATAATTATTTTCTTTAACAAATATGATTTTGTTTCAGATTATACTCTGTGATTATCTTTTTGTATTGACTAGGAAACTGAGACACTTAAGCCTCAAAATGTAACCAAATGTTACTGCTTTGCCTCTCTCAAACAGTCCCTATGACAGATTTCTTAACTGCCCAGAGTGGTTCCATGGGGCAGAAGGTGTACACAACACCTTGCAGCAAGCAACTCACAGCAAATGATCACAGAAATCTGAACAGGACTATTGAAAGGCTAAGCAGAAGGTCGCATGGCGGCACTCCAGCACAGAAAACAGTGATGTGTTTGAACATATTTTACTGGGTATTTTCACAGTGGTTTTCTTCTAGACTGAAAAATTTCACACCTACTTCAAAAGCTCATAGCATCATTAGACTTCTTAGAATTTCTATGTTGAGTTAATCTCCAGTTATTTTCTGAGAGATATTAACAAAATAAATGTCTGCCGCTCCACAGCCTTACGTTTTGAGGTAGTTCCACCTGCAGAAATGTAGAAGAGTTTTCTTTCTCTACGGAAATTGCAGAGAAAGCTCTTCTGCATTTATTTTGCCCCAGAACAAAGGTTTCTCCCAGTGCTATTATCCACTGGTGATCTTCTGTCATAACTCTTACAAAAATAGACTAAAAGTGCATGATAAATAGTCTTTTAAAGTCTAAATATCTAGCCACTGAAGCTACTTACCCTGTGATTAGAATTTACAACATCGAAGAAACTAGCTTCACTGACCAGATGAATGAGGATGTAGATTAGGTAGTATGCCTGGAGAAAAAAAAAAATTAAAAAAAAAAATAAAATAAAAAAATCAACAGAGCTTTAGCAGTCAAAGCACAATCATAACTCATCACATCCAGATATAGCACTATCTTTGCTTTCTTGAATGATTCCTCCAACAGCCAAATCAATGGACAAGTATGTCTACATATTTGCCTAAATAACTAATTTGAAACAGTACATTCCTATATTAGAAACATTTTAAAACAGTATTATGCTGCTTTAAGCTACCCAAGTAACCTACAAAACCTTCTGTAGTTGTCTTTATTTTCTCCATCATCTACATCTAGATCAAAATACTTGCTAAGAGATTCCATTATAGACTCAAATAACCAAATCAATATTCAATTTTTGGATGGATGGAAACACTAAATCTTTCTAATACTTGTTTATGAAAAAATATTCATAAAAGATTCATAAATCTCTTTCTGAAGCCCACAGGTGAAGGTCTGGCTCAGCATCAAACAGTTTCCACTGATTACATCAGATGAGGGGGAGGATGGTCCTCAGATTACAGAGGACAGGACTCAAGACATTCATGTGACTTAGCCATGCAGAAGACTGACAAATTCCCTGTTTGTAAAAATCTAATACAGCTTCCTCTGTCACATGCTACTTCTTTCCTTCCTCCACGACTATAATCAAAACTGAACACGAATAATATTTTAATTATACATATGAACAGCAACAAGGGTGTATGTACAGTTCCATGTACAGAACTGTCCTCAGTTATCAGTGTCGCAGTTCAGCCTCAGTCACCACACAGTTTCTCACTCCTCTTCCCACTCTCCAGCGGGATGGAGGAGAGAATTGGGAAGAAAGGAAAACTCATGGGTTGACATAAAGACAGTTTACTAGAATAGTAAAGGAAAATTACAACAACAACACGTAAGGATACTGAAATATACAAAACAAACAATGCACAATTTCTCACCACCCGATGTCCCAGTGGCCAATACAGCCCGCCCCAAGCAGCAATCACGGAAAGAAAACTGAGCAGCAAGCAAAGGAACAAGAGGGAGAGAGCAAGGGATCCAGAGATGCCTCCCCTGTGGGCAACTCCCACTTATATGCCAAGCATGATGTTTATGGCATGGAATACTCTCTTTGGCCAGTTTGGGTCAATTATTCTGGCTATATCCCTCCCAGCTTCCTGCACCTGCACATCAGTGAGACCTGGAAAGCCAGAGACTGTCCTTGGTCTCGTTAGCAACTACTCATAATGTCAGGGTGTTTGTTTATCAACGTTCCTCACATATGAAATCCAAAACACACTGGCTACTGAAAGGAAAATTAACTCCATCCCTGCCAAAACTATGACAATCAGAAATTAAAAGCAGCATTCTCAAAATTGTAGAAGATGCATAAAAAGACAAATGCAAAAAAGCACTATCAGCTATATACCTCCTGTTCTAGTTCCGTATGAAGGCGGTCTCCCTCGGCATTCTGCTGCTCCAGTCCTTCTCTCATCTTCTTCAGCAGATTAGAAGGTTTCATGTACACCAGAAACTGATGCAGAAGAGACATCTACAGATACAAATATTAACAAATTGGACTGGTTTACTGGTAACAGAAAACTGGAAAATGAATGCCACTACAATATTATTTGTCCGCTAAGTCAAGAACATAAAAGGGATTTTTAATTAAGATGGAAGTTTTCATGCTTTGGGTAATTTTTGACTATTCACAAACTAAAGTGTTTGTACGTTGCTTCAATAAAAGATCAACTCTACGAAAACAAAGAGTGGTTCTACATGAACAAAAAAGGAAGTCTGAAGTGTAGACCTCCTTCCAATGGCCCAAATGAACGTTTACACACATAAACAATACTCACAAACTGCAGAACATGCAGGTTACACACATGTGCAAATATACTAATCTAAACTAAAAATTACTAATTGGTCAATTTGTAAGGTTCTTGAAAATAAGCTTACAGTATTAAAAGACAAACCACAAACAATATTATACATGTTTTCTAAACTTCCAAATTATACACACAAAACATATATATGCAGTACCTGCTTGTCACTGTCATCAGGTATTTCTATATCCTTTTTATTAAGCAGCTTTGAAATTATCACTAGGCTAAGATGTCTTCTTACTTCCCTGAAAAAACGATTAAAAATATTATTTCCCAGATAATTTCTTAAATCCACAGTGTTTCTACAAAGTATATGAGGCTATGCATGGCTTCTCGAGATATAAACTTGCTTACAACTATTAAATCGGATTTTCTGAATATAGGTGCTATTAAACTAGTAAAGAGGCTAGTAAAATATAAGTAGCCTTATCTCATTGCAGCTTTTCTTCTGCACAAGTATCACTGCTAGATGCTTGCCTTCAAGCCTGAAATTGAGGACCCAATTCATTTGCCTCGCTCAGATACATTATAATTTATTCACGTCAAAGATACAGAACTCATAACAGATTTGACACTTAAAAGCAGAGATGAATCACCCAAAGAAAATTTAATTTTCGGTCATTCAGACAAGAATTAGAGTAGGTGCTGGATGTCAGAACCTGAAGTTGTAATGTCTGTCTTTACTATTGGGTACTAGAAAGTCTGCAGTCCAGAAAACTACACATTAAACGTTAAATAAACCCCCCCCCTTTTTTTTTTTTTACAGCAGAGGTGATCAAGCAGCTATATACACACACACAGTAAGAACTGCACAAAGATCTGTAACATATGAGAAAAGCCAGGGTTTTTTCTAAAGCACCATGTAATATCTATTGCATTTATCAGACTTTGAGCTTATAGAAATACATCAGCTGTTAACAACAGAAATAAATTATCTGTTAATGATACTACATATTTCTGATGTTACGGTGTCATTACCGTCCACGTGTTATCCAGCTAGGCACCAGCTGAACCAGCCAGAGGAGATTATGGTGATGACTGGAGAGTTCACTCACTGCCAGGCAGAGCTCAGGCATCTTTAAAACAACAACAACAAAGAAAAAAAAAAAAAAAAAAAAAAAAAAAAAAAAAAAAAAAAAAAACAAACCACCACCAAAACAAAACAAAAAAAACCCTCAATACTGAAGAATGGATATGGTGGGCATTTGTTTTCTTTGCAAAGGAGTACACATGTACTTCCTAGAAACATACGCAGCATATATGTTAAACGGAATTGATCTGATAAGAGATGATGTGCATAAAGATAATTGCATTGCACCTGTAGTTAAGTCTGCTAAATACTATTTTACAGTGGAGTAGTTGAGATCAGATTGCTTTTCATGGCACTCTATCAGCTCAGTGCAATCATTTCTTCATTCTTTCAGAGTAATTTTAAACATAAAGTTATTTTAGTAAATATAAGATTATGTTCCCTTGCCGAAGATGACAGGCAAGCATAATGTCATGCAACAAAACCTTTGCAGTATACCCACCCACCTCCTAAATCTCACACAAATCCAAAGCTCCAAATCTGTTCATATTACAAATTCAAACAGTATTTTTCTGATATGTCAAGAAAAAAAAAAATACTGAAAACTTCAAACCAGAAGTTTCTTGAAAATTAAGTTGCAGTTTCATAAATCTAGTACAAGAAAGTTATTTGTGAAGTTACCTTTGTATCCCAATCTTTTATACTTAGCAAAAGCTTTGTGAAAAGGCACTGAAAATCTATCAAAGGAATTTGCTTTAACTGTTTCTCCAAGCTTATTTTAAATAGCAATAGAAGTAGCAGCAATATTTCTTGATCAGTATATCCACCTTGAATTACTGTTGTACAGAAACCTAGAAACTTTAAAAGAAATAAAAAGCATTAAAATCTGAAATTGGTTTAGCTTACTGTAAAGTATGATGAGAACTTAAGTTTTACACCCTCTCAGAAAATTTCACCTCAAATGATATATTGTTCTTGCAACACTAACATCTCACTCCGTGCCAACATCTAACTGTGCACCAGCATCTCCCCCTCTCTCAGTAACTGCACTCTGGGTTAATTTTTTGGGTTTTTTTTTGCTTGTTTGTTTGGTTTTTTTTTTTTAACCTGCTGGAGGTCCATCTTCCAAACAATGGCAATAGTCCCTGGACATTATAGGAGTAAGAAAGATCTTTCTCTGCTGCACAGATAATCCTCATCTAACTGAATGAAAAGCTGACAGAGTTTCTAATTACACAAGTAATACTGAAAACATAAATCAAGAGATTTTTCCCTACCCAAGTATTTCCCCACACCAAGTATCACATGGGTTACTTACAACACGGAATGTGTGTGTGTAGATCAGAACACAAATTAATCAAGAGATGAGTATTTTGTCTCTAGTGGAGATGCTCCAAGATGCTCTTGAACTAAGTGATTTTACAGATAAAGATCTCTAAAGAAATTATGTTAGGAGGATTCAAATAGTTCCACGGGGAACTCTGAAATCAGTTATAAAGTCAGTATTTTCATCATCAACCTTTAATCACAGAGACTTAGCCTGTGAAGTGTGGCCAGCACTCATTCAAGCGACAGTCTCATGCAACACAGCGCATGGCTAAGAGCTCACTTTCCAGGACAGTCACAGTCACAGCTCTCCTGCCCTCCACGAGCTCCCCCTTCATTCACCTTGCGCGGCACAGGGCCCGACTGCGTACCTCAGAGCTGCATTAACACGCCGAGGCAGCACGAAACATAGCACCCAATATCAACTCCCCTTCCCATTTCTACTGGAACACAGAAATGGATAGTTTATTCAGCACAGGGAAGCAAAGACTTTTGATAAACTGGCACAGCTGGAAAAGGGAGGCAGCAAAACCGTGCAGTTGTGAGTTAAACCAATGGAAGTCAGGGAGAAAGGAAACTCTAAAGTTTGCAACAAGCCTGCAATAATCTCTGCTGAATGGAATGCTGAAACCCCAGGATAGCTACTCACAAAACATGCCCTGGACTAGATGAAGACACCAAGGTTTTTGCTAAAAAAACAAAAACAAAAACAAAAAAAAACAAAAACCAAAACAAAGCAGAGCAAACTCCACACCACCACCCTCACCTCCCCAAAAAAACAACCTCCACAAAAAACCCTCCCACACTAACTGGAGTTTTCTCACCTTAATCACATTAATTAAATTGTTTTCTGGTAGACTGGAAAAGGCTGGACTGGCAGAGGTTAAGTCCCCTCCTGGCTGTCCTTTACTCACTGTTTCTTGCATCTGACTTCTAATAAAAGAGACATTAATCTGAGCAATAAATCAACAATTTAAAAGCCCACAAAGGGTCATTTGCATCAAACTGACAAAAAAAAAGCCAAACAAGCCTGCATGTTTCAAAATGCCTTCAAATCAAAACAATCCTCAGTTACAGAGCACACACATCTGTCTGACATTGTAGCCAATTACAAGTCTGTCCAGCTATTTAGCCAACAGTTCTTGTAAATCTCCATTAGGAAGGTGCAGGACTAAGGACAATGCTCTGGTTTGCTGAATGCTTACCTGGCAGGCATTGTTTAGAGTTCTGGCTTATGTACTCTTATTAAGACTTGAGCTGAGAATTTAAAGAAGAGTACAGTTTGATGGAAGGGAGGGGAAATAAAGGACAACCTTCTGATTCTACATTCTAAGCACAAGACTTGCTTTCACAGGATCTAAGCAATAAATATCAAAAGGAAAACACTTACAAAATATCACACTCGTTAAAGTTGGGCTGAAGATGCTGCAATGGAAAGAGAGATCTAAACGCAACACCCATATTGATAAAAACAGCTGACACATCAGCTAGTGAAGGAATCCATGGTTTAGACTGTTCATCACTGATGGAAGCTACAAGTAAAAGACATGGAATCGATTAGTTTTAAATTTAGTTCTTCACATTAGTTCCTTTTAAGGGAAATGAATAAGCTCAGCAGTCTGGACCAACTCTACTAGCTCTCATCTCAAAGACTTGGTGTATTGAACAATATGCTTATTTTCAGAACTATGAGGCAGAAAAAAAAGTAGTCTAACAGTATTTTACGCTAGAGAAACATCTTGCCTATGTAATGGGCGAGTTACTTCAAAGTACTACCCATTTTCCCCTCACAGCACTCTCTCATCACAAACAGCAGAATAAACAAGAAGGCAAGATTTACTTTTAAGAGAATACTAAAGTACTGTTCTCTGTAGGTACAGGTAAGAGGGTGTTATCATAGTGGGACTGGAAGTGGAGCTAAGTTAAGATTTGAAAACAGGCAAGGCAGTTTTCAGTATTGTTTAGCTAGAACAGAAGTGCTAAACACAGGGACTTCACTTATTTGACAGAAATAAGAAACAATGCTTATTGCAAAAAGGGCTAATTTGTATGCTTTATATCTGAAAGTCTGCAAAGCCTACAGAGAATTATCCCCAGGACACGAAACCAGCAAGGTAACATCAAACTAGACACAGTGTTGTCTAAACAATGACAGAAGTCACTAGAATTCTGAATTGGGTAAATTTTGTGTCTTAGAGCTAAGTTGGTAAGAAAAAAAAAAAATACAGTGGAACACAACAGTGAAGACACTGCAGGTTCTCAATGTTCAATACAGTAAAAAAAAACCAACTGTAAAGAATAATCCTTAGTTAAACACTGGAACAGAATGTCTCAGAATGGTTTAAAGACTCCACAGCTGGCAATTTTAAAGTGGTTAGACAACTTTCCATGAGCAACTGTAGCCTACTCAATACTGCTCTGAGGTCAGAGATCTGCTGCAATCTCCCCCAGTCTCAGTTCTTTGAATGCTCATTGATCAGCTTGAACTGTTCATTCAGAATCAAGCTTAGTGCCAGCAAAGCACAAAACAGAGGCTATATTCCTCCTCATATCAACTCACAGTCCTATTTCAAACAAGATTCAAAATATATTATACAATTTGGACAGACCTGAGCAAGTACTTCAAGAAAACTGCATTACTTTAACAATGTTAACTGACAGGCTTAAATGAATTTGTGCCTTTTGATGGATCTAAATAAAGTGAAGACATGGAGAACATATAAAGGAACTTGTACTGGAGAAGTATTTGAGGGTACAGATGAAGGCGGGCAAAACACACAAGACATGAGAGCAGCAGTGTGGGCTGAAGCAGATCCTTGAAAGTGTTTCTGTGCAAGTGTAGATTCTTTTCACTTTTGTCATTTATCTGGAAAGTAAACTACGTAGTGCTACATTCTAAGTATGACTATGTGAAAGCCATCTTGCAGTCCTTAAGGTATGAAATTAATCTCTGTACCTTCTAAAGCAACAATGGAAAGGAGAGTAAGCTTTTGAGCAGACTGGGCTCCTCTTCAGGTCAATTCTACTTGGGAAGTAACAGTAGTGAGTTTAAAAGGCTCTGTACTGGATGCACAGTTTGTAAATACATGCCAGGACCACATCTTGTGGTACAGTCTGCACACACTCAGTGAAGACTAACTCTTAGTATTTGTGCATCACATAATTAACAGAAGAACCTAAATTCATGTCAGAATCACAGAACAGAGCCAGTGTCTTTTAGCTCCTCCCCAACACCTTTTTATACTTAAGAAAAGATAAAAGATTTCATTCATGTGGTCAGTTTTCCATTCTTCAAATACTTACCATTTTTTAGTGTTATCTCCATCAATCTGTCTAAAATCTGGGTGGAAACACAATAGTCAGGATGAACAGACATCATCTGTGGAAAGAAAAGAAGCCACAACTCAAACACCAAGTTGCATGGTGGCTTCAGTTTTCTTTTAATTAAAAAAACAAACAAACAAACAAAAAACCCCCAACAAACAAAAAACCAACCCCAACTCTTTGGTAAAATAAAATAAGAAACAGAAAAAATCCCTAAAGTCTCTAAAGCAAGATCACCAAGGAGAACATATGCAATGCTAAATCAAAACAGTGAATCCTTAGTTATTCCATAGAACTCAACTTCAAAATTATTACTATGAAGTACAGTTCAGGATTCCTAGAGTATTTCACTAACCCAGCAAAAAAACCTCTTCTTTTTCTCACCCAAGTGCTGGACAGTTTCCTGCTCTGTAAGTGAGCTGGATTGGCTCCCATTTCCTCCTTATTAGAGGAATGCCAGGGCTCACACAAGGGCTGGAAGGCAATTTTTTACTGGCTGGAGGGAGGGACACGGCAGAGCAAAATGTTTCCCTTGCAGCAAAAGCAGAAAGCCAGTCAACAGACACAGGCTGCAATTTCACAGGCAGTCCAGCTTCCTTTTTTGTTTCAGGCACTGTTAGCATGTGGTAAATAACAAAATAGAGATTGGAGAGGGACATTTTTGTGAGTAACAGAATGACGTAAATTCCTGGGGATTTAGACAGACACAGACAGCTAGAAAGCAGACAGCCACATTTCCTTTGGGAATGGCTCCAGACTTTTTCCTGAGCCATAACGCAGGTTGACCTTTTCCAAATGAAAATTAAGTGATAATGCAGGTGTATCTGATGGTTTAGAAGGTGATATAGGTAGAAATTGTACTTTTGGATACTGCAGCGTGTACTTTTTTTTTTAGGGTGGAAAGAAATGAGATTAACATTTGCTTGTGACCTGGCCCACACTATTATATCCTGAAATCTCTTCTCATCTAAGCACGTGCCGTGCCCTTTTCAAACGAAGTAGCACACATGAAGATGGGCAGGGATGCGCAGCTTTGCAGGCACTCCGAAAGCACAGAGAAGAACTAGCCCTAGTGTTTTACCCCTAATGACAATAGAAGTATTTCAGAATGGAGAACAAATCAGAACCCAGAAAGAAAGATTTTTTGTTTAAAAGTTGTTAATGCAACACATTCACAAACTCGATCTTCTGATCATTCAGAAGATGGACTTGTGATCATTCCTGCTACAACCAGCTTCCAGGAAGAATATTATACCTAGATAGAATACAACTGCATGAATTAGTATAGCCTTACCTGGAAAAGCCACTTTAGAATTGGTATGGGACACAAGACACAGTTATAAGCAGAACTTAGAAAACCATTAATAGCTAAAGAAAGCTGCTGCGTTACACCAGAACTGTAAGACAAAGATGGGGGTGGGGAAAGAGAAGAAAAAATAATTAGAGGCTGAATCAGCACTTTCACAAAAGCATAAGAACTTCCCCACCCATCAGATGATCATCACCAACCACAAAAAGAGATCTGAACATCCAAAACAGATGTTATTCTTATGCTTTTACCTATATGAAATATTATAGTAATTAAACCTTAATTGTGATTTAGAACAACTGCCTTTTTCTCCAGAATGCCATACTATATAATTTGGAAACATTTTAATTATTAGAGAATAATAGCTTCAAACAAACATTGATTTACACTATTGTACTATGAATTATTATGCCTGCCTACACAGGCAGGCTGCTATGCTCAATGAGACCGGTGAATAAGATTTTTTTTTTTTTTTTTACTGCCCAATGACCTTTACCAACACTTTTAGAAGAAAAGAGAAAAGGTTTTGTTTTTATTTAAAAGATTATTTTTAAAATATCAGAGTCTGGAGCCAAACTAAGGCAATTAAAATCAAACAGTCCAATCTCACAGTGCAAATTTTGCACCAATGGAACAGGTGCAAAAAGCAGTTGTTGGAAGAACAGAAAATATGTCAATTTTATTAACAAATTATTTTAGCTTTAGTCTTCTTTAGAAAGCCAGGCAACTCATAAGCAGCTGAATTAATGATACCCAGTTCCCCACATATCCTTCTTTAGTCTCCTCTGTTCTCCACATCTACTAAAACAGGTAGCTCTGTTGAGACATCTGTGTCTTAACTTCTCCATATACCCTCTACCTGTTTGAGTGAGCAAGTGGCTAGGAAGACATCCATATGCCAGCTGGACAGCCAGTACGTGCCAGCGGTGCCAACTGGGCAGAACGCATAAGCAATTAAATCATAACTGCCTTCTGCAAGGGATGATTCATTTAATTCTCATTCCTCCAGTCACTGATTTACAAGATACTTTTGAAGCTTATATCCTTGTGATCTTCAAAACATATTAATAAAGAGGCCTGAAGCCAAAGGAGTGTATCACAAACCCAAAGGAGGAGGACAAGCCACCCTCCTCCTTTTCACATCCACAATAGCACATACACACGTATACAAAATCCTTTAAGACTAAATGAATTCTCTCAAGTTTCACTAATGTCAGTTTGGAATAAAATGCCAACTGAAATAACCAGAATTTTTCAGGATTTGCACTTGTGGTATTAGGCAAGAATTTGCCCAGCTATTTGTAGCCTGACAGCCTCATAAATATAGAATACAAATCCCTATGAGTTACAGAACAGTTGTGCATATACACAGACACGTCGCTAGCTCAGTGACGGAATTTAACAGATGTCAGAAATCGTGACTTTCTGCAATCCTTGTTAGCTGCAGCCCTAAGTCCCAGGCCCATTCAGGACAAAAACACGTAAAAGGCAGACATAATGCAATGCTAGTAAGTCCCAAATCAGTTCACCATAAAGGTCCTCCTTCTGTCTTGGGATAGTTAAGCTTTTGTCCATTATAGCATTTCACTTCTGTATTTATCTTCCACAAGCCGGTCAAGACTATCAACGACAGCCCAACATAGCACAAATATGGAAGATGCCAGAACACCTGTTTTTCTCCTTATGTCTCATTTAAGATTCTTTTTCAAAAATTCCAGAGGAACAAAGAAGGAAGCTTAAAGTAACAATTCCCTGTTCCATAAACCTAATCTGGAAAGGAGAATTCCAGGAAGAGGGAGTCACTCTTCCCTACTTAGCAGGACAGAGCCCATCTGCATGCAAAGATCTATTTTATCTTAAAAACTGCTAACACTGAAGAAAATTGCACAAGTAAACATAACAGAGTGAAGAGGATATACTTACCTAAGAATGAGTTTTTCTATAGGATTTTGAGGGGTGAAATGAAAGTTCCTCAAATCAAGGTCATGTTGATTGAAGATTTTCCCAGAGGCTGATAAATCAAATATATCTTCTCCAGGGTGGTAGTCAGGTATGGCATGAGCTATTACTGAAAATCTCTTTATAAATGCCCTGTAAAAGTCAAAATTACTTTTATGAATTTAAACATCTAAAGCAGAGCCTATTTGCCAGTTGAGACAGTTATTTTCAGATGAACACATCAGCCTTATGTGAAAGCCGAATTGTTAAGATACAGTCATGTCCAAGAAAATCCACATAACCCCAAAAGATGATAAAAATAGTTCACATTAAACATACTAATAACTGCTGGAAAGAGAGAGATTAGAAAAAAAAGCCTAGGAAAGTGAAGAACTAGATGTAATTGGATTTGGAGTTGAAAGGACCTGTGCTCTTCTGAGAGATCCTCATCTCCACTGGCATTGTTCTCATCTTCTCCACCTGAAGAATCCACTTCCCTTCCTTGTATGTCTTCCTGTAACCGCTTCTCTAGTTCATCCACCCTGAAATAACAGCAGCAGCACCCATCATCACTGTTCAGTACTTACAATAGAAGACAAAATTCAAGCTCTGAATGTGAACCCAGGAGTCAGTAGCCAATTATGCACGGCAAAAGCATGCGAGGAGACATCGCATCTGTGCAAAACTCAGCATCTTGCTATTCCAAGATACAAAGTGGACCTTTCCCAAAATCTAGTGAATTTCCAACAACACATTCACTCACTCATACGCTCAACCAACTTCTCACAGAACTTTTTGTAACTGCACAAAACTTTCAATTTTCTAGACTGATTTTTTTAAAATTTTTCTTCTTTTTTAAACTTCATATCAGTATTTTATTTGTAAAATAATATTAGTTATAGGTGTACTCACTACGCCATAGTCAGTCAGCCCATAGGGTCAAGTGCTTTAATCAAAACAGTTAATCGCACATACATACCCACCACCACCACCTGCAATCAGTACGGATACCACATTACACTTTCTACCCAAAAGATCTCCTGCAAAAACACTCATTAGTTCTGTTCACTGAACTGTGTAACTACTCAGATACTGACAGTCATCATGGAACCAAAACTGACTACAAAGCTTGAAAAATAGCGTCAGTACTAATACTTATCATGCCTGACCAGCAGCTGCTAGCTGGCTCAGTGACCTACAATGAAGGCATCAGTAAATTTAGTCCTGCTCTTGAGGGGTAGACAGACATATCACAAATCACTCATTACTGCTTGCAATGAGCCTGTCATTCAGCTTTTACAGTTAAGCAACACTTGTAGGTCACATCAGATATAGTATGTTGGTGGCATCAGCAGGCAGAGCTTAGTTTGCTGCTACCCAAACTCCATGAGTTTTGGAGAGACAAGGTAAATCTAAGCTTCTACAACTCCATCGCACTTTTTTCAAAGCAGCTTTAAGAAACAAACCTTTTAGATTCTTCTTTCTCCTTCAAAAGATGTTCTAAGCTGTTCACATATGACACTTGGCTAAGAACAGGAGGCTTAGAAAGCTGTAAATGAAATAGTAAGAAATTTTAAAACCACGAGCTATCAACTCATTATTAGACAATAAACATAATCAAAATAGAATCTGCTTCCAATTTTAATGATACTTTACCCGAATATAAAAACTCAAAGGAGACCCTGAAAAACAGGACGATTAACAGTTTAGGTTTCTCAGTCCCTTAACAGTTTTATATAAATTCAGATCTCTCTCAGCGATTAATTTAGACGTAACTGTGCTTCATGATGGATCTGAACAGCAGAGCAAGTCTCTGCTCTCTCCCAGGGACTGATCTCCAGCTAACCTTCACAAAGAGCATTAGTGTCAGAAGCCTTTTACCCCTCAGCGTTATTACTAACATCATCTACTGAGACCCTGGGAATCCCCATTCTTGTGCATGAGACAAGAAACTCCAAAAATTATTCAGTATCTCTGTTATTTTCAAGAGTCTCTAGAGGGCAACCCACCAGCGTTTGCTAAATCACCTCTAAAGTCATCAAGACAAAACAAATCTTTCAATCAAAATCCTAATACAACCCAAATTAAGACATTAACAGACATTTAAAAAAACAAAACAACATACAAAGAAAGTCTTTACTATTAGCAAAATAAGTTTGTTTTTCAGTAGCCAGTGTTTTATTCAGATAGCAGCAGACAACACAGATACCAAATCTTTTATGGTCATGATTCAGTTCTTTGGACAAACTGTGCCCTTCTGACACCCTCTTCTTAAATTGCAAGCCTCTTACTAGTGACAAAGCTTCTTCCTACGAGCCTCTTCATTTTAGGAGAACACAATTCAATAAGAGTATACCCTCCAACTGGGGATTTTCTGCTACTCAAAGGTAACAGAAGCCAGTTTAAGAAGTTAGTGTCCACCTGCTAATAAAAAAGCCAGTTAATATAGCCTTATTTTTTTTTTTTATTCAGAGATGTCTTTCAAATGTAACAATCAGCATGTCTTTGTCTGGGAATTCCTGTAGGAAAGCTGAAGACCTCTTACCTTATTTTATATCTAAAATATCTATAAGGTTAATGTGTCTAGAATGACTGTGAAAAACTGTGGAATCAAGACATTATTCTAATGTGCACATATGCCCCTTCTTAGAAGACAAGAGAAGAATGCCAGTATATGCAAAAACCACGGTCATGGAAATTTTGGGACAGTTCTTAACTCTTTTGTCTTATTTGGCCATTAAAAATGCAGAAACAGGATAGGCCAAATGTTGTGGTCACACACACGTTGCACAAACATTTGATATAGGCTGCATCTGTTTATCAGTCTTAACCATTAATTACATAGACATGTTGGTTAAGATCGTGGAATACATGTGCAACCACAGAAGTCTGATCTATAACGTGCTTGCATAATGAATTGGAAGGACAGATGAAATAATTATCGCTGTTGAATATCTGTCTATAGAGATAGTAACTGAGTCAACAAATAGACCGTTCCACAGATTTAAAAACAGGAGAGGAGGAAGACAGGAGTATTTATACAGGTATTCTGCTGTTTGTTTTCTACTGTAGAAAATAGTGGTGGGTTGACCCCAGCCAGCTGCTGAGCACCACACAGCTTGTTCATTTCCCTGCCCAGTAGTGCAGGGGAGTGAATAAGAGGAAAAGCAAGAAAATTCATGGATTGAGATAAAGACAGCTTAGTAAGTGAAGGAAGAAGGCATAAGAGAAAGTGATGTAAAAGCAATCACTCAGCACCTACCACAAGCGGAAGGATGCCCAGCTAGACTCAGAGTAATGGCTATGTACCAGACCAGCTCCCCCTGCTTGGTTTTGATTGCTGAGCATGACACTATGTGCACGAAATATATCCCTCCTGTCACCCAGGGTCAGCTGTTCAGGCTCTGCCCCTGCCAATTTTTTTCCCCACTCCAGCCTACTCTGCAGCGGCAGAGTGGGAAGAGGATAAAGCCTTGATGCTGTGCAATAGCCAGAAGACTGGTCTTTTATCAACACTGGTTTGGTCTGAAACACACTGCACCATACAGCTGTTGCGAAGAAAATTAACTCCAGCCCAGACAGATTCAGTACAAAATCTTTTTGTACTGAATTTAAATGCAGCCATTTCCAACCTGTACCAACTTTGTCAGGAATGTCACACTAAGTCTGACTGCAGAACCTTCCTAATTAAAACATTATTTTACAATAAAGCTTCAAAATCACTACTTATTTGACAAACTGATATTGAACATTTAAAAACATGGATTAATTCATCACCACAGTATCCTGTAAACTGGGACTTAAACACTTGATCTATCCCTTGTGAGCAGAAGTAGTCATTCAGCTTTTTGAAATCCTTTCTAAAATACTTCCAATTTCCATTAAATTAAACTTCAAAGAAAACATCACATTTACAGATCAAGAACTTGTACACAGATTTCTGACAACCACAGATTGTGACAAGGATATGACTGGAGCCTAGCACACAGATCTCTCAATGTCTAGGTCAATTTCCTGTAGTTAACTTCAACTTACAAAAATCTTACCTCATCAGGAAAATTAAAACATTAAACACCACATACCACCTAAATGTAATCTCCTGTCTTTTTCTTTAGCAGAAAAAAGCAAAACCAGAACTTCTAAAACCCCCTGAAAGGCATACAGCTAATGCAATCTGGCTGCACAAACCATCTTTCAGCCATTCCAAGGACAAGCACGGTAACAAGCACACCCTTTCTCTGACTACATTGCGCTGTACAGCCCAGAACCCTTCAGCTAAGTAACTAGGCAAATACCTCTGAGTTTTCATGAATTATGAATAAAGGAAAAATCATTTAAAAAATGCAACATAAGAAAGCTGATGAAATACTTTTTTGTTTGTTTTTAGCCACTTACATGAAGCTTCAGTAATGAAGTCATGGTGTCCTGAGAAAAACTGTCAAGACAAGACTCTTCCAGAGTTCCTGTCTGTTGCTTGGGACTTGAAGAGAGAATTTCTTGCAGTGGCATGAATATTTCATCATCATCGTCATCATCACCTAGGCTGCATTCCAAACTCTCATCTTCGCTATCAAAGCTGCTTTTTGATTTTCCATTCAACTTGGATTTGTCTGTATGGGTGCTTTCAACTTTTAACTCTCCTGACAGTTGTGAAGACGTATGGCCACTGTCCACGCACCCTTCCTTAAAAGGCAATGAATGGGGAACACTTTTACCAGTCTCCTCTGAGAGTGCAGGTTTCCCAGAACCTTCCACTGAACAAGAATCAGAAGCAGTTTCTGAAGTCTTGTCTTGTGTTTCTGAAAAACTGTTGCTGGACTGAATACTGTAAGCTTTATCACGTGCACATCTTTCTGGTCTTTCCCAATCTTGCTCCTTAGCATCCAATACCTGAGATAAGCCAGCATTCTGGATACAAGATTCCACATCTTTTCTTAGTGTTAAGTGGTGGAGAGAAGGCAACACAGTACTTTTTTCCTGAGAAAAAGGAGGGGACTTTTCCAAGAAAAAGCATGAGTTAGCCATCTGCAATTGGTTCTCCTTGCTATCCACAACAGAAACGTGGTTATTTTTACCAGGACTGTGTGCAGAATATAAAGAGGACAAACCTACAGAGGAGGAATTATTTTTCTCATTTTCATCGCTTGAGTTGAGGTATTCCTCTGGAAGAGTGGAATCATGTCTAGGTAGATCAGCAGCCTCCATTAGTTGCAGAACATCACCACAAGAAGACTTCAAAAGGATGTTTTTTACAAAGTCAGGTCTCCTATTTTTGCATTTTGCCGATGATCTACTAAAAGCAGCGTCATTCAAACTTGATACTTCGGATTGATTTGAACTGTCTGCATCCACACTCATGGCAGCGCGTTTTCTTTTCCCAGGAAAGTCTATTTGTTTGGATCGTACAGAAGACATCTTAGGTCTAAGGCAGTGTGAAGGAACAGACTGGCTCTTCCACATACCAGTGGCCATCTCAGATGATGCTCTGAGTGCATTTGGAGAATATGCCTCATGTGTTGAAACGTGCGTTGGCTTTGGTTGAGATGGGTCATCTATGAAGTGTTTAAGAAAAAAGCAAACCACTGTTGTCACGTTATTTAAAAAAAATAAAATTAAATTTAAAAAACCCTGTAACAGTTTACTCTTTAAAAAACTAACTTCTGTTTTTAAGTCAGAAAATGACTGAATTTTTGATCAGAAACTACAGTACTTCCATTCAGCTTGAACACAGTGGACTACAATTAAGATTTAGCTGATACTGTACTGTTACGTTATTATTGTAACTACCTTGGAAATGAAATTAAATTGTTTTATTTTAAAGCAGCTCAGTAGCCATCACAGAACACTGTTCGTATGCACCAGAATCAGTCAGTCTTTGGAAACAGACAATAGCCCAGTTGAGGTATGGGACTGGAAGAAAGTTTCTATAATTACAGATATGGTTATAATAATGAACAGTATTAAAAGTCTTTTGGAAATACTGGAATAATTTTAACAGTGCTCATAAAAAAGCATTCAGAATATGAAGAAATCTGTTTCCAGGCTTATGGTTCTGCGGCGCCAGAGCCCACCTTCCTCACCCTGTTTTTCTGCTTCCTGCTTTAAGCTGTCACGAGCACTGGGACACCTTATGGCAAGCCACTTCAGGGAGCTGAGGTGCCTGAGGACTTCCCAACTGAATTTTCAGCTGGTTTAGCTCCTCACACCGCTGGTCAAGTCCCAGTGCTACCAGAGACAGAAAGCATAGCGGCAGAAAGTCCAATAGGTTTACACAGCCATGGGCATACAACATGGCAGTACGCTCCTTGTGTTTGGCTCTCCCATGCCTTTTTTTTTTTTTTTAAATCACCCTACTGACATAGCTTAAGCTTATATTCACGTGAGCTTTTTATATTCAGTTCTACCTACTGTAGAATAAAATTATGTGGTTAAAAGTGACAAAAAGCAGCAAGAATACCAGCTAAACTGGTTCAGTAAAATGTTCATTTTAGATTAAGCTGAAAGGCAATTTGTTAACCACCACAGTGAATGTGAATTATTCAAAATGCAAGAGATCATAAAAATAATCAGGAACTAAAGGCCTAAAACAAAGAAATATCATGACTTCTAATTAAGTTACAAACAATTTGTTTTTCACTAAAATCTCAAATTACTTTAAAACATCTTTAAGCTTGCCATATAATAGAAATAACCTCGACTATATAGTAGGGGTTGGGTTTTTTTTGAGAGAGAGAAAACAGGAAAACATAACTTCAAGACAAAAGTCATTAAAAGGAGACACTAAGTAATTAACTTGATTGTTTAATTAATTCTATATTATCAGCACTGCTTCTACCTGAGGCAGTCTCCCTTGAACCAGAATGTGATATTTTTCTTAAAGGACATCCATTTCCCTAAAAATAAAGACAGAGAAAATAAAAAAAAAGTTAATTGCATGATTTTTAAAACCAGGATGTTGACATCTTGAGACAAGTGTTGAATTCAGCACAGACTTAGCTCCACACACCACCAGAAATATGGTAATATACTTCATTTCACACAGCTGCAGAGATACCAACAAAAGTATTCTCCACAACCCAAATTTTATATTTTTTCTTCTCCGGTTCTAGATCTCTCCACATTTTTAGGGCCATTAGCCACCTACGTCCCTGGGCTATATGGTAACATAGCCCAGCTAGCTTTCCTCAAACAAATCATTAGGAACTTAAATAACAAAATTACAGAAAACACAGACAAGCAAAAACAGAGGGAGGGGAGCTAAGAAGAAAATGAAACAAAAGCTAAACAATCTTTTTTTTTTTTTTTCCATTCATAGCACATTATGCAGGCACACACAGCGATCTTCCTTCCAAGCAACCATCAACCTTTTAAAAGGTTTTCTTGGATGGTAAAAAAGTGACTCTAATTCAACCTGTAATGAAATACTACATACTTAATAGGACTGCTCCCACCTCTATCTAAGTACTGTTGCTTAAGTGCATAAATCTGAACCACTATTAACTGCAGCTTCTAACTAGCACAAATTTGCCAGGCTGTTCTCTACTCTACGTTGTAAGAAAATATAACATTATAAGACATTTAAGACAAATATATTTTTTCTACAACTTACAATTTAAAGTTATAATTTCCATTGCATTTCCATCCTTGCATCTAACCCCGAATATCTCCCCTGCTTTTAAAACTGAATTTCTCATTTATTGTATGATGGTTAAGAATTGGCTTACCCAAGCATAACCTAAAATGTACAAAGGAATAGCAAAAGAGATGAACTTTTGTTAGATCTGAAAAAGGCTGCACCAAGAATCTCATCCTACATGGAAAAAAAAATTTAAAAAATGAAATAAGTAAAAATCACATGCGCAATGGGTCACTGGCTTCTACCTTTACCGACCCTTTTAAACACACCTGATGTGACACACTTGTTCCTGAGAATGGCTTCACAGGATGTGGCTTAGATTCTTTCATCCTATGTTTCTTCCGCTTCCTTTCTCTGTGGAGAGCTTCCAACGACAACCGAAATTCAGAGTCAGTTGGAGCGCAGGGCAACTTCACGGGAAGCCCTGGGGTTTGGCACAGAGATCTGCTGGTCGCAGTGCCATTATTTCTAGCACAGGCTTTTGGAGTATCAGCTTCTGATGATGAAACCCATTTGTCAGAATCTGAACTAGTGTCTTCTAGATCCATACAGTCAGTTTTCTGTTCCCGACTATTTCCACAAGACAATGGTGCTCTTGTTACACCCAGACACTTCTCATTTCTTCCCTGTTCTGACTTGACAGTCTTATCCTTTTTGGCTAAGAAACAGCTGCGAGACCCTGTGGTAATAAAGAGTTTTTGAATCACAACTTTTGGGTACAAGGAATCCAGTGCCTTGCACACTCTGCCATTCTCTAAAATGTTTACACTGTCCTTTTTCTCCTTAATTCCTCTCCGAAAGGCATCTAACACAGGACTTGTGTTTGGTGTTTGGTCTGGCATCTTTTTTCTTCTGACCTTCTTTGGAGAAGATATTTTCTTTTCAAAACGTTCAGTGCGTAAAACTGACAGTCCAATTCCTGCATCTTTTACATTTCCTCTGTCTGGTGAGCACAACACAGTTCTGTCTTTATGGCCAAGGTCTAAGAGAGAAAAGACAAGACAAATTAGTCACTACTACAATACTGGGGGGGAAAAAAAAATAATTTTATTGTACTGTATTACTTGATATTTTATCTCTCTCTTACATGCAATTAAAAATGAATTTACTTAGTAATTTAGTTTCCCTAGTGCCACGTGACTTATTTCATATCAATGACTCATATGATCTGTATCACACTTTGGTTGTTACAAACAATCTGGCTTAAGCATGAGACAGTAACTTCAAATAATAATCACATCACTATTTTGAAGAAATTAATTTATAATAGGAAATTAACATTTTCAGTCACATTATTAGAAAAAAAAATATTAAATGTGTGCATTTTGACATACTTGGTAAGCTGTACTAACTTTATTGCTGCTCCAATCTGCAATGAGATTGGACTATACTTCTGCACACTTGTATAATTAAAACTCATATTAAAAAACACATATTTACCTTGGTTTAAAACTGGTTTGAAGAACTCTGTAATGGTCTGGTTTCTGAAGAGAAAACATAACTTTATCTTTTAAAAAGAACAATACCTACATGCCCATACAGTGAATATCGATAAAATTAAAATGCTGTAATTTATTTCCTCAGATATTTTTTTAATGCCAGCCACTCTAATTTCTGATAGCTCTTTCTGACAGATGAGAGAAAGCATCATCATCCTCATCGCCTTCTGGCTATAACTCTGCTTGGCTAATGAAGCCAACTTGTCAGTTTCCTTGCTCAAACTCTTCCCTTTACCATCCTAGTAAATTTTAACCACCCTTCCAGCTTAAACTAAGCTTTCTTAAACAGGACTGACCTCACCTGTATCCAGTATTCCAGGTGAGACCCCACCAGTACCTTACACGATGGTGTTAACAACCTCCCCATCTCCATTGTCAAGGCTTTGAGCTGGTAACTCCTGTTCTCTATCTTTTTAAGGTGTTACAGTGGTAAGCACCTGGCCTTACCAATACCACCAACGACCAAATCCTGCTCAATGCATTATTAGTTGCGTTCAAGTCTAGCCACACAGTTCCATCCCCGAGTTGTAAAGTTCAGCTATTCCTGTTACTTTCTTCTTGTTGTCCAAAACCCTTTGTGCACCACTGCTCATTATTGGGTTTCCCCCCCGACCCCTACCTGTTGCCAGGCTGGGATGCAAACTCCTGTCTGCGCTATTACCAGACTCCTCAGCAGGAACTTGTACCAGCACTGCCCCTGAACAAAATACACGTGTCAGTGTCACCCCTCCCAGCACCCACGATGGGCACCCTCAGGCTTCCAACACGAACAGCAGCCTACAACTGTCTTGTATACAATATAGACATATTCAATAAGATTATTAGTAGCTTTAAAATCAGAGGTATTTTCCCCGGCAAGAATAAGTGGTGTTCTCACATCCCAAGGCATTTCTCCGTGAGAGAACGCCACCTCTAAAAACAGGCAGATTGTCTAAGTAACATACAATTTGAACATTAAAATACATTGAGAACTATGAACTTGCTATCTTCATCTTCTCCTAGGTAGTAAGGAAATCTACTAACAACTTCAAGGCGATACTTATGCCTGTTTTGGAAGGTTCTCTTCGAGTTCCAACAAAATATTGGAGTGAGAAAGCAAGAATAATACAAATTTGCTTAAGACTTTCTTCCATCTTTTGTGATCTTTCTGTGCATTCCAAAACAAAGCTATCTTGTTACTGTCTGTGTAACAGTGATTACAAAGGCAAAATTTATTTAATCCAGATTTTAAGCTATTGTATTCAAGCATCCATATATGAACTGGGCTTTCACAGACTCAATAACCATTTTTGAAGTTCAGGACAGAAGAACCCACTGCTCACTTGCTTAGTTTAAACTTGGATTTAATTTTGAATTTTTCCATAAGCTTGTTACTTTCACTTTTGCATTTTCTAACATGGCTTCTTCATTTTTTTGCACCTACACAAATACAAAAAGCTGCATATAATGCATTGATACTTTGAAGTGTCTTTAAGTAGGCTACTGGCGAGTAGTGATGTTTGACAATACTGTAACTCAATAAAAACCCACCTACAATCAGAATACGTGAGTGCCTAGAACTGTCTTTCTGGCTTACCAAACAGAGTAGAAAAAATAACTTGACAAAGACTACTTGCCTTTAACCTGTCCCAGCTTAATTTGACATAGGCCAAAATAAGCCCATTCTTCCCACATGCTGAAGCAACAGGGTTTCCGAATTTCAGTTGAACAGAAAAATCAAAAGCTAAATTGCAGGTTTTTTTGCTGTTACTGGCTGATTTGTCTTTCTGCCCTAGACTACCTCCCACTCTGACACCCTGACCTCACCTTCTCACAGCAAGGCTCTCTCCGCCTGGCATTCCTCAGGACACTCCCGATGTTTGCTCGTGACTGCTCTCGCTACTGCGGCATCACGCCGTGCCCACAGCTTCCTGTACTGCATATCCTCCGAACCCCTTCTCTCTTCCTCACTAAGCAACTGTACTTATTCCTTTCAGGTTAAAGTCCTGCCATACCAACCACTGTCAGCCATCCAAATCTCATCTTCAGTTACCTCAGATTCCTCTCTGCAATTGAATCTTGAAGACAAACCAAAACCGAAACCAAAGCCTCCTGCTCTCTTCTTCCCACAGCCACTGATTTTGAAGGACAGCTTCTCTCCTCCCACATCCACTATCTCATTGTTGTATCTTTTTGCTGTCTTTTATTTTCAATGTAAGAGCTTTGTAACAAAACTCATGCTTGTTCCATAATTATACAAAGCCTTGTATAACATAACATGAGAGGATGGAAGCACTTTTTTCTCTCTCCGGAATAAAAGTTTAACTTGAACGGAGAGCAATATGTTTTAAAGTGCTTATCCATTAACATTTTCTACTTTGCATTTGCAATTCCACTTTTTACAAGTGCAAGGGATAGGAACTGTCCAACTACAACAAAAATAATAATTTCTCAAGTGCTACATTGTATCTCAGACAAGGAAGTGTACTAGAACCTTCAAATAAAAGCAAAGAGTGGAAAAAAAAGAGAGAACCTATGAGATACAGGAGGAACATGAGAAAGTACTGATGTTTCCAACCTGCTTTTCATATATATGCAAGTACAAAAAGAAGATGTGATTTTTCTATGTGAACAGGACCATAACTGTTCAAAGAGTATTCACAGAAGTACTTCCACTATTGTCTTAAAAAGTCAAATAATCAGCCCTAAAAGAATGAAGAACTGATGAAGCAATGATAATTACCGGTTTTCACTCTATTACCTGACATGAAAGTCATTGTGTTTAATGTATCTTTGTTAACAATTACGTAGCTCTGGTTAATGCTTTTCAGAAAAATACGTAAATTCAGCACAGCACATTTATCCCCACTAAAAATGATTCCATCATTTTTTGTGAAATCTCATCTTAACTGAGACACCAGAGAGACCACTAAAAACCCAGAGAAGAAAAGGCAAAATGCATAAATACATGACCCCACATGTATGCAGCCAGCAGATGCACCTAACAGACCTTTCAGGTCTTTCAAAATTAAGGACATAACCTGCATGGAAGAAGGAGGGAGGAAATTCTTTCACTTGTTCAAAAACACAAACCTCTCCATATTCTTTAAAAGTAATGTTTACAGTCGTATCACTGTTTCTCTCTGTTTGGATAACAAGCGTACTTTAAAAAAATCCGTACTGGAAACAGTAGCAGTAGCTCAGAGAAAGCAAAGCCGCACAACATAGAAATAAACTACAAGATGTTACTATATCTTTGACGAAATGGAGCATCTTGAAAAGCACTGTGAAACTAACAACAACAAAAAAAAATAACAGCAGAAAAGAAAGTCACACATAAAATCTCACAAGTCTTTTAGACCATTTAGTAGTTTCACTTTTTGGGGCAAGAAGCAACACAGAAGAGGAAGTGAACTTCTACCTTCTCCCTTTCCTTCAAATGTCAGGGCTATCAGCAAAACTAAATAAAATAAGGTGCTGCTAAAGGTATAAGAAAATCATTACTTGCCTCAGACTGCGTGAAACAAAACTTCTTTAACTCAGCAGCCTCTGAAAAACCTCATCAGGTCTTTAGCAGAATTTGGGTTTCTAGTTGGTAGCCTGTTTCATCATGTCTAAAAACTGTTCACTGACCACCACTGTCTTCACCGGAGACCTTCTCCTCCAGCACCATCAGCAGTACAGTTCACAGCTGGAGCAGGCTTGAGAGCTGAATTGATAACAAGTGAAGTTCTCTAGGGCCGAACTGCTGACGCCTGCCTAGTTCTACAGGTGGGCTCGCTAACAAACACCGAGACGTAAGATGGAAGCATGTACGGGTACACGTGGGAGGCCTCACGTGTTTCAGATGGTGTGCTGAAGATGCTCCTCAGCACTTGGCCAGACATCATCTTCAGTTTCTTCGTCTGCTGTCAGGTTACCTGGCTTTCACCCTGGCCAACAAACTGCCATCACCAGCTGAAAGCAAGGGCCAGCGCCTCAGGACTGGAACTCCCGGGGTGCCAGTACAGAGAAGGAGGGCATCACCACGCCCCCGGACGCTCTCACACCCCCACCTGCCCAGCTCGGCCGGGACCGAAAGGCGGGAGCTGGGAACAGCACCGCCAGGCTCCCGCGGCCGCCGCCCACCCCCGGGCCGGCCTCGACGCTCGGCCCGCAGCCACGGCGCCGCTCCCGCCCGCCGCGGTGCACGTCGGGAGCCGCCCGCCGCGGCGCCCCCTGCCGGCGGCGCGCTGCACGCCGGGAGCCCGAGGCGCCCCGCTGGGCGGGAACGGTGCCTCGCGCCGGCCGCCGCCGCCCCCCGCCCGCCCCTCAGCCGCTCGCCGCCGGTACCTGAAGCCTTGGGCCGTCTCTCTGGCCGCGGCCGCAAAATGGCGTCGGGACCTAGTGACGGACGGGCCCGGAGACGGCACACCCACGCCGAGCGGCCGGGTCATGGCGCGGATTGCCCTGCTGGCCCCGCGCGGCGCAGGGGAACGGGGAGACCGGCCACCCCCGGCACCATAGCAAAGGCCGCCGACCCGAGCGACCCTCCCCTCCAGGGCCTGCGGGCGGGCGGGCGGGAGGCGACGAGGATGGGTGGGGTTTTTTTTTTTTAGGCTCGGTCGCTGATTGGCTGAGCGGCGAAAGAGTGGCGCCTCCCGTTAGTTCTTTGCGGCCGGGGGCGGGACGAGTGGACAGAGCACGGCTGTGATTGGCTGTGAAGAGAGCGGGAGGTGGAAGCGTCCTTGGGCGGCCGGAGGAGGAAGAACTGTTTGGCGCCTTGGTCTCGTGCCACTCACCCCCTCCCATCCCCGCTCTCTGATTGGTGCCGGCGGGGCGGGCCCCACCCCCAGCGCGAGGGCGAGGCACCGCCCAGCTGCGTTCCCCCGTCACGGGACCCTCCCGGCCGCCCCGCCCCCGGGCCCGGGCCCGGCAGCCCCCTCCGCGCCGGGGCCCTGGGCACGGCCCGGGGAAATTCCGGTGCAGGCAGCGGAGTCCTGTGGGCCGCGGGGCCCGTGCCACATCTCTGAGAAAACCCCACACCGTCCCTCTCCAGTCTCCGTAGCCATGGGGCAAAGTTAGAGGTGTTGGGAGGCTAAAAAGCTGGGAAGAAGAACCCGATTTGCAAGGTTAGGGAAACAGACTGCTGCCCTGTGCAAATTGACAGAAGTGGCCTCTAAAAATGAGCGGTGCCACGCCACCTCCGCAGGAGCAGCGTTAAGGGTTAAAAGCGAGCAGCGCACAGAGCAGGCCGAGCCCTGCCCTTGGTCGGCAGAAGGAGGAGACACCCCGAGCAGAGCTTACCTCATCACAACAGAGCCCTCAAGGTCATCGGGGGCAGCTCGGGCTGAAAGCAGCTTTGGGTTTGTTTGGTTTAGCACTTTGTCTAAGCGCGGAGATGTCCAAGGCTACTCTTTTTTCTAATGTTTTTCTTCAATCCACAAACACCAGGAGTCAAAATCCGCTCAAACGGGGAAGAGCTGACCCATCTCATGTCTCTTTCCGCACCCCACCTGAGGCAGGCTGGCCGAGGGCAAGTCTGGAAAGCAAAAGTAGCAGCACTGCAAAACTGAAAGCACAAGTCAAAACAGGAAACTGCTTTTTGAGCGTCTGAAGTGTCTGAGCCTGCAGTGTACTACATACACCAGCCTCCTCCTTCCATCCTGCCCCTTCCCTCATAGTCTGTTTTTCAAAAGCTTTCATCCATGTGATTTATATCTTAAACCCAGCCTCAAAAGATTAAAACAGTCTGCCATCACATCACGTACCTTGCTCCTTTCTTGCTTTAGCGCATCCTATACACATTGTCTTCAGCTGCAAGCCCTCTGCCCCAGGGACCATCTCTGACCACTCTGTTTGTAAGAAACCAACCAGGAGGGGATCCCACTGTTGGACAACACACTTCAAGACCCACCACACAAAATAGTATCACCAGTCCTTATTTATGCTTGGTGTAACTTTGAGCAACAAATGAAGAACAGTTGGACTTGCTGTCATATAATTTGCTTGACACGACAATAGCGTGCCTTTGAATTACCATCTAGTAAAGTGTTAAGCAAAGTTTCATGCCCAGTGTTAGCTAGGAATTACATAAGTATTTTTGTGTCACATTGAAAGAGCAGATGAAATTGAAATAATATAAACATCTGCTTTACCTTCCAGTTTAATACTTTAACCCTGCCAAATTGCAATAGACATAGAGGCATTTTTGCAGTTAACATGACCTGGAGCTGTAAAGAGTTACAAAACACAACAAAAGTGTCAGACACAGGATGCATTGGTAAGTGCACAGGAAACACAGAGGCACCAAGTGGCTTCTTCGCAAAGTCTCATTCCAGCATTGGTGACGACAAGGTGAAGTTGTTTCTTATAAGGAGCTGACAGCAAGGACACAAAAACCAGTCATTACTTAAGTAATAACATGGCTTATAATAACCTATTTATGCCAAGTGTCTGAAATACAGTCACTGCAGAAAGTAGGGTATTGTGGCACTGAGGACAGTGGGGGAAGTAAGAAGAAGGTGCAACAGCTGTATTTGTGTCAGCTTGTTTGTTTGGGCTTTTTTTTCCCCCCCTTCCCCAAACAGGAGAGTTGTACATACACACATGCTGTTTAAATTAATACATGTCCTACAGCAGGCCTTAATTTCAAATAAACAAGCAACAGCAGTCATTAGGCACACAAGTATAGCTATCAGTAAATAATACTAATACTCAAACTACTTTTTAAATTTACTTTAATTAGAATAAGCCTTTATCCCTATAGATACTGATTATCCCAAGAAAGAGCAAATCTTACTTTCCCTGACAATTTGGGAGCACTGCACTGCTTACAATTCTCTTCTGCTAAATTCAGCAAAAGTTAGAAGACACTTAGCTTGTGCCTTGCGTCAAATAAGTTAGAAAATCATTTGCCTCCTGCTCAATTCTCTTGCTATTGATTTCATTTCTGTTAAGCCTTCCCATCATGCAGCCTCAACAGCCACAAATCACCAGAAAGTTTGAAAAAGTAGAAATCTAAGAAACTTGATGAGGTTTTACAAGTAGATTTGGAACTATACTGGGGGTATTGTGCGAGTAATTACTTGCAATTTATTTCATCTCTTCCTTAATTGCCTTCGAGAATGACTCATGCTTTTATTTTCAAGCAAAAGCAGGAAGTATCCCAGAGTGCAGAGGTTTTAAGCCATATCCACAGGGAAACGGGTTGCCCGCAGCGCAGCTAAGTCATCATGAACCGTGATTTGGCCACACATTAACATCTGAAACGTATCAGTCACAGCCATGTGATCTTTATTATAATATTTTAATGTAAATGTTCTAAATAGAGTTAAAAGCCCTGAAAGGGCACATATGGTTTTGTCAAAGAAACAAAGGAGGCAAAAATCAAAACACCATTTCTAGTCTTTGAAGAAACTGGCAGTAGGCTTTTGAAAGCATAGCTGGACTTCAGGATTGTCCAATTTTCATTTAAATACATCAGTCCTTTCAGCCTTTCTTCTAGAAAATCACCTGTCACCACAGAATTACTGTACTTTAACACTAGAAACTAAGTATTTCTGAAGTCTTAGAATGGTAGCTGAAATCATACTGTAAAAAAAAGAAAAAAACCAACCAAACCAAACAAACCAAACAAAAGAAACCAACAAAACCCCCATCAGTTTCCTGCACAGTTTTGGTTTGCTTTCAATTTCGGAAGCCACAGAGATAGTCAATACCTCAGAGGTATTTGTAGAAAAGGAAGAAAGTGTGTTGCCACACATGGGGGATGCACAGAGAGCCAGATCACTCGTGGAGAAGTACATGGGCCATCACACGTTCACAGCCATGGGGCCACCCTCAGCAGTCAGAAGAGGCTGTAACCGGTGTTCAACAATTAACTCAAACTTCCTCTTCAAACAATTTGTGAGAGGGGAAAAAAAAAAAAGTTTTCCAGCAGGTGGTTTGCAGCCCTGATCTAAATGAAGGAGGACATGCTGCAGGTTGCAGAGTCCCATAGCGTATGACATGTGGGGCATTGCACATGAATGGTCATCTTAGGCCATGAACCTGCATCCACTTTTGAAACAGTCATGTTATAAGCTCTGTATTAAATACTTACCCTAACCAGACTCTTTGAAATTTTAGGGACGTCCTGTCTTATTAATGTGTCTGTCCATTTTCATCTCTTTTATTATGCCTGACCTCACCAAAGGCACCAAAGGGTAATTCATTCAAAATCACTGACCTTGTGCTACCTCAAGAGAATCCGAGTGAAAAGAGAAGATAGTTTTCTGAAGTGATAGAGGACCATGAAACTCTCCTGGAAGATTAAGTACAACAACAGCAGCAGACAGAAGCAAAGTAACAAGCAGGTGAGGCTGCAAAAGGTAGATTTCTGAGGAACCAATGTAGAATGACAGGTAAGGGCAAAACCAGGTGTCTTCCTAAGTCTTCCTCCCTTGGAGTTCAAGTGTTGTAAACTGTCTTTTCCCTGTGTCCTGGTTTTGGCAGGGATGGAGTTAATTTTTTCCTCTCAGTAGCTGGTATGTTTTGGATTTCGTGTGTGAAGAATGTTGATAAACACCCTGATGATGAGTTGTTGTGAATGAGACCAAGGACACCGCCCTGCTTTCCAAGTCTTGCTAATTTGCAGATGCAGGAAGCTGGGAGAAAGACAGACAGAATAATTGATCCAAACTGGCCAAAGAGAGTATTCCATGCCATAAACGTCATGCTCAGTATATAAGTGGGGGCTGGCCGGGGCGGGTATCTGCCTTCCTGGCATCCATCTTTCTCTTCAGTTTGCTGGCATCGTTCCCTCTACCTTGCTGGCTCCCTTTTTTGCTCCTTCGCTTGCCGCTCGGTTTTGTTTCCGTGAACGCTGCTCGGGACGGGCTGTGTCGGTCATTGGGACATCGGGGGGTGAGAAAACATACATTGTTTACCTTGTATATTTTAATATCCTTATATTCTGTTATTATTGTAGTTTTCCTTCGTTATTTTAGTAAATTGTCGTCATCTCAACCCACGAGTTCTCCTTCCTTCCCAATTCTCTCCCCCATCCCGCCTGGGAGGGGGAGGGTGAGCGAGAAACTGTGTGGTGATTCAGGCTAAACCATCACACCCTGGTACAGGATCAAGTCTGTGGAGAAACACATCAGCCAATATTTATTAGCATACCTTTTATTAAGCTGTTATAATAGACTTAGTAGCAGATAACTATCCAGACAGTAAATTCAATTATTCCTGTGTGATCCGCACACATGCGGTCACTCATCGTTACCCAGTGGGGAAGGGGAAGCTGACAGCAGTGGTTTTCTCAGATAGAGAGGCTCCCACCAACGTGCCAGGGTGTTGATGTGTAGCGAGTCCATATGTTTCTGCAGATGCATATGTAATCCTGCAATCTTTGTCTGCATATAGCCACTGCCACCTACTTGGATATGCCACCATATGAGTTGTATGACCCACTGTTGATGGTATGTGTGCCGCTGGCCTTACATAGATTCATCTATGTCCTGGGTTTAGCAGTTCCTGTGGCTTCAGCAGGGCCTCTTGGCTCTGGAGCTTACCTGTTCTTGGGAGCCTTTCACACATGCCTCTCAGCATGTACTTTTCCTCTTCTTTAGCTTCTCATTTTCTAGTAACTATTTCTCCATCCACACACACCTAAGTATTCCTACAGAGTCTGTTCAAACTTGCACAGAAGGTGGTTTTGAGACACAAGTGCTCCATGTACACAGATTCCCAAATCTGTCTCCAAACCTGGATCTTCCAGAACACTGCTCACCCACAAAGCTCAGTGTGGCACCACTCCAATCATGCATTTCCTTTGTTTCAGTAGCAGAAATCACTACATTGTGTGCTGGCAATAAAAAGATGCAATGTGGGGGGAGCTCAACTCTCCAGCACTGCAACCCAAAGATTTTCATCTGTCATTCTCCTTTATAGATATTTAAATAAATTCCTTACACACTGCATGATGCATTTTCCTGCTTGTGATTATCTTTTACAACACATTTTTCTGTCAATTGTTTTCATTACACGTGCATTTAATCATGCATTCAAGCTATATCTGATGTTTAGGTACTAGCAGGTCATGCTGTATAGCCAAGTGCTGTATTCAGACACTATCACACATTATACCACAGACGCTCTCTGACAAATACTGTTACGTTTGATGGCTCCAGATATCGGCATATTAGTCTTACCTAGCTGCCTCTTAGTCCTGTTTTCAAGCTTCCCCTTATTTCAGCTAAACAGCTATAGTGAGGTTACCTATCCTTCACAGCTTTGGTTTACTGACACAATAGCAGAGACAGGGAGGGACAGGATGCAGAGACCAGCTCTGTCTCAGCATCCATCGATATATCACTTCATGTGCCACATATGAGGAAAGACAGGAAGCAACAGAAAACAGGTGACAGATTTGAATGTGTATACAGCAAGGAATGGATAGAGACAGGAAACATTTAGAAGATTTTTCCTTGTTTTTCCTGGGAGAACATAGGTACTGAAAAGAAGTTGTGGAGCTAGTGGAAGGGATAAAACCCACACTCGTGGAAGTATTTGATATAGGCAGCCATTACCCTTTTGCATTGCAAATGTAAAGGGAACTGCTGAGTACCACACAGTTTTCTTTTAAAGTAGAAAAACACTCATTCATGAAAATAGAATAAGGATGTTTTCTTTGGACTTAGGCTGGCTTCCTCTGAAACGTATACCTGAGCATATAGCTAGAAGCACAGCTGCAGCTCACACAAACATGTCTGAGCTAAGCCTGTGTAAACTCACCAAGCTGATGTACTTTTCCAGGCACCTGCAGACCCCGCTTCCTAGCTGTGCCTACCTCAGCCGCTGTTTGTTCCCTTCACCACCAACCTGCTGCGTGCTTTCAGCACAGCCACAGATTACAGTACAGTCCAGATACAGACATTCCCTGGCATTCCCAGTTTCCTTTTCTTCCATCTTTGTGGAGAACCTCTCCCTTTCCCACTAACACCCAGATGTTGTCAGATCAGGTGTTCAGTGAAATCCCTCCTGAGCATTCCAGGAACAAATTTACACCTCCTTTACCAAGCAGACACCCATATCCTGACATGCAGCTCATGGAGCCCAGTACTGCACTTTCAATTATGTGAACATCTAGAGAGATTATTTATGGTACCAGTTTCAACAGCAATAATAGTTTCATCAGTGGGAGTTTTTGTATCTCAAGATTGTGAAGTATTTGCTCTTCTTTCAGAGCCTGCTTCTTCCAGGGAATGGCATTGCTAGCACACTAGCCCCCTTTTTTTTTTTTGACTGGACAAAAAGCTGGCAGCATTGCACTGATGTGTCAAGGGGACACAGTGTGTAGAAAATATAAACTCTCCTAGCTTTGTGTAGCATAGTAATTCTACTACATTAATATACATTTACTAATCACTACATAGTTTGTTCACAGCTTTAACACATACTGATCATTCTCCTGGTGTGCACCATCCATTCCCACAATCATTTTCATGGAAAACTTCAAATCCGTCTAGGTCAGTTAAGTTCCACCTATTTACTTCTTCTATACCCTATCTTTTAATTATCTGAGCCTTTTGAAGTTGTCAGTGGCAGGACTCTCAACACTTCATAGGCAAGATCCATATAAACACATACACAAAATTCCCATGTCAGGAGCACTAGAAATAGCTTGATTTACAGCTTACACAAATTAATGTAAAAATGGAAATGGCCTTCACCTGTGGCTTCTTAAGCAGATGTCATCTGTCATGTTAACATTCACCAAAGCCAGTTCCCATCCTTGCAGATCCCTTTCCAGGGAGGCTGTCTCTTGGAGAAGAACAGTGTTATATTCTTGGTAAACATCCTGTTAATCCTCTTAAAACCCCCTTAATCAAGATTAATCCATCTTGACACAAAGGTCAAACAAAATATAGCAGTGAGAGGCAATCCACTGGTAGCAGTCAATGTAAAGGGTTTTCCTTCAGCAAGTTACCAATATTTCTGACTTTTTCTCCACATGAACATATTGCCTTCAGCATAACATGCAACAGAAGTTTTACTCAGTAAGTTCAGTCAGCTAATCAAAGTTGCCAGACTTCTCTCCTCTCCTTCCACTTACAAGTTATGCTGTGACCAAACTCAAAATCTTTTGGAAATATTGAGGGAATACCTACATCAGCCTCAAATGTTATCTTTCCTTTGCAATCAGAGATCTAATGAAGTCAAAGGCTGCTCAGCCCAAAGAATAATTAATTGGGAAATGCCTGCTGGGACAGGAGAAGAATCACAGCCTCCATCAGAAGCAAGCAGAAAACAGGATATTTGATGTCTAGTCAAAATGAATGAACACAAATGGAAGGAAAATATATCAAAAGTGGCAAGTACTAGCAAATCTTTTTTAAAGGACTTTTTCTTTAGTAACCAGCTAAGTAAGTCTGCAGGACCAGCCATTCCACCTAGAGGCTGGGGTCTGCACTGTTGTCACTTCAGTGAGGAAAACCCCTAGCAGATGGCATCATCGTGGATTGGTGACAGAAGAACAGGCTTTCAAAAAGCAGAAAAAGTTCAACATTAATAGAAAGAGAGGTTAGGCCAGCAAGTTAACCAGCTGCGCTGTTCAGATCTTCCTTGATCAGCCAAAACCAGGACAGTAGGTTGGTTTTGGTTTTTAATTTGTCATCGACACCACAAATCTGCCTGTGCTACCAGCTGGCCTTCAGAAAACAGACATAACTACTCTAGTAGAATGATCAGCAAACTGGCAAAAGCCAGCATTTACTTAACAGAAATGCAAGCTCTGATAGACCACAGCAGAAACAACTCATCAGGAGACCTGTGCTGTGATAACAGGAGGATGGTGACAAGGTTGTGTCACCTTGTATGTGCCGTTGCTTTCTGCTGTCCTAGAGGATTGTGAAAGTGGCTGTGAGGATACTCAC
>WHYT01014597.1:80992-106920 GCA_009806455.1 Tetrax tetrax
AAAAAAAAAAAAAAAAATCACTGCAATAACTTCCTGCCTTAAAAGGAGTAAAAGACCTTCCAAAGTATTGATTCAAACCTACTCAAAAACTAGATTGAGTATGGTGAAGAGGAACCCAAAAGATGCAGCAAGGATTTGACAGCAAACATCCTTTGCCTTACACAAGTGTTTGCTGTGAGCTTTGACATGTGTCTTAGACCTCGTGTATGTGGGTGTGAAAATGTGAGTGAAATGTGTGACAATAGGAGTGAGTGAAATAAGTGTTCTTTAAAGTAAACTTCCCTTTCCATAAAGATTCACATGAAATCATGATACTTTTTTTTTTACAGGCATAGGGCAGCAAGTGCAGCATACATCTCATCTCATCTTCCTAGAACACTGGATGTTTTTCTGCACCCTCTCAGTCTAGCACTCCAGCAAGCTCCTGCATGCCAGCCTGTACCACAGATAGCTGAGATGAGTCATGAGCTTTTTCTTGCTTCTAAAGCCAAATCACTGCTAGAAATGCACAAAATTGGGCAGCATACAGGGTTAGCTACAACAATTTTCACCTAAGATCAGGTATTCAGCGCACCACTCTCCTCTGAATTTTCTTGAGTGATTCAGTTTTCCTGAAGAAAAAGTGCAAACCTGCACACAGTACTCCCACAGATGCCCCGTATAGAGCAGAAGCATCTATCCCCATGCCTGCAGGATAAACTGCTGATATAGCTAGGGTTTTCCCCCCCCCTCACATACAGTTGTGGTTTGCTATAACCTGAAGATCATTTCTGGCAGAGCTGTTGCTCACAGTCACTCCCCATCTGACAGTCTCGCAGCTCATGGCTTTAACTCACTGCAATCCTTTGTACCATTCCTTATTGCATTCCTGAGACTACTTCTCAAGATAACTTAACTCCAATCCTGTTCTCCAGTGCTCACCATCCCTCCCAAATTCACAACAGTTTAACAAACAGACTCTGCAAACATATATGCCATTATATGGACTCTGAATGAAAACATTGAATACCCTTGGACGTTGGACTGACTCCTGCAAACTTCAGCCAATGCATCCTTCTCTTCTGGCAACAAGCCCTTAGGACACCTAAGGACAAGTGAGCACAGTTTAGATACAGATGGCCAGGAACTGGTGCAATTTAAGCAAAAAAAACCTCACATCAGTTTTGCAGGGTGCATGTCAGTAAAGACGGGTATCTAAATATACACGGTACATGCTCAAATAGGTAAATATACCCTGCCAAATTCTGTTCTGCAGGGCTACATTGTTAGGGATTTCTGAGCTTGGTGGTTTGCAAGTGGTTTCAGGTACACTCACACTGGTTGGAGTCACACTTTATAGTGATTATGTGTAAATATACTCCTAGTGACCAAGTCACAGGGAAATCAGGCAGCTAAATGCAACACAGCAGTCAAAGAATTTAATCTGCTCTTTTGTAAATGTTAGATATATGCATGCATAGTGAAAACTAAGTTAAATTTATATTCTTCCACTGTTTGGCTTATATGCACACTTAAATCTCAGGTGACACCTATCAGAGGCAGAATTTGGAAGAAATATGGAGGCAGCTGCCTCCATACAGACACCTAGAAAACAGAATAAAGGCCCAGAATTACTTTTAGCCCTTTGTCCTAAAAACTTGGTATTCTGTAGGTGACAAAATAAAAATTAAAAATAGCCCAAAGCTCTAATACAAACCAAGTATGCCTTGAGTAGTTGAAGTAATTAAACCTTGCTTCCTTTATCATTGTAATTATTGTCCCCAGTTCCTTCATAGCTCCTTTATCTCTTAGGCTTCACCCTTCCGTTGGGCAGGACACAGCACATTTTGGAGCCAAGCACATGCTGATGAGCGAGTGCAGATGCATGGTTGCAACTGAACATACACATCTGTTAGGGAATTTGAGATAAATGACAGGAGTGCCTAGAATGATAAGTCACACCAGTTTTAAGCTTCGAAACAACTTTATATGTTGACATTGACATCCTCTTCATGCCAATAATTCTCACACTATTGAACATTATCATTATATATCAGTTCTTAAACATAGAATGTGTTGGAAGGGGCCTTTGAAGATCTAGTCCAAGCCTCAGTGATGATCCACATGATCATTATATATTGAAGTCAGCCAGTCCTTCATCCTAAATTAGCTGCAAGCATTCAGAACCACAGAGCTGACACTGCACAGTCAGTACTGGCAACTTATGACCTGTGAAGGTCTAAGTCATGGATGTTTTCAGGCCCCAGAGCTCTTCAGCAAGGACAGTCAAATCTGGAGTAGGCACCCTCTTTCTTCCCCAACCCAAACTGGAGATCTTATCCTTCTAAGCCTGTGAATTCATAGCTAGCCCTTGGTCTCTGTCTCTGGACAGAGAGCTGCAAGGCTCCCAGGACAGGAGGTGACTTTCCCAGGCTCTAGCACATGCTTTTATCACATCCCAGCCTGGGTTTGTTCCTCCCTCCCGTTTGAGAAGCAGCTTCTTCCTTCCTTAAGGCAAAAAAAGCGCCAGTCTTTTCCCAGCTCTCAGGGCTACACTTTTTCAGTAATCAATCATAAATAAATTGTTTATGGTTCTGTCTCTCTGCTTTAACACATGACTGTATTTTCAAAGTGTTTGCTGCTATCTCACACTTAAACTGTGAATCGTAACAAACAGCACCCAGTCCCAGGCTCCACTTCACACAAACAGTTGTCCTAACAAGTTGATAACTAGCCTAAAAAGACAGGACCAGGGCCTTGCACCATCTCTGTCTGGGCTGAAAACAAACTAATACTGAAGTTTCAGTGTATTTCTTGCAGGTGCAGCTGGCATCCACTTTGGCTGCAGCAGCAGTTGGGTCCAGTCTCCCAGCCCTCTGGGGCCTGGACTTGGAAGAACTGTCAATGGTATTCCAAGAAGTCATTTCTCCACAAGGAACTTTAGGTACATTGTCTCAGGAAATTTAAAAATCAATTATCCTTGGATGATTCCTCACCTGCTTCTCTTTACTGGTCAATTCCTACATTCAGTATCTCCAGCCCGGCTAAAGAGGAGAGATAATTGGGGCCCCTCCATGCTGTGCTTTGTTTTCATCACTCTGAGCATTACTAAGACAAGCTCCCTCCACTGACAGCATCCTGCTTCCAACCAAACCTGACTCTGTCTAATTTCAGAGTTACAGTGACACTGCAGAGCCACCCTGGGACACCCATTGGGGCTTTTCTCAGTAGCTTATCTGCCACTTAATGATGGACGGTTGACTTTGGCATCCTCATAAACAGTCTGTTCTGATCCACAGGTCAAACCTGGAGCTAAGAGAAATTGGTACGGTTTCAAAGTATACCTTGGGAAATAGGAGTGACCTAAAACCTGCATTGGTGTTTTAATCCTTAGAAATTCCATTCCTAGGTACAAGGTTAGTACTTTCAACAGGCTAGCCGAGTTTGATCATCTGAATCTCTGATAAGGAAATGGTTTGGAGCTCAGCTACGCCACTAACTATATATTGTTTGACAGCCTCAGTTTTTAATTAACTTGTATTATTACATTAACAATTATAATTATCTTGTTTATAGAAAAATCATAGAAGATCTTTACATTAAAAATTTTGTTTTCAGGTAACAGCCTTGGAAAAAAAATGAGGATTCTTTTAGTCTACAAAGCATGATACTGCATGAACCCACCTAGAAAGCATTTCCTGTGTTAAAACTATGAGCTGGGAGAGTTGAGTCATACAAAGCATGAAACATTTACAGCTTCAATAAATGGTTAGAACTTAGTAGGTATTCTTACACTTCACTCAGCTAGGCCAAAGTGTTGCCTTCAGTTTCTTCTTAGGGATGTTTAACTTGTAAAGACAAGACTCTGATAAATTCAGTCAGTGAGTTTCACCCACGTTCCCTATCAGCCACAGCTCTGCAGGGCTGTTCATTGTTGCAGCTTTCCTGTTCTAGGACTGCAAGTGCACCTTCACCTATTTCCATCAAAGTAGCTTCTCCTGGCTTATTAGACTTTTTGCTAACCCAGATCATTTTGACTGGAATGTAGAAACAAAGCTCTTACCACATTTTCCCACTAATAGCACCAGCTCATGTGTGCTTTAATTTAACCAAGTTTCTATAATAATTCACCGTTGCCTCAGTTGGGTTGATCCTGGCAGGGATATTGATCTCTAACAGTTTCTGCACATTCCCTCTCCCTATCAGCCGAGCCTTTCAAGAGGAACAGGCTGTACATTTGCAGTGTGTGCTTGCTCCTCTCCAGTGTTTCTGCCCTCAGAGCAAGCAGCTGTGGCCCTTCAAAGGCAAGGAAGCAAAAGCATTTTCTCGTCAGGCAAGGAAGGCATTTTTGACTCTCATACACTTGAGAAAGCTTGATTGCTTCTCAATCTTGATTGATCGGTAGCTGTTGTGTTATTATTTCTTATGTAGCACTGTAGACAAGGCTGGTTGTTAGGCACCAGGTTGTGTGGACAAACACAGCAGCCTTTTGTTTCTCTTTTAACTGGAAAAGCATCCCTCCACAAAAAGGCTGCAGTGGCGGTTTGATCCCTGAAAGGGGACCTTGCTGCAACACCATCCCACCAGCAACATCTCAGCCTCCTCCCACCCAGCACTGTAGCCCCAGACATCCATACAGCCTTGTGGCAAGCAGACTGCAAACTGAAAATAACCCCAGAGGCAACAACAAGGAAGTTTATGTATTTCAACAGACCCAGTTCCCTGCCCTGCTGCGTTACAGGGCTGCATACGTGTGGGTGTGAGAGGGAGGGCATGAACCAGCTGTGAGGGATGAAATTTGCTTTTTTTCCCCCCAGCAGCAATAGTACTAAACCCCAGCCTTCTGTAAAAAGAAGACAAATTGAAGAGATTTAATTTCCTTACTCCACGTTCTGAAAAGAAAGCGGGTACTATTCTAGAGGGCATTTTGATTTACTCCTGATCTCTATAACAGGAACTAATGTTTAGGATCAGAAACCAGACAGACTGAAATGAGAAATAGGAAACAGGAAAAAAAGTGACAGTGGTTAACTAGTAGAACAAATTGTCAGGGGAAATGTTGGTTTTCTCATTTCCTGATGTCTTCAGAACTGTCTTTTTGGAAAAAATATGTACGTAGTTTAGCATAAATCAGTGGGCTAATGTCAAAAGAAACATGAAGAAATTGCATGGCCTATGAAAGATGGGAGGTCAGTCTATGGGGTCTAACACTCTCTGCCTGTTCTGCAGAGCTGAACTCCAGGATAAGAAATAAAAGGTTTCTTTTGCATCTGCACACACGCACAGCCCACGCGCACAGAGCGGCGTACCTGCAGGCAGCTGGTACCCAGTCCCACGTTGGGTATTCCAGTGCATCCACACACAAAGCAGCATGTTCTAAGCCACGTGCCAGCTTGTTTCACATCCAATTCCTGGCCCTTCTGCTTTTCTCATCCCAGGACATGAAAAATTCAGGTTCTTCTCCCTCCTGCTCCACACAAGCAATCATCCTGGACAAAACAGATCCTGGGTGTCCTACATACTCTATGATCCCTTTTCCTGCAACACCAGTCTCCTGTAGTTTCTCATAGTTTGACAGTCAGATTAGACAAGGACCCCACAAGCACTTGTCACTTTCTGGGGTCCCACTTAGACCACCACACAAAACCAAGAATGTTTCTTTTGGCAGAAAAATATTAACCTTGCCTCTTATTTCTTATTAATATCAGTAAGAAGCTCTTAAAACAAAACCTGACTAGCAATCTTTCCCCTACTGTTCTGATTGCTCAGCTGGTGGGACAAGGGAACCAACAGTCAGCAGGTACAGGCAGCTTGGGAAAGGTCTGAACAGCCTTTCCACAAATAAGTTTTTCTGAATTCCATCATGCCTAACATATCTATTCCTTACAGCTCCACATAGCAATCTTTCCAGCAGTACCTTTGGGTACCCTACTCCAGCAGCTAAGCCTGAGTTATACACTGCTAATTATTGATGTTAAGTGCCTCTTTTGGATCACAGTGATCTTTCAACATGTCTTAGCAAGATACTCTCATAATGAACACCGTTAGAACTCCATCCACCTCAAATACTGTGCACAATGTTATGCCCACCAACACCAGCATTGCCAAGTAAATATGGTCACCACGTCACAAGGAAACAGAGGTCAAGTACTTCCATAAAGGCACATCACAATTCATCTACCAAGCAGTAAGAAATACCAGTCTTAAACATCTGCTCCCACCTGACACAAGCTACCCTTGCCCAGCATGAGCTACTCAAGCGGTCACACCTGCAGAGACCCACAAAGGCTTCCTTGCACGTTCAGGGTACTTCTCTTATGCTTCCCCCATCACTCCACTTTCACTGAGGCTCTGTAACCACCAAAAGCGATGAGTTTTTTTTCTTGTCAGAAGATTGATACAAGTTAAACACTATTAAGAGAAAGCAATTAAGCTCAGAAGAGTTTTTGCAAGCATAACGATACTCAAAATTTATTTTAATGTGAGAGGAAAATTATGCTGATCCTAAGGATTCAGTGTACAACAAGTGGTTTCTAAAGTGACTGGCCTGCTTTTCACAGGTACCGCTTACTGAAGTGTAGATCAGAGAGGACAATTCCTTCACCTGGGCTAAAACTGAAAGCTGCCGTTTTCACAGAGGCAATAAGTATGATTATCTAGTCTAATATGATATCAAGCAAATCTGATTTAGGATTCCTTGTGCACTCATCAATGAGCCTGTGCTGATAGTATAATGAAATTGAAAATATTATTTTATTGGAGGAAGACAAACACTAGTGCTGTGAAAACTGTAGGGTTTGACTCACAAAAGTATTAACAAATCCTCCCATAGAGATTGCAAACCTAGTGTGAGCAGGTTGACTTTTACCCGATTTCCAAAGCAAGTGCTGTTTTTTTTCTTCCCTTACCTTTATGCTGTATCAGTGCCCTGAGCAGTATCTACAGACATTCCCTCATCCCCAGTTATTCCTGCAGTTCTTTCCCCACACTCCATTTCTATCAGGCTCCTGGGGACAAAGCCATTGATTTTCCTTTTTTCCCCTGGCCAGCCAGGTTATTACAATGTAGGATGCAGCAGGACTGAAAGCCTGATGAGCTCATATGGAGACCATCTCTGACAAATGCCTTCCTCCCGTGCCGCTGACACCTTTGAGGACAGAGTTTTTACTTCATCCCCTCCCTCCAGGGTACAAACGTGTGGAGCGCATCAGTTCACGCTGTCACTGCTGCGTGCTTGAGGATAGCCTGCATATCTCATGGGGCACCTGAAGATTTATCCACACGCTATGTGAAAGAAGCCAGTCATACTCCCAAAGTAGCGTTTGCAAAAGCAGAAGGGGGATCTGGTGAGAAAGGCAGTGCTGTCCTCCCTGGCTTTGGTGCCTCCAGCAACTCTCAGAAGCATTTTACAGTGCAGACCTCAGTTTCAAAAATGATCTGGCTCATTACAGCAAGGCAAACCAAGGAAAGGAAGGCAGGTTAAGTTTGCTGCTGCTCTTGCCATTATGACTCAGTGCCCCAGCCAGGCCACTCAACAGGAGACAAGAAGCACAGACCTTGAACAGCCCTGGTTAAAGGAGGGGAGGCAGAGAGATGCTTTCAGTACTTAGCACACAGCTGAGGGCAAGAGCAGTCACCAAGGGGAGCATTTTCATCCTCTGCTGTCAGCAGTAAAGAGCAAGAAGATGATCCAGAGCAGTGTTCACGCAGCTAAAAGCAAACATCTTCCATACTTTGAGGTGCATTAATGGAAATAACAGATTTTCCATGGTTTGCTCCTGGCCAGGGACAGCACCTGATGGGGCACAGGGTTCCCCTGAAGATGTTGTGAGGCTGCACAGGCGCAAGCTTGGTAACATGGGCTTGCATGCAGGATCTGGAGGTGACTTCTCCCAGGGTGCTTAAACTGCAGCTAAGCTTTCACCTGGCATAGAAGACACCTGCATAGGATGTCAGGGCAGGTCCGCCTACAAAAGAATGGGTACACTGAAAGGTTGTGAGAGCAAAATGCAGAACTGCACCAAAGCGGGAGCTCCTGGAAGGTCTCAGGATAGCAAATAACCACACAAGAGCTTGCAAATGGGGTGGAGGGGGCCACAGCTGGCCCCAGAGCAGCAGAGATTTACTGCAGGGGAACAGAAAGACCAGAAACAGATAAAAAAATAAAGCACTGAACAGAAGCTGTCATATGAACATTGCTCCAAAATTCCATTATAGAGATGGCTCAGAGTAAGCATGCCTTAGTTTTCCCTCTTTTCAGTGCTGCCAGGTTTCCTAAAAATCCACATTAGGAGGGAACCCAGTGGCTCACCCAGACCTGAGGCAGGGTCAGCAGCCATGCCTGCACCATCCCAGCCACTCCTTATTCCTTAAACAACCCAAGGAGCCCACTACTTCTGCTGAAGAGACAGCTTTCCTGGGGACAAGCATGATGCTGGAGCAGCTCCCAAGTGCCAAGGGAACTGGGCAAGCTCAGCACACACTCCTCAGCATCAAGCCTACACATAACTTGCTTCTTTTCTCCTTACAAGTTTGCTTAGGCAGCAGAAGTGCAGTTAAGAGAAAAGTGCAGTTAAGATGAAGAAAAATCACCATTACAAGTGTGTAATTGCTATTTCTTCAGAGTTAATAACTTCTCTCTGTCGGGTCACTGAGTCTAGCAGGGGTTACTCAGCGTTTCCAGACCAGGCTGTGCAGCCTGAGACACCTCTGGCAGCAATAACGTGTGTGCAGCCCTCTGGTGCCCTCTCCAGCCCTGTTCCAGCAGGACCATGTTGCTGACACCAGTGGCCATCTCCCTGCAGAGCCGCCACAGTTTGCTGTCTCTCTGCCATGAGGAGGACCTGCCACTCCTGACCGGCAGCAGGTCACCGACTTCGCACCCTGAGGCCCATAGCACTTTTTTTTTTTTTTTTTTTTTTTTTTTAAATTCTAACTTTGTGGCTTTCAGCTGCACCCTTCACGTGCAGGGTCTGCCCAGGAGCAGTCTTCTCCTGCACCTTCTACTGTTCTAGCTCCATCCAGCCACAAACCTTTCCTCAGCAGGGCTGATACACCCACATTTGTATTGAAAGGTAACATCCCCATCAGCCCACAATTTTTTCCCATTCCTCTAACTTAGCTACAACTGCTGAACATTTCCCATTTGCCTGGAGCATTAGCTTGGGATGCAAAGAAGCCCTGGGTTCCTTGGGGTCTCTGCTCCAGCTGCACTTCAACAGCTTGCCTGTGACCCAGCCACTCCTGTCCTAACCTAACTAACCCCAAAGGGGACCAAACCCTGGAGCAGCAGCCACAGTGGCATCAGGGCTGCAGCTGCAGGCACCCTGCAGCCACAGTGCCTGTGCCAGGTCAGCCCTTTGCCACCCGCTCAGCAGCTGGTACCACCCCTGCCTAGGGCCCCAGCTGGCTTTTAGGGGTCTTCTCCCCTTGTATCCCCACTTACCTCCACCTTCTGCTCCTAGCAACTTGCCGAAGACCCCAGAGCACATCTCTGGGAGGGAAGGATCCAGCTGTCCCCAGAGCAACATCAGGAATACAGCAACAAGCTGCTAGGTTTGCCTGCCCTCACCTTTATTTGCTGGCCACAGGTGCCTGCAGTCTGCCATTCCCATCTCCCATTGGAGAATCCCAATGAGGTGCAGACCTTATCCCAAATGCTCTCCAGCTGCTAAATGAATCCAGTCTCACATTTCCCTGTGGCCATGGGACACACACAGGTCTCAGCACTGGGCAGCTTGGTTCAAAGCCACATCTGTGTGGACAGTGGTTGCTCCAGCTGCTGCAGCTGGAAGGTAACGCTGCTCATTGTGGATGCAAAAACCTCTCCTCGTCTGTCATTTATTGCAGATGGAAGTAACCTTTTCTTGTGTGTGATGCTGAGGGTTCAGTTCAGCTGCCTGAGCATCTGCCTATCACCAGGGGGCACCTGAGGCAGCCCATGGGGTTGGCAGAGACATCAGAGGACCCCAGCAGACCCACATCCTTCTGGAGGCCAGGTGGAGCTCCCCAGGACCTCTCCAGGGGCTCTGCGCCTCTGTGCTCAGGCAGCTGCAGCAGCCTGGTCCTTGCTATAGGAAACCCACATCCAGACTGATCTTCCCCTTCTCCTGTGTCTAGAGAAAACCGTTTATTTTCCAAGTGTCACTTCTTCCCTGGGGTAGAAACGGGTGCCATATCCCAGAACACAGACCACTCCAAGCCATGCCAGCCCTTGCACCCACCCTTGGGGCACCCAGGCTGCTGAGCCAGGTCTGCTCCCAGTCAGGTGTTCTCCGGGCAGCTTTCAGTTGCCTGGAAAGCTTAAAAAGGCCCAAATTTGGTGTGTTTTCCTTCCCCGCAGAGATGATTCACTGCACCTTCCTCTGTAAATAGTGGGTGGATCCCAGCTGAATTTCCGGGAGCGACACTGCACCGATTCCGGGCTTGGGGACCCATGACTCCGGCCCTCCTCCACACCCTCTCAACCTGTCCTGCAGTAAAGTACAAGTGCAGGAGCAAACCTGTGGTCCGCACACACCTGCACAATGCTTACAAGGGGGAAAAGAGCTCCAGCACGTCCCAAGCCAGGTTGCTGGATGCACCCCTCGCCGCCGTGCACCCCTCGCCACCCACTCAGCCTCTGCAGGCTCCTTTCCTCACCCCAGCAGGAGAGCAGCCCACTTGGAGAGGATCCCGGCATCACAGCGGGCTCATCCCATTCACCTCACACTGTCTGTGAAAAGCTTGATGCCAGATAGGAGCTCACCAGCTCTCACCTAGTTACGAGGCAGGGCACTGTTCACAAAAGAGAAGTGTTGGCTAAGACCAAAATCTTTATTTTTTTTCCTAAGGGATTAATTGCAAGGCTAGCTGCAAGGAATTACTTAGAGATGAGCTGACATTTCCCTTGGCATTCCTCATCGGGCATTTGTGGGCATGGAGCAGTGTGGGAACCAGCATGATGCCTGCCCCGCACCATGTGTAACATGGTCCCTCATCCAAAATCCCTCTGCAAAGCTCTGTCTCCCCTCAGATGAGACCTGGGCTGGGCAGGAGCATCCCTGTCAGGAGGGCTGACAGGGACTGGGGTCACCTACCCAATGTCCCAGCATGGGAGCAATTGAGCGAGACGGGTGCCTCTGCATCCCTGTGCCCCGGCCCTGGGCAATGCCGGGATTTTCGCCATTAGAGGGAAGAGCAGGAGGTCGGACATCACTGAGTTGATGCGCAGAGCTCCAGCACTGCGGGATGGGTCCCAGATCCAGGCATGGGCACTGATCTCTCACCCTGAGATGCCTGAGCCCACCCCTGGGCTGAACCCATCCCAGGACCCATCCTGCTCCAGCCACACACAGCACCTGACCCTGGCTGAGCTCTTTTCAAGCAGGAACATGGTTTTGTGCATCAAGGACATTTAAACCTTGGGGAAACATCAGTCCTGGGTGCAGACCATAGGGAAGAGGCAGCATGACACTGCCCAGGGCTCACCAGACTTTTCCAGCGGGGAAGCCCAAAATGCACCCTGCACTTGTGCTGGGCACCCAGGCCTCCCACTGGCACTCCCAGCACCAGCAGCACCCAGGCAATTCAGGGGCTGCACCAGGAGCCAGTCATGGGGGAGCACTAGGGTCACCCTCTGCCCCCCTACAGCTCCCCAAGATGTTTCTGAGAGTGAAGAGATGCCCTTTTGCTGTGTTTTCATTCCCGGAGAAGCTGTTTCCACCCTGTGATGTTCAGGGTGGCTCCTCTGTCCCCACCAGCCCCTGCTGCTGGTGGCAAAATCCAGCCCTGCCACCTTTCCTCCACCCCTCCCAAAAACACAGGCTTCTGCTGGTGATGGGGCAGCATTCAGGGTGCTCCCAGCCCCACATCCTCCTCGTAAGCCACTCCTCTGCTATCCTAAATTCTCAGGCGGCATCCGCTCGGGTCACCACCTGCGAACCATCACCCCAAATCCTGCCCTGTCACAGGGGCTCGGAGGGGGACCACCCCCAGCCTGCCCACTTTTGGGAGATCCTGAAGGCAGTGACGTGCAGGCAGCACCCTGCTTTGCCATTTCTGGTAAGAGGATGGGCTTCCCCGCAGCCCCACTTGCCTTGGCTCTCGCTTCTGCTTCACCAGCGCAGCTTTCCCCGCTGGGAAGCCTTCCTGCCTCCCGATGGAAACCTGCCAGAGCCGGCGGCGGATGCTGCCCGGCCGCTGGCCGAGCGTGACCGGCTGAGGAGGCTCCGTCCTGAGGGGAAAGGATGCGGCCGTTCCTGTAAGCCGCCCCACGACGCCCTGCGCAGAGGTAGCAGGAGGGGGGCTCGACTGGAACTTGCCCAGATGCAAATGCCTTTGAAGGAATGACTCAGCCCTGCGGTTTTCCTCCCTTCCCCGCCAGCAGATTTGGCTCCCAAAGAGTTTCAGGGCCGCTGGCAGGCAGGGCTGTGCCGACAGCGAGATGAGGGGGCAGCGTACGCCCCCTCTCCCCAGGCCTCCTCTGTCTCCCAGGCTCCTTCAGCCCCAGCCATCCATTTTGTTCCCTCTGCAAAGCTTCGTGGGGACGAGGAGGGCTGCCGGCATCCGTGGGCTAGGGCTGGAGGGGAAACAGGAACCTTGAGGGGAAAAACAACCCGAGAAACTCCCTTCCCCCCCCGGCTATGTTTCCTCCAGAGCTGCCAGCACGGAGGGGACTGGTTTGCGTTGCCAGAGCACGCGTAGCGGGGAGCTGCGTGGGGTACGTGCTGCCTTCAGCATCTCTTCAGGGGCAGCACGAGTCGCTCCAGAGGGGTAAATGCCATGGGTATTGGCACCAGCTGCATGTCCCCTGTTCACTTCCATTTCTCCTCCTTCATGGTAATTTAGGAAATTTCACTCAATTTCTATCCACGTGGCCAGGGGGCAGAGAGTCTCAAAGGATGCAAAAATCTAACACGGGATAAAAATAGCCAGGCAGGTGGAGGGGGAGCCCGAGCTCAGAGAGACATAGCTGGAGTGAAACCCTGGCTGCGTACAGAAAGCTCTGCAGCGGAGAGAGGCAGAGCCAGTCCCCGTGGCAGGAAAATACCCGCTGCTGGCCGAACCTTCACAGTGGGAGGTTTCTGGCCAGACATCACTGATGGTTATAACCACGGTTGAGCTCCTCTGCAGCCCTGCAAATGCTCAGCGCAGGCTTGGTGGGCAGGAATCCTTTGCACCAGTGTTCCTGGGGCTGCCACCTGTCCTGCCGCCCTGGCTCTGAGGCCGCTGGTGTGGCCCCTCAACGCGATTTTGAGGGATTGGGCTCCGCGGATGAGCCAAGGCTGCTTGGCTCTTTCAGCGAGGGCATCTCTGGCCTCATGCTGTCATGGTTTCACAGCGGAAAAAGCACCTGCTGAGCCCAAACTGCCTCAAACACCACACCTTTCATCACAAGGGCAAGGCTGAAAGGTGTGGTTTGCCTTATGTATTACATTTTTCAGCGGAGGAATGGGGGCATGCAGGCGGTTTGCTGGCTTAGAGGAGAGAGAAAAGGAAGAAGCACAAGAGCCAGACACTGAACCACACAAAGCCCGATGTCCACAGGTTTAGGTTTGGAGATGGTCCACCCGCCTCCCCTCTTACAGGACCCCCCCCAAGGGCAAACCCCCTGCACCCACCCGTGTTCCCAGCCCAGGGAACGAGGCTGCAGGAAGCTCCCGCTTCCCCCCGATAAACACCGAGCTGCTGTGCTTCCGCATGGATCTGAGCCAGGCTGCTCCTTGCTCACTTTGAGGGGAAAACCAAGGGGAATCTGGAGAAACGCGGGCTGGGGATGGCGTTGGGTCTTGGTTGCTCTAATGTCGCAGGGAAGGGACGGGTCCCACGCGCTGCAGGGTGAGCCCTGGGCTCTGCTCCTGCTCTCCCACCTCTGCCAAGGAGACCCACAAAAACTGGGGGCTAGGTGGTCACTTCAACTCCAAGCACATTCCTCCTTCTCTTCCTGCTCTTCCTCTTCCTCCCACAATCTGCATCATGCAAGCCAGTGAAGCTGCGCAGCCCCTTCCTCACGGCCATGTGGGGTCAGAGCTGCCCTGCTGCCTTTCTCACAGCCCATCCCCTTGGCGTCAGGCCTGCTGTGGCTTCTCCCTTGACCTGCTTGTGCCTCTCTCTTGTTTGCTTCTCCCCCTGTTCCCCGGCTTTCTGACTCAGTAGTGCATCAGACCCTTCCCAGCAGGCAGAGGCGTGCAGAGCCCTGCCTTCCCCGGGGGTTTGGATGGGTGGGTGACCCATGTGCCAAGGGGGACGGTGCAAAGCAGTGGCCAGGGCCAGCATGGTACTGGGAAGGGAGAAAACCCTTCTGGGGACAAGCTTCATTCCAGGGAAGGTGTCAGTAGCGGCAGTTGGAGAGATGTCCAAGGTCATTAACGTGCATCCAACCCCAGGAAGGATTAATGAAGCCAGGGATGTGGCCGGACCCTGTCCCCAGTGGGGGCATTGGTGGCACTGCCCCGATGCTGCAGCGCTGCTGCGGGAAGGGCTGAGCAGGCAGCTGGGGCAGCTGGAGCAGGGAGACACCCAGCCCTCCAGCGTGGGACCGTGGGGCAATGGCTGTCGGGAGGGAGCAGTGGGTGCTCGTAAGCCGTGTCATGCCCGGGTGGGACCTGCTGCGGGCAGGAAGGTGGCCCAGCCTCCAGAAATATGAGAAATTTCACTTCTCTGATTCACACGCCAAAGCTCCCATCCAGCCCTGCCACGACGGAGATGCCGGGCAGAGAGCAGTGGCTGTGCAGAGCTGGGGCACACAGCCAAGCCCACGCCTTGCCACCCAAAATCACACCCCAAGGCCCCCGAGCTGATGATGCCAGCTGTTTTTAGGGATTTGCATGATTAAATCTTGGTCATCTCCATGGCGCAGCCTTCCAGCTGCTGCCCGCCCCAGAAACACGCAGCAGCCCGCGAAAGACGAAAACGCTCTTCAAATGTTCTCTAAACCCGCAGAGAAGCTCTTGAGCCTGGGCAGGGGTGGTGCAGGCAGACAGGCGTGCCAAGGCATCTCACCATCCCCTTCTCCATTTATTCGCTGATTTATTTATCAATTTCTTTGCCGCGGCGCAGGATGAGTGGCAGTGCTTGCCCCACCGGCAGCTCAGCGCCACAGCCTGCTCTGGGGCCCAGACTTCAGTTTCCAAACCGCCGGCAGAGGGGAACCCCAGGGGACCTGATGTCATTTCTGAGCAAAAACAATGGTCGGGCATTCAGTGGCACTGAGGGGGAAAGGACGGGAAGAGGACGCTGGCCAACGGGACCTTATGGAAAAGGCATCCCACCAGACACATGCGCTCACCCCTCCAGAGCTGCTGGTAACTGGTGGGGTCCCAGGGGAGGCCAACCAGCCTGTGCGGTGCTGACAGGCACACTGCTGGATTCAAAGCTGGCCGGCGCATTGCCAGGCCCATGGCAGCACCTGCTGCTGGCAGGGCTCTGCAGGCTGAGGACAGACACCGCTCGCCACAGGTGTCAGCGATGTGGAGGTGACCCCAACCCCAGCACTGGCACCACTTTCAGAGATGCTACATTAAAGGAGGTGAATGGGCTTTGGCAGGGTGAGATCAGGATGTGTCTGAGTCCCACGGAGGGATTTTGACTCCCAGCGGGGGAGACTGAGCCAGTCAGGCTCAGCTGCCAGGGAGGCAGCACTCAGGCACCCCCTCTGCTCAGCTGCGGAGGAAAATCCCCCCAACCCAGGAGGGTCAGGGGGAGCTGGGCAGCCCAGCGCGAGCACAGGGTGCTCCTGGCCATGCCACAGCTTTGCTGGAAAGCAGCCCCCTTTCTGGCGTCCACTCCTTCCCGGGAAGCAGAGGCTGCTGGGGGCCGCAGTCCTGGCACAGGGATGCCGGTCGCTCCCTCCCACGGTTTCCCCTTTTCTCAGAAAGCCTGGAAACCAAAGGTGAAAGAAGTGGGTGGAAACTCTGCACGCTGCCGTCCAGGAAGAGAAGTGAGTAACTCGGCTGCAATATTTAACAGTGCCTCCAGCCTCGCCGCTCGCAGACACGCCTGGACGGGAGCCGGAGCTGCTGGGTGAGTGCTGGGGTCTGCGCCGGACTGGGGTCTGCCGGAGTGGCTGGGTGCGTGGTGATTTATTTGCTGCTGCTCTCCCCAAGGAGCCACAGCCCGGGCACCGCAGAGGGCGGCTCTCCCCTGCCGAGCAGGGGAAATGCAGCGTCGTCTCACGTAGGATGGCAAGGCGCTCGCTCCCGGCTGCGGGAAGCGGGAGAGGAGGTGCCAGATCCCATGAGTGGGGCACGAGCATCTTCACTTCTATCCTTGGCTTTTTTGGTAATCTGCAAAATCGAACCTGTTCTGCGAATATTTTTAATGGGTGGGGGGGCACATAACTATTCCTGCAAACTTCCCAGGAAGACAAAGCGAAACACCCTGGATTAACGCCACAGCCACCATGTCAGCACGGTGACGGTGGCTGTGCAGCACCCACACGACTGCTGCTTGGCCTCAGGCGCATCCTGGCTAATCAGTAATTCCTGGGCTAATTAGCTGGCAACACCAAAAGGAGGGCACTGCTGCTTTCTCAGCCACAGAGAGCAATAAATCATTAACCGCCGAGCTGTGGCTGTACCTGGGGGGTCCTGGCAAGGCAGCTGCATCCCCAGCGAGGGAGAGGAGGGCACTCCAGCTTGCCCTGTGTCCCTCAAAGGAGGGAGGGAGGGTGAAACCCAGAAAGGGCCAAATGCACCGGCAGCTCAGGTCTGAATGAGTCCAGTGCTGCTGTCCGGGTGGCAGGGTTGGCCGTGCATGAGGGTCTTCTTTGCCACGTCCACCCATCACCTCCTGACACGGTTCGCTATCGGGAAATGTGCTTGTGCGGCTGTCTCTGCTGTGGTCTGAGGGCTGGGCCAGGCTTTTCAGCTGGCATATTTCATCTTTGCTGGCAGCATTTCCTCTACTCATCACAGAGAAAGGAGACAGGGGGCTTGCAGGGAAGGTAAAGCGTACCTGTCGTAGTTCAGCCCCGATCGGGACCAGACTACGCAGTGGGACAGAAGGGAGAATTAGTAAACAAAAAATAACAGCAAAAACACGTGGGTTGAGATTGAACAAAAAGTAAATTTAACAGCAATAATAGAAGAAAACAAATACAGTATAATGGCTTACAACAAATCTCCACACCCGGTTTCTTCCAAGTAGCAGGAGGCTCCCCTCAGCACCCTCCTCACTTCTATACTGAGCATGATGTCAGAGGGGATGGAACAGCCCTTTGGCTAATTTGGGCAAATTAACCCCAGCTGTTAGCTAATTAGTTAACTATCCCAGCTGGGTGCCCCAGCCATAGGGGCCACCAGCTTCAGTTCTCCACCCAGCTCAGGTGAATCTTAACTCTATCCTAGCCAGAACCAGGCCAGTACCTCACACAGCCCCACGGAGGGGTGGGTGCTGGACACATGAGGCTGGGGGGATGCCTCCCTGGGGTGACTTTCACAGCACCTTGATGCACCCATGGCTGTTGCCGTGGGTCCTGTCCCTGGATCCCAGCTGGCCATTTCTGATCACTGCTGTCCTGGGGGCTCAGAGCTTCCTGACCCAGGAGCAGGGGCTGCGAGGGGCTGCAGGTTAACTCAGAGCAGCACAGAAAACCCCGCAGCAGCAGCAGCATCCTGCTGGGCATCCACTTGCCTGGGGTGTCTCTCGACTCACCAGCATTTTTGGGCTGAGGTCAGGAGCCTTCAGGAGCTCTCTACTTCTTGGCTCCTGTCCTGGAGCCCATCTTTTGCCCGATGCCTCATCCTGGGCACATCTGTCGGATCCAACAAGCCCGTCACCCGGCTGCTGGGATCAATGTCAGGGTCTCAAATCCAAACCTCTCCCAGAAGCAGGACAAGCCTGGGACAGCCAGCATCAGAAGGGGATGTCTACTGGAACCAGCATGGGGACCCTGCATGCCCCAAGCCAGGCAGAGACAAGGATTGAAGCAGTGTAGGGTGCCAAAAGCTCCTGTCTTGGAGTCAGGGGAGGCAGATCGCAGGGGGGCTATGAAACCCCCACCTGCACAGCAGGCAGCTGGGCTGATGCAACCCTCCCTGGGGCTGAGATGGGGTAACAGGCTCAGCACGTGCTGGTCACCCCGTAGCTCAGTGCTGCATCCTGACATCTCCTCAAGAAAACGCAGGGTCAAGCCAGGGCAAGACACCTCCGCATCAACAAAATACCCAGAACTCAGATGGCTCCTGCATCTCCATCCATCCCTGCCCTCTCTGGCTTTACCTAGCACCCTGCTCCAGTGCAGATCAGGGGCCAAGGATACCCACAAAGACACAGAGCCAGATCCAGCCCTGGCCCTGCCTGGGTGCAGGAACACGGGGCAAAGTGGGAGACAGGAACGCCAAGGAGCAAAGGCAGGGCCTGGAGGAGGAGATGAGCCCGGCACACACAGCGTATGGGAACCTGCACAGGCGTCCTGAGAACACCACAGAAGCAATCACTTTCATGAGACGGGATGGGTCTGGAAGCAGGAGGTTGGGTAGTGCCCTCCCTTTGCTCGCGGTGTGGGAACCCAGCACTGCTGGAGGGGGCTCACAGCCTCCTGCACCCCGCAGCTGCCTGTGGTGCCGTGCCCCAGGGAGAGCCTGCATTCCCTTGGCCCCAGGGGTGCTATGGATGCCATGTCACAGGGACATTGCTCACACGAACAGCTAGGAGTGAAATAAAAGAGTTGGAGCTTTTCTGAGCTTGCATTTCGACCCCTCCTTTTCCAGCTCAGCCCTAATGGTCTTCCCATCGCACCCAAGTCAAACTGCCTCCAGTGCCTTTTGGAGATGGGGTGCTGCAGCCCCAGCACCCACAGGCAGGACACTGAAAGTCGTGTCTGTCCCTGCCCTATCCCAGGGAGGGCAGGGGTACAGGATATGCCAGGACACATGCCAGGCCACTGCTGAGCTGTCCTACGTGGCGCTGGCACCCACGTCATCTCATTGGAGCCACAGAGAGCACCATCAGGGAGGGCTTGTTGGAGTTACCCCCCGCCTCCTGCTCCCCTGCCTGCTTGAGACCCTTCCCCTTTTTTGCAAACTTGCTGCATGGAGAAAGACGGGGAGGAAGGATTTCCCCTCGCCTCCACTTTTCGGTTCCCAAAAGCAGTGGTTGCTCAGAGCAGCCAAGGGCTGAAGACGAGTGGTTGGCATTTTGAACAGCAGCAATCCTTCAATCCCCTTGGGGGAGACTCTTTGGAGAGGAGTTTTGCAGCTTAAAAAATTAAGCACAAAGGCTTTCCATGTGTTTAAATAGCCAGGGAACACAGGGTTCCCTGGCATGGGCTGGCCAAGGAGCAGCCCCAAAGCACTGCATCTCTACCAGCCATCGCAGCTGGCAGCCTCTCGCCCAGCCATAGAGTCTCCGGCCGGCTGCGTTCTGCCTCGCTTCCTCACACAGGTGCCTGCCTGCAGAGTGGGAGGAGGAGGAGGAGGGAGATCACCCCACTTTTCTGAGCTCAGGGCACTCAGGGCTTTTGAAACATCTCTGCCACGCCACACCAGCTTGAAAAACAGCACGGGGCACAGCTGGGTCCCTGAGCCCTCTCTGCCACCCCAGTGCTGCTACTGGGATGCACCTGACCACCCACTCCAGGGTGAGGGGATCCTGGTGTACAGCTCTGCTTTACCCCATTTTCCTCCACTGCTGCCCCTCCAGGCCCACCCCATGTAGCCCCCGCAGACCTGGGACCCCATGGCTTTTGCAATGGAGCTTGGATCCTTCGGGACGCTCATCCCCCGGGTGGCAGGAACTGGCTGAGCTCCTCTGGGCTCCCCGTCCCATCCCATGGCAGGCACATGACAAAACCTTCCCTGGAGCAGAAGTGTCACCGCAAGGGCAGGCACCTGGCAGGCAGGACAGCGGGTTCACGCTGCCCCAGCCGAACTTGGATTCCCAGTGGATGGATGAAAATAGAGCCCCAGGCTGGCTGTTGAGCAATCCCAGAGTTAGCTCCTCTGCCGACAGTTACTCGCTGCTTCCCCTGTCAAAATCTTCGCTCGTGCTCCAAAGTGTGTGTGTCATTTCCCATCTCTTCTGCTGATCTGTCAGACCGGAGGGCTCCCCTCCTGCACTGCTGGCACAGAGGCAGAGGGCTGTAACTCTCCCAGCGGTTACTCCTCCCCGAGCCACCCCGAGCCACTGTCGTCACAACTGTGTCAAACTATTGCTGAGCCAAAAAAAAAAAAAAAAAAGCCTCTCCCTGCCTTTCAGCTCTCAGCTCAGTCCTTGAGTTTGAAAGTGAACATCTCCCACTGAGGACCAAGGCTGCCCAAATCTGCCAGTGATGTCAGCACCGCCACAGCTGCTCACGGGGGTCCCCACACGTCCCCTGAGTCTGCCTCTCCGTGCACATGAGCTTTGGCACCCAAACTGGAGGGTGGGGACAGCGGGCAGCAAAAGGCACGTGCATAGTTTCAGGAGGCACTAGCAGGTCCCAGCTCAGCCCAGACCAAGACTGATCCCTCCTCAGATCCACTCTCTGAGCTGCCTGGAAAGGCCTTTTCTTCATTTTAAGCTGCAGAATTACCCTCCATCCCTTCCCCATACCAAAGGGACAGGCTCCTCTGCACCTCGTGGTCCACCCGCGGTACCACCTGCTGTTTCCATCCATCAGCTGGCACATCCCAGTTCCAGGGTTTCCCCATCAGCACTGGTTTCGGTGTGAGCAGAGCAGAGGGCTGGTGCGCAGGAGCACTGAGCTGCTCCCATGGCGCTGAGCGTCCCCCAACTCCCTCTGGCACAGCTGTGCCCTGTTTTCAGATGCACACACAGAGGGAGGAACAGTTTAGACTGAGGGATGTGTTGCCACCCACACACAGGGCAAACATGTAGGTGGGGTACCCAATGCACGTGTGAGTACCAGCCCCATCTGGAAGAAACGATATTTCGCTAACAGCTCCAGAAGGTTTGCAGAGCTCGGGGCTGACCTGAAGCTTTGCAGCAGCCCTGAACGACAGGACGACACGTGGAAGCAGTGGAAAAAAATAGCAGCCAACTTGAGCAAATTTTCCAAAGAAAGCTATGACTGTGTATACTGCTTCTGGGGAGAGAGCGAGAGGTGCCAGAGTCCTCTCTTTCCAACAGCTCCCAGTTGCAAAAATCTGTGTCAGCTCAGTGCCTGCACCGTGTCAGCGACATGATGAGCTCTTTGCTATTTTTTTCCCCCCTTGCAGATGGAGACGCAGCCGGCTGGGGCCAGGGGAAGCCAACTCACACTGGCTGCTTGGCTCTGAGAACTGAATTCCATAGGTGTTAAAGCCTCTAAAAACGCCCTATGGATTCAGTTCTGCAGCTGGGCAGCAAATAAGCCTCAAACCTTCAGGAAGAGAGAGCGGCTGTGAGCTGTTCCTGCAAGGAACGTAGAAGTCTGCTCCTGTACGGAGACCAGAGTAGGGATGGAGGTGAGTTATGGGCACCACAGGAAACCCTGCATTCAGAGAGCCGCTCGAGGTGGTGGCCATTTGTCACAGGCTTTCCCTCAAGGGAAAAAAAAGCCCAACTACAAAATGTTTTCTTCCGTCTGGAAGTGAAATGGCACATGGGAAAATAAATACGTCGCTGCCTGCTGATGTACTGCATGCGATTGTAAGCCTCTGCTAAAAATACACATTCTCAGAACAACAGCCTGGGTGTGCCCAGCAATCTCCTGTTCAGAGTCCGGGCAGCAAAACCAAACAAAACTTCGGAGAAGACAAACAGGACAGGATGGGTAAAGTTAAGGGTTGTGCCTGCTTCCCCCCTGGAGATGTCCCCAGCAGGGACAGGTATTTGGAGAAGGGTTTTGCAGAGTCAACAGCTTCTCTTTCCACCCATCCATCATATACCTCTGGGAGACCTTGGCTGCCCACCTTGATTTTAAGGGACATTTTCCACTATAACACAGTGCAAAGCTGCCACTAGAAATTTATTGGCTGGAGGAGTGGCATTTAGGTTAAATTATTATGTAAGTTCTGGTAATCTGTGTAGCATCTGATCATCACCATAGGGCAAACCCCATGCTCCCCCTCACCTTGCCTGGAAGAGGTGGTTTGCACCCGCTCCAGGCTGCCATTCCCATGGCAGGCAGCATCCAGCTCCAACAGCCCAGCTGTGCCTTGCACCAGCTACAGCAGATGGGGAAAAAAGGCCTTCCAGCAGCCCCGGGTGCTGTGCTGTCCACCTAAGGACACTGTGGGAATTTTGGATTCACTGATTAAGGCACTGCCCATGACAGTGAGCACAACACCAGGGGACATCTAACTGCACATCTCTACCTGCGCAGGATGCCCTGCTTGGCCAAGGAAAAGTAAAGAGACAGGAACCGCTGCATTTTCCCCTACACTGGGTAACCAAAGGCAGATCTGATTAGCCACCAGTCAGTAGTGGAGGCCTTTTCCAGCCCATTCAGCAAGTCCCACAGCCACTGCTTGCAACATGACCAAAGAGCATCAGTTGGGCCTGAGGTTTCTGCAGTTTTTCTGGTTCAGCTCTCTTGCAGCTTTATCTGGCAGCAGCATTAACCCATTTCCAAGAAGTGGAGTGGGGAAGGGGAAATCCAGATAGCTGCTGAGACATTCTGGCAATTGCTTAAACCAACAAAAACTGTTGCATTAATTTAAAAAAGAAAATCCATTTGCTTTGACTTGATAGCAATTTAGAGCCACCAAGTTCACGCTCAGACTCTCTCCTTTGCTATGCAGCTGGGAAGCACCCAGTTCCCTCCTGCAGTAGAAGGTCTTTCTCCCACATGGCATGTCAGGGGAGGCCACGGGGGGACAGAGCAGGGCCCCCATTTCTCCCATATGCCCAGAAAGTCCCTGCTGGTCCCCAGAAAGGAAGCTGTCAAGCAACAAACTGAGGCAAGGCAGTGTGCTGCCAAGCAGAGTGGGCAGAATAACCCACCACACCTGGGCAGGAGCCATATCAGAAGTCACCCTTAACTTTGCAAAAAGCATTCAGATCAGGTCGCAAGTTGTTCACAGGAGACACTGCTGTCAGGTAGCTAAAAAAACTGAAATGGAAGTGTTTGCATTTGGGGGTTTTTATTGTTTATTTATAATCATTTAAAAGGTTCATAAGTTTGCAAGCATGTCAGACCCAGCCCCTCACAACCCTCCAGGTTTCCAGCACAACTCTGAAACCCACCCTTCCAAGAGACCAAGCTGTGAAAGCACTGTGGTTCACTCAGCTCCAGTAACCTCGCTGGCAAGCCAGCATCTCCAGCCAGAGCCAAGTCAGACCCAGAGTAGGGCCTCAAGCAGTGATTTCAACAAGGACATGTGGCCATGAGAACTGAGCACCACATTACCAAGTTTAAGAGGATGGGGACACCAGGATCTTCTGCCAGCGTGTAGATAAGTGCTGCATACAGGCATCACATGGTGATTAAACACAATGGTATGGTCATAAACAGCAGTGACAAGATATGCCAACAATTGCTTTTTACAGTGTTCAAGAACCCCTCTCTCAGATGAGACCTCAGCGTAGAAGAAATCTCACTTTGATCTCCTTAACTGAGCATCAGCTTCCAGGACCTTCCCTTGGACAGGGTAGGAAAAGGCCCATCTTCTAATCAAGGGCTGCTCTCTGGAAATCCCCCCACCAGACTGTGACCACTCAACCAAACCAGTGGAAAACAAACATTCATTTCAAAACCAGGACCAAAGAGCTGATCCAACAGACAGTCAAGTGCCACGTGGTTTCTTCAAAGGATAGGCATCATGCATCAGAGTAAAGAGGCCATAAGCTTTTGGAGAATGGGAAGCAGTTAAAAGCCAACAGGAATGGTGGCATCCATTGCTTGTGCCACTTGCCAGGTTCACCAAGAACAGCTGCCAGCTGGCTCCCACGAGGGCTCTGGAGCTTGTCCATCAGGTGACTGACTACATCAATGTCTCAGTTTCTTTTTCTTCTTACGGTTCCGGTCCTCACTGCTGTCATCTGCCTCACTGGCACTGGGGGTCACAGCTTGCTGGATGACTTTTTTTTCCACTGCATATTCCTGCTCTCCTACTTTGGGGTCTCCCTTGACCAAGAACTCCCCTTTACGGTAGGTTATTGAGACACTGGTCCGTGGGTAGGTGCCATAAACCCTCCGGAGATCATCCTTCACAAATTCTGGGAGGTCTTTTCTTGGTCCAAACACCTTTCCAAGCTTCCCCCATTGAAGCTCCCCTCTCATCGTGAAGCCTTCTGGCCATGTGTCTCGATACTGATCTGGCCTCTGGTAGGGGGCGTAGGGATTGTAGTTTGCATACGGATTGTACAGAGGGATGGGGACCATGGGAGGGAAGTGCCAGGTGTAGTAAGGACGGAAATAGGGATTGGAGGCACCGTAGAGATGATGATACTCCACCTGACCTCCTGCGTAGTCAGGGTAGCCATTCCGGTCCACCACAAAGGTGATGGGTCGGCTGTAGAAGTGGGGCACGTGAATGGGAGGGAACATCGTGGAGCTGGTTGTGTCTTCTGCTCTCCCAGGCCGCAGCAGTGGGTATGCATAGGCAGAAGGTGGGATCACGGTTGGGTAATACTCCCGCGGCACAAAGCCAGACTGGTACATGGTACAGGAGCTGGGGTTTTACACAGGGGACATTTCTCCAGACTGGCTGCTGAGTCTCAAAAGCTGCAAGGACAGGAAGGCAAGAAAAACAATTTACATTAGTTATATACATTCCAGAACCAGGCTGAATATGGAGATATGCCTAGCACTGTAAGCATACCAACTAATTAATCAAAGGAGCTCCCCACATCTGCAGCTTGCAGGGGCTGTTATGTAGCAAGAACAAGCAGAGCCACATCGCCAGCACCTACTGTTAGCTGCTCAGCAAGACCCACTCAGATCTCAGAGTTGCAAGGATGGGAACAAGCTGCCATAAAAACCACAAAGGGTGGAAGAGATGGCCTCACATCCTCATGGCATGGCTCTGCACTGCTGAGAGGCAGCAAGACAGACTGCAAGAAGCTAGAGACCCTTGAGCAGCCATAAAACTAGAAAAGGCAAGCACAAACAAAAGCAGTAAAAAAAAAAAAAAAATAAAGTAGGCAAACAGGGGAAGAGGACACAGTCCAGCTCTGCTGCAATTGTTTCAGCTGCCATCCTGCCCAGACAAGATCTTAAATAAGAAGAGTCAACTGTCCTTGACTCTTTCCCCATCCTCCCTAAGCCCTGCTTCTATTCTGATAAGCAAACAAGAGCTATGCCTACCATTTGTTTCTAGAGCAAAATCCAGGTGCATCTATATTTCCTCTGACAAGTTCTCATGTAAAGGCATCTTGTTTTGGTCTCACTGGTTATCATTCACATTTAAGTCTGCATTTACCTTGAGCAACTCTGACCCACAGCTGAATTTGCTCCTAGCCTGCCCTCACCAGATGAGCCAAGCACCCTCCAGGGCATTAAGCAATGTCCTCCCATGACTCACTATCCTCTCCCCAAGGGCAGGAAGGGAAGCTGTACATAGCATGTTTTTTGGTTTGGTTATTTTTTTTTTTTTTTAAAAAAAAAAGTCTGCTACCAGAGACAGGAAAAGACCACGCACAGAACTAAAGGCATCAAGATTTTTTCCTCTGTGGAGTTCAGATCCTGTAGGCTCTTTTTGCTTCAGCCTTACCTACAGAGTTGCCTTTCACACAAGTGCTGGCCAAGAAGGTAAAGATGGAACTCATCCTGCAGTCCAGTGCTTTCCCCTAGCCTAAGAGGGAGTTTGGCAGTCCCCTGAGAACCTGCCTGCCACAAGCAATGCTGGGTACTACACCATGGAAGTTTTTCTTTTTTCAACAGCACAAGTTGTTCCTGTCCCTTGAGGTTCATAATCTGCACTACCTCAAGCCTGTTTTTGCCATGGGTGCAGAGGAACAGCACAGGAATGTTTGGACAAGACCAGGCAGTACCCTTAAACAAGAGCAGCAGCCTAGGAGCCAAAGCCCATCATAACCAGCACCTCTCCAGACAGGAGGAAAGAGAAAAAAAAAAAAAAAAAAAAAAAAAAAAAAAAAAAAAA
>WHYT01014597.1:119210-160712 GCA_009806455.1 Tetrax tetrax
CCAGAAAGGAGGAAAAAAAAAAAAAAAAAAAAAAAAAAAGTTCAACCTTCTTCACTAAAGCTCTTACAAAGAAAGCCTCAAACAGCTTCAGGCAAAATAAAGAAAGCTCAAACAGCTTTGCCTGAGGTCTCCCCAGCTCACTGGCAGGCACTGGGGAGGAAAACAGCAGACACTGATGTTTCCTGCATTTAACCCAGCTTACAACCTGAGCAGAGTGCTCAGGCACTCACCAGGCAAGGACAGGGCTGGGTGCCTTTCTGTGCTTGAGGGCTCCTAAATGTCTCCTCCCGTGTTTGCCTGACCGCTCCGAAGGGGCTGAGAGCTGAGGCTCCTGCAGCAAGGAGCTCCACTGCACCCTGTTTGAGCACACTTATTCTCCTTTCAAGAAGGTCTAACAATTAGCTAGTTTCCAAACACACTGCCTGCCTAACTCAGAACCACCACAAATATCCATAGGGGTATTGTGCATCAATAGCAGCATGAGGTGGGTAAATGGAACAAATGGTGTCTTCTTAAACAAAAAACAAACAAACACAACAAGAAAACCAGTGCCTCTTTTAATACCATTGAGCCCTGCATCCGTCTTGAGATCCACAGGATCGTTTCCTTAGATCCATCATCTGCAGGGAGACCACATAGCTACCACAGCATTGAGCAAAACAAAGCAAGCCCAGCTTACCCCTCCTGCTGTATCACACTGTGCTGCTTCACACCAGTTTGGGACAGGACAGCCCTGGGAAGCTGTTACCTCAGCTAGCTGGTGGTCAGCTCTCACTCATAAGACTATGAATGTTTCATCTACCATCCGCTGCAGCACTCTGCATTTTGGCTGGCAGCATCAGTGGTCCTGGGGGAGAAGGAAGTAACAGGCTAAATCACTCAGGTTTTAGCACCAGGGCAGCTATCGATTGCTTTGATTTTTGCACTGTAAAAAGGCAACAAGCTGGTGGCTCCACAAGAGGAAGCAAGCTGACGAGGTAAGAGGGGGAATGACAGGAGGATTAAGCAGGGCTGGGAGCGCTCCAGGGCAGCACTGTCACATGCCCCACCACAGAAGTGAAGACATTTCCCTGGAAGCAGATCACCCAGGAGGAGAGCGTTGACAGCCGACGCAGCGTAGACAATGCTTCACAGCCCCAGAGGAAGTTTCCAAACCCGTGAGGGCAGGCCTTGGCTCGGTGGCTGGGGCTCTGGCTTTGCTTCTCCTGCCTGGCGCTGCCCTGTCCCTGCCTGCTCCCCAGCACAGAGCATTGCCCTGTACCTGAGCACCAGAGCCCTCAGGATTGTCCCAACACAGGTTTACTGTCACAAGCACAAGGGCCCAAATACCAGCTCCTGCGTTGCAGGGTATGGCACTGCTCTGAGTTATTAGGCGCGGTGCAACAAGGTTTTGGTAGGCAGGAGGCACAAGGCTCCTGCCCTGCCCTCCCAGGGGCTGACAACACAGCTTAACCCACCATTACACCAGTGTCTCCTGTTCATATCGACCTTCAGGCTGCCTCAGCTTCCAGAGGCAGGCTTGGGAGACTACAGCTGGAGAAAAGGACTCCGCAGAGCTGAGCCAGGGTGTGACAAATCCATATGTGTGAGAGGAGAGGGCTCAGTGAGAGCGCCAGTACCAGCTTGCCTGTCCCTGTCCCACCCTCACTGGGAAATGAGAGCTGGTAATGCTTCAGGGAAAACCAGGTTTGCCAGGAAGGTGATCTTTTGTTAGATTAACTGATGGCCGAAAGGCATAAAAAGCCAGATGCTAAAAAAAAAAACAAAAACAAAAACACACCACCACACACAACCAAAAAAAAAAAAAAACCAACCACACCCCCCCACACAACAAACAAACCCAACCCACACAACCCCCAAACAGCAGCATTACCTAGTGGTACCCCTTAAGAAAAGGATTCAACTCCCAATCAGTCTCTCCTCCCATTCTTCACCTCTTCCTACTTTCCTTGTCTCTCCCGTGCCAGCAGCCAAAGCCTGCCCTGGCTTTGGAAGTAAATATCCAACAGCCTCCAGCTCTCTCCCCTGCTTTTTAGGAGCTGGAGGCTGTTAGATGCAGGACCAGAAGGGGAGAAGGGACCCTGGCCAACCTGTTTCTTCAGGCTACCATCCACTTTCTTCCCTTGCTCCAATTTCAAGCTCTGCTATGCCTTGGGAAAAATCACCACATCCATTGCCCAGCACCTGATGTCCTGAACAGGAAAGTGCAGAACAGTCCTTAAAGCTCCAAGCTGAGCTCTGCCCAGTGCTTCCTTGGACCTGACAGCCACAAATACATGCCAGCTCCTTGGTGGTACGCACTGAAATAGCAGGCACCACGCTGTGCTGGGGGCCAAGCCCCCCAGCCAGAGCACTGGGAGCTGTGGCTGCCAGCGGGGAGCAACAAGGAAAAGAAAAGCTGCAGCGGGAGACAAGGCAGCCTCTCCCTTCAAGCCTTTCCGGAAGCATTGAACTTGCTGGAAAAGGGTTCAGCCCCACTCAGCTGGAGCTGAATGAGAAGCCAGGCCCAAAAAAAGAGAAGGTCACAGCCAGCTGACATGAGATAGTCATCTCTGCTTGGTAAGAGCATGATACTTCAGACGCTTTCCAGAGCTGAATCTGCAATTCCCTCACCCACCACCCAGCCATCTGGTAGGGTCTCTCCCTCCTCACATCTTGGTGCAAGTCAGGGAGACTGACACCACAGCTCCCAAAATACTCAATCTGCCGAGCAAAGCGTGCTGCAGTGCCAGCCGACCCAGACAGAGTTGCTATGGTGCAATCGACAATGTTTGCAATACAAAACCAGAGAGTACATTTGATAGTTCAAGTACAGAGAAGATTGTTTCACCACTCTATTAGGCAGTTACTAAAGGTGATGAATCCACCACTAGTTAATACAGAAATGCCCAAGGCTGGTAGGACTTTTCTAGTATCTAAAGCAGCAGAAGTGACTTCCTAGCATTACAGAAGAGCGTAGCTTTGCTTGGCATGTCTCAGAGCAGTAGAGCTTTACTGTTACCCAAGCTAGCTTTGAATTTGGGGAGCTTTCCGTTTAGGTAGTTGCAGAGCACAAGAACTACTGTGAGCTGCAGAAGACAGAGGAAAGTGTTAATATTCAAGTCCATGCCAGACTGCACATGGCAGAGATTGAAGTGAGTCTGACTGTAGTGTGGGCACAGACCAACAGATAAGGTGTGCCACAGTATTCAACATGTGAAACTTCATACAGGGATCTCTCATGTCTGGAGAGATGGGTTTCACCAAGGCCAACAGTTTAAAGTGTCACCAAGTCTTCTGCCCACTTGAAGCAGCAACCAAAGTTAGCTGTGTCCTCAGGTCAGGCTGGCAGTTTGAACAGGTTTAGATCCTTCCTCAGGGAGCACACTGAGAGCCCACACAACTGCAGAGACATTCAGCCCACAGGAGAGGACATGGCCATCTATTTTACTGTAAGTGTCGACCAAGACTATTCGTGCCTCATGCCATTGCCCCGTAATCAGCTCCCAAACAAAGAGAATGGGAAGATCCCATTAAGTTACCTTTTCCTCTCCGCTGTTCCAGCACCCACACTTTCAGATTGTTCTTCTGGCTTTCTTCCTGCCCTGTTCTTCTGCCCACCCCACAAAAACCACAGACCTGTTACCATTACTCTGTAGCAACCCAAGGGTACTGGGTGAATACTGCAAAAGCAACATTTTCCCCTAACCAAGGAGATGAAGTCATGAGTTATTTCCAGTTAGTCTCCCCATTTTGAGCAGACTCTGAAATAGTTGCCATCTAACAAAGCTTCGGCAAATATCTCCCTTGATAAAAAACACACCAAACAAACAAACCACACCAAAACTTCAAGGGCTGTTCTGGAAGCAAGCACGTGCATGGGAGAGCATTACAGAGAAGTTTCTTTTTTTTCCCCTTGTCACTTCCACTCCCCCTATTACCAACATAAGATTGTGTTCTGTTTGAGGTCTCTGAAGAAAAACTCACCCAGGAGAAGACTCCCAAGTACTTTTTGGGGAGGTAGGAGAGCAGAACAGAAAGCCATGCAGCACAACACTAGCTTTGTTTCCATCACCAGTACTGATCTGTAAGACAGAGGCACTTGACTGCCTGCCTAAAAGGTCTGCTCTCACTCAGCCAGATGTGCCTGGCAGCAACACAAGAATTCAACAAGCTATTGCTCTTTCCTTACAAGCTGGGTCTTTTCAGGCCTTAATTTTCACCTTGGTGAGCAGATTCCCACCCCAGTGCTGCTTAGTCATGGAAGCACTTTTGGATTCCTCCCTGCAAAGGTAAAACAGCACAACAGGTTTTTGCTGCACTCTCCAATAGAAAAGCAAACCCACACTATCCCAGCAAAGCCCTCCAAGGAGTGTTAAATACTTCCAGAAGAGGTTACTACACCATGCCTCATACTATAAGGTGCCACAAAGCAGTAGCCGATGAACAGCAGCACGAACCAGGGCGGCAGGGAACAGGTCTTGCCTCCTATTTGTCAGGCAAAGCCCACCACAACTTGAGGTGGGGGCTGACTTCTTGGGAGAGACAAGCTCCTACAGCATCTGGAAAGGGAGAAAGATGCTGCATGGCTGGCTGAGATGAAGCGTGGCCATTTCTGCCCTGCTCCTGCTCACACACCACACCCACGGCCTCACCAGCGACACAGCCCGGACAAAGGCAGCAGCCTGCCAGCTCCCACACTGCTGTGGCACGGCAGGCCAGCTCAGGAGGAGCTCTTTGCTTCAGACTTGCACCCCAAGCGCCACCGTGGTCGCAGGCTTCTGCATGCGACTCATTTTCTGCAAAGACACAGTGCACGCAGCCATAACCCGCTTCCTGCGGGCATTGCTGGCACTGCAAGCTAGGCAGCTGTCACACACCAGCATTTCCTTACTCCAATCCTCTTGGATATTTCTAGACAGAAGGTTTGACAAGACAGGAGACCTCTGCTTCTCAGAAAAGGGGTGAGGCCATTGGCCATGCTGCCTTTTGCTGTCTATTAGTAACATGTAAAGGAAGGTAACCGATACTGAAAGCAGCTTGGAAACAGCCCAAAAGGAAAAGATAATTTAAAAAGGTTTTGTAAAGAAGAGCACACGCCTTGAATGGAAGCCTAATGATTCCACAAAGAGTAGTAAAGCTACAATGTGGAAATGGTTTGAGAGATTTGAAGTGTGAAACTTATCAGCAGAAACTGGAGAAACCCAATCTAGACAGTTTTATACATTTGTGCTAAAGGAGCTGTTTTGGGGAGATCAAGAAGCAGCAGCACAGGACAGCAGAGAGGTGGAGATGACTGTGGGCCCTCTGCTTGTCCCCAGAGCGCGGAGCAGGATGGGAGCAGTGGCTGAGGGGTGACACCCTCACCCTGGCAGCAGGATGAGCAGCCCAGGTTCGCATACTGTACCAATTCCTTCACCTGCTTGTCTCTAAACTGGTCAAAAAAAAAAAAAAATTCAGCTTTGTGAGCATAGCTGAGGAGCCTGGAGCAGCCCTGAGCAGCAGCGTATTGGTCTGTAGGCTTTGGAGAGTGCAAAAGTCCTGCTCTAAAGGGCTTTTCAGGTAGGAAGATGCATGTTTGCTCCTCCAGCACACTGAGTGGTGTAACTGGCAGCAGATGAAGTTCTGCAAGCAGCCTCATGCCCATCCCCTCCTCACACCACTCAGTTTGATGGAACTCCCCCAGCAATGCTGGAGATTTGACCCAGCCTCCTCCCACACCGCAGGAGGGACCTTTCCATTAGGAAACTACTTCACTGTCCAAATTCTTACAGCTGCCTGAGCCAACTGGAAAGGTACCACAAGTACAGCCAATACCAGAGCTCCTTTTGGGATGGACAGTGCTGAGGACCTCAGAGACACCAACTCCCTCTCCAGAGGACATTCATGCAAAACCTACTGCAATTGATGCTCCCCTCCAAGCAGTGGGCTCAGAACCATTCCTTTCTCTTGCACCAGGAATAATCCCTTCAGTTAACCAAGGGGGAGGATTTCACTTCTGAAGCCAGAAGACCCAAGTCCTCACCCAGCTCCCTCTGAGCTATGATGTTATTAATTCACCACAAAGAAAAGAGCTTCAGCTGGTAGCGGTTACTGCGGAAATAGCAGTTAGTATGTATTACAGTCAGTCACCGCTTACACAGGCGCTTTGAAGAGGCAGTAGATCCGTTTCAGCTATTCAAAGCAGCATTCCCAGAAAGCACTGAAATAGAGTATGGGTCTGGCATTTATTTCTGAGGTCTGCGCAAAGCCCAGACTCTGTATGAGGTCAAAATACCAGGAAAAGCCTAGTCATCACAGAGCAAGTCTTTACTTGACTCCAGAGATCTAAAAACCACTCCCCTCATAACTCTGCTCAAACAGCGGTCAAAAAACGCAACTCACTGTGGACAGAGAGGTTTGGAGCAGCCACTCCTACTCTCACTGCAGCTGCTGGCTAACACAGCAGGTCTGAAACAGCTGCACTGCCAAGAATAAAACATGGGGAAGTGTTTCCACACAGTCACTGCATCAGCAGGCAAGGCCCTGGAAGTCACCCCTGCCTGCTGCCAAGGCAATCCTGACACTGTCACCCCTGCTGCCTCTCCTTGGGTAGAGATGTCTGCTGCACCAGAGTCTAGATTTTGAACAAACACACACCACCTCTTTTCCTTCAAGCTTTCTCCTTTCCCCGTGGCATAACTTGCATTACTAAAGCTCCCACCACCACCAGTCTCACCTTCCTAGTAACCACTGCAGCCACCTTTTGCATCAGACCTTCCTCATCTAAAATTCAACTCCCTCTGCCCCATGTCTTAGAATTGCAGTCTGCCCTACCAAAAGCCACCACTTTTTAAAAATTTAAATGCTTTCCCAGAGACAACGTAGTATCTAGACACTACTCTTATTTAATTGAGCATATTTTAATCTGCACTATATTGCTTTCAGTCACAAGGATCCCCTTCATGTTCAAACAGCCTGCACAAACTCCTTCCTCTTCACATTCAAGAGTTCGTCTGATAGATATAATCTCCATCCACACACTCTCTTCTTCAAAGAGAGAATCTCAGTATCAGTCAGCTCAAGCTTCCAAACTGGGAGATCCTGGACAAGCTCCCATCTGTCACTTCAGTGCCTAGCTGTCCCCCTTCAGATTGCAGTTTTGAGACAACCAACTCAAGAGTAACTTTCATCAATCAGTCACACAATAGGTCAACTGAATGATCAACAACCTCATTAATACACCACTAGCATCTCATGGTTGTTTATATCATTTTGCACACAACTCTGCAGCTACTAATCAAACCCCACACAACCGCTGTTGAGTTACAGGTGCGTAACCCTTCCCTCCCACACCACTTGCACTAGGGTGCAAGTCTACCTTTCTTGGCTCTGCCCTCCCACACCAAGTCTTTCCAACATAGACCTGATGGAGGCTGCAGCAGGTTGTCCAGGGAGCATCACTCCAGCATCCCAGTGAGTGTGGGTCCTCAGGCTTCACTACTATCCATAGACGTCTGCGCTCCTGCAGTCAGCTGCTCCCATCTTCATTCTTTAGTCTCATTTCAGAATCCACTTTTTTTGGCCATGTTCATGCCTCCCTTCCTCCAGTCTCCTCCCAAACAGACAATCCACCCCTAATTACTCCTTCCCCATTGGTCTCTGTTTTGCTATATCCATAACCAAATCTGGCATTTCCGATATCATTACCTAGGCAATCTCAGCCTTACATGGCATTACTGATACGATACGGGTGGCCTTGCAAGGTTCTTCCCTGCAGCAGTTGCTTCGGCGATCCGTATAGTTATCTGGTTCCTCCTGGTTACGTATTGTTTACTTCACCACTCCAAGACAAATCATTCTCCTTCAGCCTTGATTCCTCTGCCTAGCTCCAGTTACCTACAGGCACTTTCTTATCTCACACACAGACAGTTTGCATAGCAGAGCAAGATGTTTTGCACACTGTTTTTGTGCTTTCACAGCATCCTGCTCCCTCAGCTGCTTGATTACAAGTCTTTGCCCTTGAAATATTCTTGGGAGAATCTCCCGGTGTCCTGCAAAGGCCTTAGCCAGTTACACAGCCCGGTTCTCCAGAGGGGCTTTGTGTTCACAGTGGGTTTCTTCTAACCATTGACACACGCTAGTGTCCAGTGTCCCAGCAAGCCATTTGCATTTTAACTACTCGTGTTTCAATTACACTTGGATACTATTCCTTTGCACCCTGCATGAAGGATGTAGGTTTAGAAATGAGGAAGGCATAACTTCTTATGCACTGGTACGAGACCCACACCCCGAACAGTGGGGCAGGGCAGGAAACAGATTATCCAGACTTCTGAGTTGTATTACACAGCATCCTTTTAATGTATAAAAATGCCTTCTGTTACACCAGCAACACACACTGTATTTCTAGCTTAAGTTCAAATATCTGAGCTAGAATTACCCATGGGAATGCTGCTTTTATTACATCCCCCAAGGCAAACAGCTGCCGTGCTTGCCAATCTACAACTCTAATATGTTTTTTTTTTTAAAAAGAAAATCCAACTACCTTCTGTTATGGTCTTTAGGCAATACAGAACATAGCTCACAAGTAACATTATTGATTTTTTTTTTAATGGGAATCAAAAGACAATCTTTTGATTCCAAGAACACAATCACTCTGAGAAGCCCTTTTATGTCATTTTTTCCAAACTAAAGTGTTTAAAGCCTATCATCACACAACAATAACAATATCCATTAGTATCTTTCACAAGCAGGAGATCCTAGGAAAGTTACAAGCCAGAGCACTGGCATGAATCAATGCCCCAGCTGAGCTATGTTACTATACATGGATGTGCATCTAATAGATAAAAGAGCAGATGTGCTGGGGTAGAAGAGGCATCACCTCCACAGGGATTTAAGCATTTATGTATTCAAAAAGCTAAGCAAAGTGCAGAACACCTCACTTATACTGTTACTACTCCAAACATTTAAGCTAGCACTAGAACTGCTTTGCCATTGTAACTGGTAAAACATTGCAACATAGAGCAACCTTTAGTCATAAGCACAGAAAATAGAGACAGACATTTGTTTGGTGTTTGTGTACTCACATCCTGAGAAAAAACAGCCAAGATGATGCCTTCACTTAACTGAGGTGCAAGAAACAGTTGGATACACAACCTGATCTTAAGAAGGCAGCTTGCTTTCTACAGTCTCTTTTCACTGACGTACCTTAATGACCCATACAGAGCCAAGAGATGCACTAAGATACCACATCACACCTTGCAGAAGCTTTCCCATGGTAACCGGGGCTGCAATACCTGTCTGAACATGCCCTTACGGCTCCAGAAAACAGCAGGAAGTTCATTCCTTCAGCAATTACATTGCATGCTTAGGTGGGGAGCTTTAAGCCTACCTGCCTATAGGTAAAGCTACTAAAGCTAATGTAAGGTACATGTCTTAGCTAGTGAGATGCCTTACAGAAAAAAAAAAAAAAAAACCAAACCAAAAAAACAAACCAACAAACTCCCCCCCTCCAAAAAAGCTTGAACATAAGAACTCAGGCATAGCAAGGATAGAAAACACAGGTAAAGGAACAGCTAAAGTCAGCACATGAAACCAGTATTGAAAAACTTTAAAATCACTCACCAAAGCTTCAGGTTCTTTCTCAAAGCAGCAAAACACTATTACATTTTAAAGTAACAGACTAAATAGCACAGAAATAAGCCCACCACTAAGTACTTTAGAATTAAGCCCTACTTTTTCTCCCTTCTTTTGCCCCCCAAGCTTTTTACTCACACTCAGCTACCAGCCCCTAAGCTGGTATTTGTACTCACTGCTCATTCAGTAGGTTGCAATTAAGTAAGAAGCCGTACAAATGGCTCCCATCAGCACCACCTTATTGTAAGCACCTGCGCTGTCATGGGCCTTTACAGGTACAGATGCCCACACGGGTTTAAAAAGAGTGACTGGGGCTGTAAGGTCAGCTTGTCACTGCTGAGCACAACTGCTGTGGTAGGGCACGCTCCTGAAGGACACGCAACGCCTTGCTCTGCTGCAGGTGATCTCAATAGCTGGAGCTAAACACCTACAAAACACTCTTTAATTACAAAACCTGCTAACTGCAATTAATTGCATGGCTTCTATGAATTTATAAAGATGACCTGTTTAGGAAGTCCCTAGTAATTGTAACACACAAAAATGTTGGGAAGTATTATGATGCAATGATACTTTTCTGAATGTTGCAATTAGGCTTTTGCCTGGATTTTCCCCGGTGAAATTTGTGAATAGTTGGATGGGAGCGACCGTTGTGGTGAGAGGTGGAAGGTGATGCGTACAACAAAAACAGAGTTGCTTCTGTGAGAGAAAGCTCCAAAGAGAGACCTTAAATAATAAAGGGCAACAACAGTCTCTATTTTCTGAAATATATGGGATGTAATGTAAATGAATCCTGGGAGAGAAGTCTAAGTAGCTGGTGACTAACACCAGAAACAAGCAGGGCATTTGTTGGATTACGGAGGCGGCTACCTGCCCCTGAGCAGCTATGTTTATCGTTTTGCTTCCACTTTGCCATTTTGCAGTTTGGCACAACGCTCTTTTGAGGCTCCCTTGGAGCAGCTGGAGGTGTTTAAGGTGAAAAGGCACCAGGAGCCCAGCTGCCTTCAGCAGGAGACATCTTGTGCTTCCCAGCGCCATTTCTCCTTCGGCTCCGTGACGCCGGGGAGAGGGGCAGCAGGTCCCAGGGCGGCCTGGGGTCGCCGCGCCTTCGCTGCCCTCCTTGGCACTGGCGGCGGCGTTGACACCGGTTTACACCGCCGGGTCCCCCCGGCCCGGCAACGTTTCCATGGCGACAAGCGCCCCGCCGGCCGGCCGGATCATAGAGGAGCGGGCCTCCTGCGGCTAGACAGGCCCCGGGGAGCCCGTCCCGCCCGCCCGCTGGGGGCGGGGCTAATGCAAACGAGGCGGCCGGGGAAACCGGCGCGGCTTCAGCCCCTTCCCAGCGAGGTGACCTCACACGAGATGGCGGCCGGGAGGGGGCGGCTTCACTTGCCAGGGCGCAAGATGGCCCCGGGCCGGGGCCGGGGCCACGGGGCGGGGTCAGGAGGCCGGGAGGCGCGCATGCGCGGACGTGCGGTGTGGCGGCGGAACGGCGGGGGCAGCGCCGGTAATGGACGGAGGTAGGAGGCGCTGAGGGGACGGCTGTGGGGAGGGGTGCGGCGCGGCGCCTTCCCCACCCCGGTGCCGGCCTGGGTTTGTCTCCCCGCCTGCAGCGGGGCCGCTCGGGCGGGGTGGGGGAGCCCCCCCTCAATGCAGTGGGGCAGTCCGGGTGGCGGGGTTCCCCCCTTCCTACGTTGGTAGAGCCCCGGCGTGTGCCTCTCCCCCGTTACTCCGGACGGTCCCATGTGGGCCCGGGGGGTGTCCTCCCTCCCCGCTGTCAGTGCCTGCGGGCAGGGGCCTCGGCCCGTCTGTCCCCAGCTGTGGAGCCGGTCGGGGTCCGGCTCCCACCCCCTCGCAGGGTCCCGGCGAGGAGAGATGGCCCTGGCATTGCCCCATCCTACCGCAGGTGCGGAGCGGGGCTGTGGCCGCCACGGTCCCTGTCACACCTTCCCCTCGCCTGCCAGCACGACCCCAGACGGGAGCCCGCTGCGAAACGATGGCAGTGCCCCTGCTCCTTCCTCTCCTGGGGCTGCTAGGCCTCCCCTCGGTGTGGGGAGACCCGCGGGTGGGGCACTGAAATGGTGTCCCCGTTTCTGGCCTTGCTTCACAGGCGTCGCCTGGCTCCCCACGTTCCTTTCCCGCATGTGGGACATCGGTTGCTTCAGTTGTGTGTGACCTACTGCCGTTTTTTTCAGGCCTGAACGCCACAGAAATCTGGTGGCCTCGGTGGCTGGGCTTCCATCAATTAGTGGCGCGTGGCTGGCAGCCGAAGTCGGGGCGTTAGGAGGGCGACTGTGGCTCTGAAAGGTTGGCATAGGTAAAGAGTCTCCCTGGTGAGAAGATGGAGGTAGTGTAGCAGTTGCTGCTTGCTTGGCTAGAGCGGTAAAAAGGACTTCTCACCTAGTGATTCTTATTAAGTCTGAACAAGAACAGGTAGTAGTAATCCCCTGTCTGTGTAGTAATCCCCTCTTCCAGCTTTTGTGATTCCACTCTTGGGTGTTGTTTTCAGTGAGGGTTTCATATTTACTTCTAAATCTGTAATTTGAGGGCAGAGTTACCTGGCAATGGTCCCCATACCAGTGCTGCAGAAGTCCACTACAGGATGAGCACTTACACTGATGGTAACGTCATGGGGAATCAGTTCTCTATCTAATACATTTTCCTTATGCTGTAAAACAATGAATCATTTAGAAAAGGGATGCAGAGTGCTGTTAAGTTAAATGCCTTACCAGATTCTAAGACTATGAGATCTGCCGGTTTGCCTCTATTAACGAACCTTGTAATCTCATTAGGGAATGAGATCTGATTTAACAAGATTGCTCTGCTGGAACACAGCTCCACAGAAACTACCAGCTGGTTCAAGATGTTAATTGTCATCTGTGTGGCAGTTCTGTTTACTTGTATGAACTCTGCAGGAGAGATGGCAGCACCTGATGGAAGCACATGATACCCTGTAATAAGAAGAGTGTTACCAAACCTCTCACGGTACAGAGGCATCTGCAATTGTTAAATTGTAAACAGTACCAGGAAACGCCTTCATGGCCTCTTCAAAGAGGCACGTTTCCTTGCCCAGTCCAGGTGGTATCAGGTTTTCAAAGACTTAATTGCTTTACTGTTCAGATACCAGGCTGCCGTGAGTCTGCTGTTGGGGAGTTTGTTAATGTTTCACATGGGACTGTGTCTGACATTCCCTCGAGACTCTCTGTTAGCAAGTTGATTATCTGGGGAAACGTAACCTTAGGATTTCAGAAGTAGAAAGTGGAGAAAGAAATGGAGAAACCAAGTGTCTTGGAAATATATTCTCCTCTAGGAGGGTGCACAGGATCAAAGTTTGGTCAGAGGAACCTAAATTTTGTGAGGTGTGTGGCTAGATAGGAGCTTTCCTGTGATAGGAATATGATTTTGAGACTTTTTTTTTTGTTTAAGTGAAGGCTCTTTCAGTTTCATTCAATGACAGCTTCATGGAGGGATTTCCCTTCTTACTGAACAGAGTGCTGCCAGAATTTAAGTAGCCTCTGAGGTGTCTGTGCTTTGGAGGCCTCCTGGGGTACCATGTGTGGGGTGGGAAAAGTGTGTGGAACTTGGTCTGTGCTTACAAAGTGGACTTGCCTCTGACAGATAAGCCTGACCAGATGAAGACATGCATGACAATTTTCTCCGACCAAGAATGTCACTTATGGGGCCTGTGAGGAATTGATGGGCCCGCCAGCAGCAGGCACGGTGCTGGGACAGGTCACGGGGCAGCAGCTCTCTCACAGGTGCAGCTGCAGCCCCGCTTCCCTGTGGATGGGACTGGACCACGAGCAGCCCAGTCCTGTCTGGCCGTGAGGAATGTCTAGAAACAGGGTCTCCTCCTGGGTGGCTTATCCAGCTGGTGGATTTATTGTGTTGCAGATGCGGAGACACAGGGCTGGTATATTTTTATGGCCCTCTGCTTTAGCTAGTAAGCTACCCAAAATCCAGGATATGCAGCAGAGGCAGCATAGTGACGGCTGGAACAAGCACAGACATATGCAGAAGTATTATTTGGGATATTCCAGCCTGCATTACCCACATAGTGGAGAATGAACGGGGAGAATCATCCTGTTACTGCGGTCATGTCTGCAGATGACTACTGCAGGTTCCTGAGTGGCAACTTCAGTGTACAGGAATCATCTGGCCCTGCTTAAAAGACTGGGTTAGGGCAAGATTAATGCGTATGGCTCTGCTGCCAACTCAGTACAACCGGCTTCAGCTGTAGAAGGCTGGAGCTCAGCCTTGTTGTAAGGCCAAAGGGTTGCTGAATTGCCCTGGGACATGATGCCTCGTCAGTCCAGCGGTGAGCTGGCCAGGAGGCTGGAGCAGATGTGCGAGCCCCAAGCTGTGGCGTGCTTCTAGCTGCCGTACGCCAGCACTCTCAAACAAAAGCAATGCTTTCCTGGTAGCCGGTATTGAAACTTCCTTCTCGAAAAGATAAGATCTGCAAACGTCACTGGCAGGAGCAACGCCAGATGTCAGATGCGGAGGTGGAAGTTTCTGAAATAAAAGCTAGTTGCTTTCTAATTTACGAGCTTGTTGCTTTATGACTGTGCGTTAGAAGTTTGGCATGAATGAATGATAGCTATGCCCTCCTGCAGCTCCTCTTCCCATTACTACTTAAAGCCTAAAGTTGAAAAGTTCTGACATACTCCGTGATTAATTCTCCATCCCAAGGAAAAGGTTATGAAAATACCAGTGTGGCGAGCTTAAATAACACAGTGCTTTGGATGTAGGGGCAAAATCTACTTTTTATGGACATCTATGATTTGTTTCTTTTCATCTGCACATTTGCAGATGAGGAGAGAAAATAAAAAATGACCTAAATATCCCAGCAAAGTGAAATCATTTACAAATGTCAGCTGGCTGGAGGGGTGCGCATCTGTGAGGGGGTAGAAGGAGAGGAAGTGGAACTTCACCTGCTTTAAACAGTGCCTTAGTGTATAAATGACAAAATGAGGTGTCTCTGGAAACTTCAGCAGCTGTGGTTTGTGAAACACGTACCCATCCAAATGATGCTTCACTAAGCACACATGTGATGTGCAGCGCGGAGGACCAAGCCTAGGACGGACTTTGCTTTCAAATGGGTGTAGGGTAGGGAACTGAAGTCCAGGTTAAGAATAGCCTTAGCAGGTCAGACCCTTGGTCTGTCTCACCCCGTGTTCTGCCCCACTGCAGCAGCAGGCTATGCTATTTAGTGGGAGAGCACGCAAGCCTGGCCACTGCCTGTGGGCATTTCCACTTGTTCGCCCCCAGCACGTGCGGCCCTCAAAAATAGGGGTGCTAGAGGGAATTTCTCTGCCTGTTCCTTTAGTAGCTGTGTGCAGCTGTTCTCCACGAATTTGTCTAATCCTTTGAACCTGCCGCCCATCTCTGCAACCTCCTTTGGCAGCAAATGTCAGATGTTTGCTACGTGCCAGGTATAGAAGTGTTTTCACATGTTTTAAACCAATTTCCTGCTAGTTACAGTGAGTGCTCCCGGTTCTGGTGTCCTGGGCACACAAAGTTCCGCCTTCACCTTATCCACTGCGTGTGAGGCTCTGAAAGCCTTGATCGTGTTTCCCTGCAGCCCTTCCTCTCTGCCTGAAGAGTCCCAGCTGTTCAGTCTTTCTTCGGCAGGCAGCTGCCTCAGTCCCTTGGTTGCTTTAGTTGCCCTTCTTTGATCTCCCTCATTTTTAGGTCTCGGGAAGTTTGCAGTGCGGTTAGGTGTGCGCACAGTGGTCAAGGTCAGGATCCACTGAGGTTACAGATGGTACAAAATGATGCAGTCCTCTTGTTCTCCATCCTGTTCGCATGGGTGCCCAGCACTCTGGTGGCTCCCTCTGCCCTTGAACCAGTCCTCCACAGAAGGCTCCTGGGGAGAGACGCAGGACTCATCTGTGGGTCAGTTGGCTTAGCTCTTCTTAACCTTTATCTTTACACATCACAAGTTCTTGATTCCTTTTCAATCCATGACCATACAAAATGCAATTTCCTCTTGAGGCTTGTCTGTCTTTAATTACACCTAGAAAAGTTCACTGTCTGGCTGAGTTCCCCTCCAACAGTGTCTTCCTTTTATCTGGCGGTGGGTTTTGGCATCGTGGGGATGCAGAATGGTGGCTCCACTCCACGAGGGCTCTGCAGTTGGATCCAGTTGAGGTCTAAAAGCTTTGGCTGTGAGTGGAGCTGCTGAGCAGTTTCAATCTAGTGACGTAATTGATTGGAACAAATGCTGTTCCTGTTCCTTCTGAGCTAGTTATGAGGAATTCCTTGGGCTAGGCAGAGTGGATGGTTATTTTTGCTTTTCTAATCTTGCCTAGAAGTGGTTGGACTCGTGGCTTCTGGGAAATGCTGAATGGGACTGAAGTTTCATACCCAGCCGTTTATTCTTCCCCTTGATCTTCTCTTTGGACTTGCTGCAGCTGATGTTGCAAGCCTGAGAAGGCTGGCTTGGTGCGTGGTTTCCCGTTTCTGATTTGCTCATTCTTATCCGGCGTTGTGGAGTTGTCCTCACGAGGCGTCTCTGTCGCATGAGTGTGGGCCCTGGAGGGCTGAAATGGGAGTGACTTCCAGCCCTTTGTCTTGCTGATGACAACGTTAAGATAGTGACCCTGTTGTCACCTGTCATGTGTATGCTGTGAACAGAGCTTCTTAGGATGGCACAGGCTGGAGAAGCTGGCTTACACTGATTGAAGAACCCTCAATGTCTCACCAGATACACAAGTGCCTCTGAAGAGGTGCTTTCTGTTTTGGTCTGTAGTAACTTGACTGTGAGAGGAGGCTCAGTCTGAAAATCATGAGAGTACATCGTGGGAGGAGGATGGTCCTTGTGAACAGGCAGCTGCTTGTTCTGGCATAAGGCTGCTGTTTCCACTTGTTTTATTTCCATATATATATCGCTATCCAGCCAAAGCATCTTTGTCAGACACTGATCCTAAAATTCAGGCCACCCCAAGACAAGCTGGACAGCTGCTAAGCAACTCTTGGTTGCCTTTGTTTCATGACAGCTTGTCTGCTGCCTGCTGTCTTGCTCTGGCCGTGCCTCTTCATGCCACACAGCAGCAACAGTGCTTGCCATAAATATCTCCTGTCAGAGCCAGCCCAGGTGCAGTCAGCTGTGACTGCCTGGGGAAAGCAGTGTGCACGTGTGAGATTACATCACAGCTGTTGTCATTTTTATTTAGCTAAAAATTTACACCAGTACCTAAAAATGTCAGTGACTAGGTGTGTTTTCTGAAGCTGCTGTGTTGTTTGCAGCCATCTAGCTTGATTCTTCCTGTGACCTTGCCTTTAAAGACTTTGAAAGAGGTAATCGGCTGCTTGCTGGATGACAAAGAACATTACAGGGTAAAGGACAGGGCAGCCTGCTCAGGAGGAGACAGTTGTACCCCCAGGAGCCCGCAGCCTGGCCTCAGCTTAATGAAACAGCTTTAGTGCAGCAGACAGCTTTTCGTCTCTTAAATCCCCCCTAATCCACTTTTGAACAGCTCCTCAAAGCAGTATGAATTCTGATCTCTGCTGGCACAGATTTGCCAATTAGCTTTATTCAACTTTTAGTTCATTTAAGAAATTGTATCTGGTTTTGTTTTATTTTATTATTTTTTCTCTCTTGCAGAAGCAACAATGGGTTGGCCCCAACAAAGATGTAGCAGGTGTTGGGAGAAAACATCTCATCTGAAATGGAGGTGATCGAGGGAGCCAAGCGCTGACTGCACCAACATGGGGTTGCGACTGTTGGCTTGTCTTTTTCATTTGCCCACTGCAGTGATCTACGGTTCCCTGTCGCTGTTTGTTTCCATTTTGCACAACGTGTTCCTCCTGTACTACGTGGACACCTTTGTCTCTGTTTACAAGATTGATAAACTGTCCTTTTGGATAGGAGAGGTTAGTCTTTTCCATAGCCTTCTGCTCTGTAAGTAAGAAATTCTGAAACCAAGACGGCTCCTTGCTAGAAGTGGGAGGAGCGCTAGGTGTAACGGCAGCGTTCCCCTTTGGATAGGGAGCATGGGAGCCTTCTGAGTGCTAACTTGGGCTTTCCAGTTTTCCCTACTTACATAAACAGTGAATAAGCTGGGATAGAAAACCCAAAGGCTGCTCTTGAGACTGCCTTTCCTCTGAGGATGTCGGGGTGTTTCACAAGCAGGGAAAACCACTGGCCTGGCTGTGTTTGTCTGGCAGGTGCCCCAGTCAGGGGAGTTGTACAGCGGTGACGGGGCAGGGACGGTGCCGGCTGGTTGTTCACCCTGCCAGCTCAGCTCTGCTTGCTTCGGTAACAGAACTGAGTCTTTGCAGGAGCTGTCCTGTGGTTTGTTTCACTGTCCTGTTTTCTGTCCTAGACCGTGTTTCTGATCTGGAACAGCCTCAATGACCCTCTGTTTGGCTGGCTGAGTGACCGGGTGTTCCTTAGCACACAGCAGTAAGTTAAGTTCCACTTCCAGCAGAGGCTGGGAAGTCATTTAGTCCCTGAGGGAGACAATGTCAAATTGGCAGCTTTAAAACAACGGCACGGGAGTGGTGTCTGGGGCATGGAACTCTTCAATACCTCCTTTTCCTGGTATCTTTGAAGTTCAGTGTTCTTTGCGTGTTATTTCTGTACCTGGCTGTATAAAGGAAGTCACACACCTATCAAGTAGATGTGACCCTGACCCTTAACAATCACATGAGTAGTACAGCACCCAAAATACGGGCATCTGAAACCTCAAGCCCCTGCTATATGAGCAAGCCTCTTAGTGGTGTGTTGGAAAGTGTCTGTGTGTGGTTTGGGAAACACAAGGTGGGGAAAAAGCAATTATTTCCACCTGGAATGCCTTAGACCAGTTGTTCCCAGATTCCTTGGATCATGGATCACTGTTGGCTATTAGCATTTCTCATGTATTTATGTCAAGCTTTTAATGAAAATCATGGTGTGGCTTCCTGCAAGTAGTAACAACTTTAAGTGCTCATTGAAATAATTTGAATTGTGCACAGCACATACAGTGCAGCATTATTAGGGAGAGACTTGCTTTCCTTCATGCTTTTTAGCCTTCTTAAACCTGTAGTTTCAGTGTATTCACATACTGTCTGAGAAGGTACCTGATGAGGGTGCTTGTTGTGTGAGCAAAAGCTGTATTTGTGTTTAGGCCACTTACATATCTTCCTTGGAGAGGAGAATACATGGTCATGCAGGGTTTTGTCCAGGTGTCTAAAGCTTTTTGTCTTCTCTTGCAGGCCAGGAGCAGAGATTTCCTCCCCAGAAGTAGTTCTGAAGAGGCTCAGAGCATTAAGCCACAATGGCCCCCTCTTTGCCATCTCTTTCCTGGCTTTCTGGGTTGCCTGGGCTCATCCTGGTTTGCAGTTCCTTCTTTGCCTTTGCATGTACGACAGCTTTCTCACCATGGTTGACCTCCATCACAACGCCTTGCTCGCGGACCTGGCTGTTTCAGCAAAAGACAGGACTAGCCTCAACTTCTACTGCTCCCTCTTCAGTGCCATAGGCTCCCTCTCTGTCTTCATGTCCTACGCCGTGTGGAACAAAGAGGACTTCTTTTCCTTTCGCATATTTTGTGTCGTGCTGGCCTTCTGCTCCATTGTTGGTTTTACCCTGTCCACACAGCTGCTCCGCCAGCGGTTTGAGGCTGATGGGAAGGTGAAATGGGACCAGGAATCAACCCTGAAAGAGTAAGTGTCACCAGTTCTGCAGCAGGGACAAAGGCCTGGCGTAGATCTGTGGAGTCCTGTGATGCACTGCAGCAAACTAAATGTGTGGGAACATCCAGGATGAGGCAGATTTTTGTTAATCATCTATGGTTCTTGTCTGTTGATACAGTTTTCAGAAGCACCTCTTTTACACTGGCTCCTAAGGCCCTCTGAAAGTAGGACAAAACTATCTTGTGACACCCCTGGTCCAAACTGGAGGCAGAGCCCTGACCTGCTGTATGGCCCATCCAGTGTTTGGAACATGAGTTACTATCTAGAGCACCCAGTGAGGCCTGTGAGTGGCAACATGTCAGCAGCAGCTTATCATGACAGCATTCCTGCTTGAGCATGGGACCACCTTGCTGCCCATTTCCTGTGAAGTTGGACAAGCGAATGTCTCTTACCCTTTTGCTCGCTTTAGCTACCTGACAGTGGCTGGGCTGTTGGTGGGCCACAACACAGCTGGTTTTCCCTGTTCAGCTCCCTTGCTTTTCCTTGGGCTGCCTCACTTGTTGTCTCTTGTTGAGCTGCCAGCATTATGCTGTACTAACACAGCAGATCCTGATGAGATCTGCCAGGTGAGCTAACCTCAGGGATCTGGAAGAGGAGCATATGCATAGTGGAATGGCTGATCAGAGGAGAATGCTTTTATGGACAGCAATCTGTATTTTGGTTTCAAAAGACAAGTGTTCTTTGGGAGACCTGTTGCCTGTGGTTCTTGCTAGCAATAAGCAAACATTGTTGTAGACTCTACTGTTTTGATTTGTCCAGGGAGAGGGAAGGTTGGGATGGGAGCTGAGGAGAGACACAGAGAGAGCTGGGGGCTCTCCCCTGCTTGGTGTGAGCGATTAATGGTTGGGGTTTTTTCCTCCTCTCCTTTAGGCTGTACATTGAGAAACATTCTGTCCCCCAGGAGAAGAGGATCACCCTGGCAGAGTATCTCCAGCAGCTCTCCCGGCATCGCAACTTCCTCTGGTTTGTCTGCATGAACCTCGTCCAGGTAGGCGCAGCAGCGACGTGTTGCGATTCAGAGGATGAGCGCTGGCCCTGGCTGTTTGAGATGGTGATTCAGCAGCATGTGAGTTCCACAGGAGGGGCAGAGGTGTTTCCAGCACCCGCTTGCTCTTGGAGCCTCCTGCACGTGCTGGCTGATTCAGCAGCTGGTAGCCACTCTCCCTGCTTGTGACCCAAGAGCACTTCCTGAGCAAGCTGTGGGGTGCTCCTTGCTCTGTCTGCAGCGTAGGCTGGATTACACCGTAGGCAGGTGTCCGGAGAGCAATGCCTCAGTAGCTGGAAAGTGGTACTGACCCCAGGCATGCAGGCTGGTGGTGTTGCAGCTTTGCAGTCTCAGCCTACAGTGTTGTGAACTCCACAGCCAACTCTTGCTCTGCTGAAGTACTCCAGATCCATCCTGCATGGTCCCTCGGCACAGTGAGCCCAGAGGGCTTAGCTTTTTTTTTTCTCTTACTGCCATTCCTGCTGACCAGCTTGTCTGCATGCTGCCTTCACAGGTTTTTCACTGCCACTTTAACAGCAACTTCTTCCCTCTGTTCCTGGAGCACCTGCTGTCAGACCAGATCTCTGTCTCTACTGGATCCTTCCTGCTCGGTGAGTCTGGGGTGGGACTGGAGGGAACAGCCGGGTTGGGGCCTGGCCCAAGTCTGGATTCACTTTTCCCAGACTCCATGTGGGGAGAGGTTTCTGGGATGTCAGATTTGCACATGCTCACACCCCACGTGCTTCCCTGGGACCTCCAAGTCCTCCTTTCTGGGCACAAGAGAAGTAACTTGGAGATTTTTCTACTGGCGATGAGCCCAGTGTGCTGGACTCAAGCCTAGACACCATGCAGGTATTGAGTGGCTGCAGGTAGTGTCCCTAGGATGCAGCAGGGAACACAGCCCTGAATTTAATTCCTTTCTCACTGTGGCATATGGACCGTTTCCAGGCTGCCACAGATCTGTGGGCACTGGTCCTAGAGTTACCCTGGGAGGGTTCTGTGTGGGCCAGGCCTGGTTGTGCTGTCCTGTCCCTCTCATTTCTGCTCCAGGGCTGAGTCCCAGCCTCTGCATGACAGTGGGCAAGTCTTTTCTTCCTTCCTGCCTATGAGGCTGATGGAAGAAGGCCTCCCTCTGTAGGAGGAGTGTGTGCTGGTGTGCTGTGCCACAAAGCCGCTGAGGAAATCTGCTGCAGCCTTCTGTATGAGTGTGGGGCTGTTCTGTACTTTGTGTCCTGCAGCTCTGCTGGCGATAGCCAGCCTTGTCCCCTTGCTCGGTACCCGTCCTGGGGCCATAGTGGGTACAGAAACTCCCTCAAGCTCTTTGTGCCTCTGTTTCTGTTCAGGTGTTTCCTACATTGCCCCCCATCTCAACAACCTCTATTTCCTGTCCCTCTGCCGCCGCTGCGGGGTTTACGCTGTGGTGCGAGGACTCTTCTTCCTGAAGCTGGCTCTCAGCGTTGTCATGCTCCTCGCAGGACCTGATCAGGTCTACCTGCTCTGCATCTTCATTGCCAGGTAGGCAGGCAGCACTTGCTTCCCCGGCTCTCTGCCACCTGGGAGGGGAGATGACTTGTCTGTGTTTTATGGAGGGGAGTGGGAGGCTGGGAGCAGTAGTCAGGGTCGCACAGAAGCCATGTGGCTGCCAGCTGTGACCGCAGCCGAGCTTGGGACACTGCAGGTCACTGCAGAATGCCCTGGCTGTGCCTGCGGCAGAGCGAGGGAGGCAGTGATGTTCAGGAGGACGGAGACCTAGCGGGGCTGGTGGCAGCTTGCAACTGCTGAGCTGAGCTACTCTGCAGCCATAGCTCTCAGTGCTGCAGTAGCCTGTTAGCCACTGGCCCAGCGTGTCCCGTCCCCAGGCCTGTCTGTGTGGCAGGTCAGGACTGATCCAAGGCATCGCTGCAGGGTACACAAGGCTTATTGCTAGCAGTGTTCCCTGCCTGTAACCAAGGCTTCTGAAATTCTTATTTTAAGTGTTGGGGAACCTTTCTCATCCCTCTCTCCATTTTCTCCGGTCTCTCACCTACTCCCATTGTTTCTTGGTGTCCCTATTCAGTGCTTTGTCTGTTGTTCTGCAGCAACCGGGTGTTCACAGAAGGGACCTGTAAGTTGCTCAACCTGGTGGTCACTGACTTGGTGGACGAGGACCTAGTCCTGAACCGTAGGAAGCAGGCAGCCTCAGCACTGCTCTTTGGGATGGTGGCTCTGGTCACCAAGCCAGGCCAGACCTTCGCCCCTCTGATCGGCACCTGGCTGCTCTGTGCGTACACAGGTAAGGCTGCTCCTGGGGAAAGCAGTGGGGCAGGAGAGGGCAGACCTGTGAGTCCAGCATCCTCCACCATGTCCTGTGCCCTGGGTGGGTGCAGAGGGCTCTTCCAGTTGCTAAACTGTGCCTGGTCTCTGCATCTCCAAGGCCAGCCATGCAGAGAGAATGGACAAGGATCCATCCCCACTGTCCCCAGTCTCACAAACTCTTCTCTGACGCCAGGCTATGACATCTTCCAGCGCAACCCCTTGAGCAACGTGGTGAGTGCCCAGCCGAAGCTGGAGTCTGCCGCAGCCTTGGAGCCAACTCTTCGCCAGGGCTGCTTTTACCTCCTTGTCTTCGTACCCATCACGTGCGCTCTGCTGCAGCTCCTCAGCTGGTCTCAGTTCAGCTTGCATGGGAAGCGTCTGCAGATGGTGAAGGCTCAGCGCCAAAGCCTGACGCAAGGCCGAGCACAGGAAGTCAAAACGATCTAGGGGTGCCTGAGCCCCTGGGGTGTTGCTGATTCCAGGCTGGTGCAGGGATTGCAGGCTGAGAAACCCCAATGTTCACAGTTCGACTCCGAAATGCTGTAACACCAGTGTGTACTCATCCCAGGAGGTGGTCGCTGGGGAAGGCGGAGAAATTCAGTGTGTGAGGGGCCTGGGATAGATTGCTTGGCCATAGGAGCCAGAACATTTTATCCTAGCCTGTCCCAGGGAGCAGAGGGCAGCTCATCCCAGCAGGGAGGCGCTGGGTTGCAGCGCGTGCTGGAGACAGCCACATCCCCGCTGCGGCTGGGCATGGCCTTGGGGAACTGCAGCCTCTCTGGCTGAGCAGGAGGAGACTGCACAGGGAGCCCTTCCTTGCTTAGAGCCCTGCAGTTTTGGGGATTGGAGTAGGAGGCTCCTGAGGGTCACAGTGACTGAGGGGATGATTGCAGGACAGCAGGAGCAGGGATGAGAGAACGTGAAGGCCATTTCCAGTAGCTGGTATAACCCCTCCTGTGTACAGTGTTGCAGTTCTTGGACCAAATCCACCCTTAGACATTTATTGTTCCCAGGACAACATCCTGCACAGCCAGCGTCTGCTGGCTGTGCTTGTTTTATGCTGAGGCTCCCTCCTTCGTGGCCTTGCACAGGCTGGGCTGGGAAAGGTGCTTGAACTGGGCTCAGAGCCTTGAGCTGGAACACCTCGTCTGGCATCCCGTTGCCTGTATTGATCCCTCCTCTCCCCTCCGCAGCCCCGTCCGGTCAGCGCTGTCACACAACTGTGCCGTGAGCCCCCTCCCATGCTGGCTGGGGCTGTGGGGCCGAGGTCAGGGAACCAACCCCTCACCCAGCCGATGGAAGTGCTGCCCTGCCCAGGGCTGTCCCAGGTGCCCCAGTGAGGCAGCCTGGCGCCTTCCCTTCTTGCAGGGGGAGAGCACAGCCTGGAGGAGACACCAGGTCTTGCTTTAGTGCCTTCGATTCCTTTTCAGAGCCTGTCTGACACAACGCTGGGCAGTCACAGGGTTGAGATTTCTACCTCACCTCCTCTCTGCTTGAAATGGTGCCCCAGAGTTTGATCATCTCATCCGGCTGCGGAGCCATGGACCCAAGGAGGAGAGCAGGTGGTTTGGTCTCACTGGTTCCATCTGGGAGCAGATGGGGCAGGCAGTCACCAAAGCGATCCCTGAGGTGAGGGAGTGTCTGTTCAGTCCCCGCACTGTGTTTGGGGGCAGGCAGGAGAGATGTGCCAAAGCAGGGCTCTGCCCCGTGCGTCCCTGCAGGAGGAGGGAGTGTGCAGGCAGCATTTGAAGGCTGCTGTACGCTTAGGGGCGTGCTGTTCCTGGTTCAGTGCCAGGTTCCCTCTGGGGTCTCAGCCCACAATCCTGCCGTCCTGCCTCGGGACACGCCTGCCTTCTGTCTTGGACCAAGACGTTCGTACTGCGAGGCTGCGGTAGCTCTTGATGGTTCAATAAGTTATTTGTGCGATGTCTAACAAAGTTTGAGAATGATTCTTCATTTCATAAATTAAAGATGATCTTTTCAGTACTGCTGGGTGATTTTTCTGGCAGGTGGATCTCACTTGGCTGGGTTTGTGTGGTGCTGCAGGGGCACAGCTGTGGTTATATGGGAGAAAAGGGGACTGCTCCTCTCCAGCAGCACTGTGCTGGGGCTTGGCCCTGTTTCTGTGGGGGGGGGGCAGGCAGAGGGGAGCAGCAGGCTCGTGTATCGCCTGCCTTGGGGAAGGTGAGTCACTCACAGCTGCTGTTCTGGGCTGGGGACAGCAAAGCTTGCCCAAAGCAAGTACTTGGGCTGCCCTCAGGGACACCTTCTCTCCCCTTCCACTGTCCTTGACCTGTCTGCAGCGAGAAACATAACATGCAGTGGTTGCTGAGAAGAGCAGCTTTGGGCACCACCAGCGCAGACCACAGCTGCAGCTCAGTGCTCTCCTCCCTCAGCATAAAAGCCAGAAGACCAGGAAGGCAATTCTGCACCAGACACGGTAGCTCCTAGTGGAGACAGGCCAGCAATTCTGCACAGGCAAGAGAAGAACACAAGTTACCTCCCTAAAATTGCAAATGTGGGAAGATGAGGCCAGGAGGCTGGAGGGTTGTTTATGAATGACTTTATTTAGGTATGCTGGGCACCACCAGGCAACATGATTTGGACAGCGTGCGAGGGAACAGTCAGGCAGATCAAACGAATGCTAGCTCGGAGACAGCACCTTTCTGTCTGCTCGCTGCGGGTTACGAAAGGGGGCACTGCTGCTTCTGCCAGGCCAGCGGAGGGGCTGGCAGGGGGAGGAAGAGATCGCTGGCACTGCCTGGGGCATGCGGTAACTGAACCGAGGGGTTTGCTGCTTCCTCGCTGAACGCTGCAGCAAACCAGCAAGAACACAACTGATTTTCCAGCAAAAGGCAGCTGAGCATCGACAGCCCTTTTTTACCTGACAGGTTCTTGCTTAAAAAAAATAAACAGGGTCTGCTTTGATGGGGCTAGATGAACAAGCAACCTGGCCTCAGCTGGGAAGAGACCACCACACCTGCCTGCAGCCCCTCATGCCCAGTCTGAGCCCCGAGAATGTGGTTCCCACAGGGCCAACACGCTGCTTTCACCGTGCCTCTGCAGCAGGGCTGCAGCCCTCCAGCTCTTACCCCATCTCTGTGCTCAAGGGTGACCCCGAGGTGACGTGCAGCAATGAACAGAAAGGAGAGGAACAGGGAGGAACTGCCACCGAGCAACTCCAGCTCCACTGCTACTGCCAGGTACTGCAGGAAACTGACATTGGAAAAAAAATAAAAAAGAGCACCAAATAAAGCATAAGAAAAGGGGAAACAGTGGCACAACCCAATGCAAGCGGGTCTGAAGGCCTGCCTGTTGCTGTCAAAGCAGTAGAAGCAAAGCAGCCGCCAGGCGAGCGGGAAGGCGTCCGCAGTGCAGCAGAACACGGCCATCCAGCTAGCTTCCTGCTCACAAACCTGCTGCTCGCACCCACGGCCCGGTACAGTTTATTGTCCTCTCACGTAGTGTATTCACAGAGAACAGCCAGACTCCACAACAAGCAGTTAGGGGTGGTGGTGCAGGCCTGGCTGGCTGTTCCACTGAGCACGTGTGCTGTGAAGTGCTAACAAGGGACAGCCGAGTAAGAGGTGTTCAAAGAAGACCCAAAGCGTAATTCCCAGGTGCTGTGGTCAGTATTTGCGATATCCTCAGACATTTCAATAAATAAAACAATTCTTACATTACAATGCACCTTTCCAATTATTATTTTGCCCCAGAATGGATAAAGTACACAAGAGTTATGCCTGGCTGCAAATACATGCTCCCTTGCCCTGACATGGCAGGAAGGAGGGAAACAGCCTCGACTCTTACAGAGAAAGAACATGAGAACTCAGCACTGTAAATCTTGGCAGGTTGAGGGGGAACACACACGTGCCTTCACCCCCACTCTGGTGCTTCCAGAGGAGAAAAGGTATTTAAAACAAGGTACAAGAGAATAACCGTCTAGTACAATGATAGCTGATTAGATTTGCTTTGTTCTACTCCATGCAATACAAACTAAGTCCTATCACCAACTTCTCCAGCTGCGGTGCAGACCCACACATCGGGCTAAGAAGTTACGCACGCATACACGCACTCACGCATCAAAAACAGTGGGGGCAAATGGGCTTAACTGTTGAGAATGTGCTTTCTCGTAATAAAAAAATACATTAAAAACAACTTCAAAAACTACTGATGGTGGAGACACTGCTGAAGAGGAAAGTAGTGATGAGGCCTCAGCTTTGTGTTTCCAGACAATCCAGGCATTGCAGCCAGGCTGAGTAAAGCCTGCGTGAGCAGTCTGCAGTGGTTGGCTCCCTTCTGGCGTGCGAGGCAGTTTCTGTAAACTGTTCCCTTTGTTTTTGCTTGCACGTTTGCTTTACAGTGACAGATGTGATTGCGATACAGAAATTAAGGGACTGAAATGAAAAAGGAATGGGCCATTCTGGAGAAATTCAGACTGGTATTTTCTCCTTTCAGTTTAAAAAAAAAACAACAAAAATAAAATAAAAAAATAAGAAGTTAGTAGTACTAATACAACCCTCCTGCTGCTGCTGTCTTTGCTCAGTGACATCGGGGCATGCTGGCGCGCACACACACACACAGGCAGCTCTCAGACACTCGGACTCAGAAAAGCGAGTTTAGAACTGAAGTGAGTCTTCGGAGGAGACTGAGGACAGGTCCCAGGGCTAGAAGGTTTTTCGGTAGATGGCACGAGCTCCGTCTTCTTCATATTCCTTTTTCGAAACCCACATTTTCTTAAAGGTGTCCAGCGAGGCCAGGATGGAGCCACTGGGGAGAGAGAGGCATGTTATGTGTTAAGGGAAAGCACTGGGGGCACTCTATCTCAGCAGAGATGAGCTGTTTCTATTGTGCAACACTTCCACGATTCAGAAAGGTGCTGAGGTTCCCAGAAACCCTCTCTGGACAGTCACTTCCTCTCCTGTTGGCCTCAAAGGTGCCAGCACTACAGCGCCTGGCACCAGCCACCCCAAACCACGTGCTGGTGCTGCTCCAAACACCAGCTCTCTTCACACAGGATCTAGTCTCACTTTCTAGGATCTTGGAGCAGAGATCAGTTCTGATCTGCAGCAAAGACGTACAGAAGAGGGAGAATGTACCTAGAGCCCCTGCCCTAAGGAATGCACTACCTCTGAGCTTGTTCTGCCTTAGACTGGATGTTGAGACTGGTAAGAGAAAGAAAATGAACAGAAAAGGCTAAGGGGCTGGCGGTGCAGATGCAGTCAGCTCAGTAACCACGCTGAGCATCGCCCAGCTGAACGATGAAACCCTCCCAACACACAGCAGCAGAGGGGACAGCAGTGTGAGGCTGCGCCTCCCCAGCCTCATCCCACAGCAAGACGTGTGTCACTGCGCAGTACATACCCAATCCACGTGGAATACAATCTCTCCTGAGGAGCTGATATCTGGGAGAAAGAGAGAATCCGTCAGTACCTTCCCAAGCTTCAGTCTGCTCCTCCTGGCATGCTGCTCCCCTTCTCTAAAGCTGACAGCTGACAAACACAGGTATGATCTCTCCCACCAGAAAGAGAGATCCTCTGGTGGGAAAGATTTTATCTTGTGGGATCTTCACAGTGGCAGCACCACCCAAAACAGCCACTGTGGTCCAGGATCCTGGACGGGGGTCATGTTGTCAGAGGAGCCACCTCCTCAGTGATGAAACCAAGCAGGTTTTCATCACAACAGCAAGTACTGTTGGGCTCTCTCAAAAAAGCCAATTCTGGTTTGAGGCAAGTGGCAGCTGCACTCTCAGCATGGTTCTTTCAAGGGGGCAGAGACCACAGAACAACATACACAGAAGTGATAAACACCAAAAAGATTGCTCCTACCCTTATTTTGACATCCTTCGGAGCTAGTTTCTTCACTTCGCTCAACAGCCTGTCACCAAAGCCTGCACAAGACAGAAAATGGGTTATCCAAGCCCCTCAGCAAAATCCCACGTTCCATCTACTAAGAATGTGGACATGTCCTATGCAGTCCTATTCAAATATCCCACCTCCAGATCTCACAGACAGACCAGTTTGCAGAGGCACAGAACAGCCAGTGAGGTAACATGATTTTGACTCACTCAGACTGGCACAACAGGCTCTTTCCCTCAGCAGCAGCTTGAGACAAACAAACAAGATTTTTAGCTGAGACCACAGGTAGGCCAGTTCCCTCCTCCTGTGTCCAGTCCATTTGTAGAGCGGAACAGGGTTTGAATGGGATGACCAGGACCTAACTGGAGATGTCCACCTGTGGATAACAGGCTGACAGGTCGGGCAGAGGATAGCTTTAAGTCGACGGGGAGCAGCTGAGCCCTGAGGGGACGGGTGGAAAGCTTTCTGCACACATGTAACTGACACTTCATGCAGTACCAGGACCACTGGACTCTCACACACCTGATACCTAAGGAACCTTAGGAGATGCCAAAGCCTTTTAGGTACCTAGTGTCAAATATCCCGAACTACAGCAGCAGGAATGAACACAGCTGCTCAGTTCTGGCACAGGCAGAGTGATAGGAGAAAAACAATAAAAGCCCTTCAAGCCCAGGACAAGATGTACAAAAGGGCAGAGGTGTCTTGCATAACCAGGACTCAGAAAACTAGACAGTAATCCCCTCTGAGAGAGCAGACTTCCCACAGCCCTCAGCCCACAGGACAAGAGGGTGATCTAGGTTATCTTCCCAGTTGAGAAGGAAGCAAGAGATCAGGTATGCCACAGCCCACTGAAGAAGGAGAGTCAGGAACCTTTGAAAAGCGTGGAGCCTCCAGACAGCACAATGTTGGAGAACAGCGTTCGCCTCAGGTCCATGTCTGATTTTTGAATGGCAAAAACGAGCACCTCGTGGAGTCCTTCACATTCCTCCCCTATCAGGTCCGGCCGGAACAGGAGCTCTGGGGCTCGAAAACGGGCAGGGCCGATCTGCAAGGGGAAAAGTCAGCACAGAGGGGATGTGTGTGGCTCTGTTCAGTGTCTACAGTTTGGGCCTGCCTATCTTGGGTGAAACTTCAGAGTAACCAAGTTTCCTGGACATTCAGGCTGCATCACTGGCTCCCAAGTGAATGTCAGTTTGGTCTACTGCTCCTAGGAAAGGCGCTCTTTCCATTTTGCAGATTAAAGAGATAAATAAAATTGCTCCTACAGCAGGTCACAGAAGAAAAGGGAGCAGATCCACCCCTGGTGCTGAAGGTATTTCCTCTGTATTTCCCCTCCTTCAACCGTTCTACAGAGGATTTAGTCTTTTGAAGAGTATTCCTAACTCACTCTTCAAAGCAATTGTTCCTGCCCCTCTAGGCAGGACAAGTGCCACATACGAAACCACTGCTGAATTTTCTGAGCTGACAACTGCCCACACTCCATACCTGATCTGCATGAAGATTTGCTAGATCAGAGCCTGCACTCCAACAGCTCAGAGTCCCCATGGTCAGGCTGTATCCTCACCCAGAATTTCCAGTAGAAGTTGTGAGGTTTCTAATGATGTTTTCTTCCCCTAAAAATTCTAGTGCCCAGTCAACAGCCTGGGATGAGTTCTGATGTTATCCCCTCCCACTTAATACCGTGTTAAGTTTCCCATCACTAGGCAGAAAGCTATTCTGGAAACCCTGTGCTTCACATCAGGAACCCTCCGAGAGCGATCCTCACAAACCTCAATAGTGCTTCCGTCTGGCAGGTAGTACTGAGCCTTCTCTGTCTCCAGAGTCTCATCCTTCTGGGGGTTTATTGGCAGGTAGCAGGCACGCTGCAGAGGAAACAGTCAGGGAGAGGGAGATGAGAAGGGTAAACCCAAATGCCTCTGACAAAACACCTCTCACTAACAATCAAAACCCGTGTATCACTTTGGAGAGACCAATTTCAACAATATTTTATGCTGGGGAAAAGACTTTTTGGGTTCACATCAGGTAAAATACCTATTCATGCTACAGCTCCATGTGATGATTAGAGACATCAAGGATGCTCACACCCCCTCCAGCTGCTGCTCACCTCTTGCTTCCAGCTCTCTCTTACTGCTTAGGAGTTACCTCCCTCCAGTGCAGATGGGGTAACTATCCTGTGAGCGCTTCCAACCTACTGTAGGGCAAAGTAAAATACTCACTTGAAACACCTTTAGTGACATTAACCTCATATAAAGGTGGGCTCAGGTAACTTTGCAACAGATTAGGAGCAGGAAGAAAGTCCAGTATTACATTTCCACAGGGTAAATGACAACCAACAGCTAACAGCAAAAATTCCTTAACATGATCTAAGCTGCTCATGTCCCATTGCCCACCTACATTTTGAGTTACAAGAAATAAAATACTTTGACTTTTCAAACTGCCCCAGCACCCTGTATTTTTTATTCCACAGTAAGCTTTGCTATTCCAAATCATTATCATTTGGGGATTTAAAAAAAAATGAAAAAAAAAAATCTAAACAGACTCACTGAAACATTTAGGTTGAAGGGAGCCTCTTGAGATAATCTAGTCCAACCCTCTTGCTCAGGCAGGGCCAGCTAGAGCAGGCTGCCCAAAACCATGCCTGGAGTACCTCTACAGATGGAGAATCTACAAACCTCTCCAAGCAACTTGTTCTGGTGTTTGACCACCCTCACAGTAAACCAAGAAAAAGAGAATAAGGTTTGCAGTGAAGTAGGTATTAAGGGTTCCTCTTTTAAGGTAATTTCTCCTCTGGACTTTTCACCATCCCCAAATTTCTTTCCCAATATTCTTCTTCTTAAAAAAAAAAAAAATAAATTCTCGAGTCAGTCAATTTGCGATTAAAGTAAAGCAAAAGCTGTGGGTTGGAGACTGAACATCAGGCTGTTTCCTCTTTTCTTCAGCAGTCTCACTGGGGAGGATACTCAAGATGCAAAGCAGGACTTGGCTCACTTTCCCCTGCTCCTTGTTTCCCTAAGCGTACAGTCCAGAGAAAAGATTGCACTGGTGCATGAATCTGCGTTTAACAGTCAGCACAGCGTCTTTTAACAGTTTCATCGCTCAAAATGCAAAGAGAGCCTTTGCCATTTATGAAGAGTATAAGTCTCTTGCTTTGTCCCATAAGGCCACTGCAATTCCACTGCAGCTGCTGCTTGGTACAACACAGGCTTCTTCTGAAGCAAAGAGCTCTCCAGCAAGGCCCTGATCACGAGCTCTTCTGGTCCACAGACGCGGCAGTATCTGCGCACCTCAGCTTTTTTAGTTCCATTCAGCAATCAGCACTTGTAGAACAGAAAGCAGCCACTGGGTTAAAATCTGCAACCCTAGGAAGTCTCCAGCTCTGGGCAACAGGCAAAAGCCACTCCGCTGTAACCACAACATGAAGCACAAGCACCGCTCCCTCAGCACAGCCACACTGAGCTACAGCCATGCAGAACAAGCAAACTATTTCCATTATGGTCCTTTCCTGGTAGGACAGGAATTCACGCTCAAGAATAGCTTATTAATGGTCTGGAGCCCTGGCACTGGCTGCTGACTCAGCAGGCTTTTGTCCAAAAGGCTTTTGAGTATCACTAAGGATGGAGACTCTACAACTCTCTGGAACACCTGTGGCAGTGCTTGGTCACCCTCACAGTAAAAAAGTTTATGTTCACATGGAACCTCTTGTGCTTCAGTTTGTGCCGCCAGTTCTGTCACTGGACATCACTGAAATGACCCTGGCTCTGTTTTCTTTGCACCCTCCCTTCAGACATTTATATACATTGATGAGATCCTCCCCAACCTTCTCTTCTCGCAGCTCAACAGTCCCAGCTCTCTCAGCCTTTCCTCACACGAGAGATGCTCCAGTTCTTTAATGATCTCAGTGGCCCTAGCCTCCCTCAGGTAGATAAAGGAATGAGGTGTGGAGCTAGGTAGGCTGGCAACTCCCACTAGATTTCAGGAGTCATGACTTCCCTTGGGCAGAAATCCCTTCTTGGATAACCACAAAAACAGACAGTGCATCACCTCCTTGATGGTCTTGACAATCTCAAACTCGGAGGTTGTGTGGAAGTCATAGCCTTCCTTCCGGAGATAGAGGCGCAGGAAGCGTGAGACATCACGGCCAGCAATGTCAATCCGCATGATGGAGTGAGGCATGGCAAAGCCTTCATAGATGGGAACCGCGTGGGTAACGCCATCCCCAGAGTCCAGCACCACTCCTGTAGTCCTCCCAGTCGCGTAGCTAGCAAAGGGCAAACAATCGAGTCAGAACAAGCAATTCAAAGTGACCCCCAGGCATGCAGCACATCCGGGCTCAACTCAGGGAGCAGAGATTTCACAGGAACAGCGGCTAAAAAACTCAAAAACCCAGTTCTCATCATAGTTCAGCAATTTCCTGTAAACTCTTTATTACAGAAATCAAAATTGAGTTTCAGTTCTTGCTGGAAAGGGCGATGTCAGACATCAGCGTGGTCTTCCACAGTTTTTTTTTTTTTTCTGTTTGTGAAGAAATAGATATAATGGCAACATTTCACAAGCACAAATCAAAGACAAAAGACACTTACAGGCTAAGCACTGCTTGCATGGAGATGAATAGTGCTGGCACATTGAAGGTCTCAAAAAACACCTCAGCAGCACGCTCTCTGTTCTTGCGTGGGTTTAGGGGTGCTTCCGTCAGCAGCACAGGATGCTGGTAAAGAAAAGAAGGAGCTGTGCTGCAATAACTAGGAGGCAGCTAGACGTGTGTTCCTGAAAATTTCTGCTTATTTATCCACTTTAGGAACCACTGGCACAAGAGGACAGGCAGAAGGGAATCATTTCAGCTACTGAGCTGTATTAGACTGTGAATAACCTCTATCAAGTTACAACACCAGCAGGTTCTGGTCTAGTTATGAAGAAGCATTAGGAAATCTAGTCTATGAGCAACCCTGCCCCATGAAGGACAAAGAAGATGACTCTCAGTGCCAAAAGTCAGACAGAATGCCCAAAATAAACAGACCCTAAGAAAGTGTGAAGGTATAGGGTCTCAGCACAAACAGGCAGAAATATTCCTACTCCACGTATACAACCTACTGCTCTGAGTCATTTAATAATGTTTGGTCAGCTCCTTCCAGACCACAGAGTTGTGGTTTTCTCCTTTCTCGCTCTAAATCCCATCTCTGCTGAGTGGATGTGCCTGATGTGCAGGCAGAACAGGAAAAGTTAGGAGCACCTGGCCTAGAGCAGAATCATGAGAGAGTGTAAATAACAAATGCTGCAAGTCAGGTTTTCAGCCAGGCCAGAACATTAGATCTGAGGAAGAATTACGCTTGGACACTTCTTTTGCAGAATTTCCTGCGAGGTGAAAAGAGCTGAATTTAACAACAGACACATTTAGAAAGATGAGCAAAGGAGAAGTCCCAAATCTTTCCTGGAGTTCAAAGGTTCCTGCTGTTACACACACACACTGAATGACACCTGTGCTGCTACATAATGAGGTTCTCTCACCTCCTCTGAGAATGTCTGAAGCTGGTCTTTTGAATACACATACTGCCAAATGCGCTCCATGTCGTTCCAGTCCTTCACTATGCCGTGCTCCATCGGGTATCGGATTGAGAGGAGACCTCTGTGCTCCTGAGCAAACAAACAACAATAGAGCATACCTGTCAGAGACTCAAACAATCACATTTCTGAGCACTATGACTATGATTTAGTCTGTTAGACTCACTTATCTTTGATTCCACTAAAAGACAACTCCTCTCTAGCACATTGGGCAAAAAGTGAACGTCAGTAACAAACATCTCTCCCAGAACAGTATCCACAAGATTGAACAAGGCCTTCTTATACCAAGTTAGGAGAGTCTGGCACTTGCAGAGCACATTCCAGCCTAACAGTTTTCAAGCCAACATACAGACACCCATCAAATGGTACCTTTGTTCTACCAGCTTGGTCATGACATAAAACATAACAGTGTGATATTGGGGATGGTAGCTCAGAGGGCTCATGAGAAATATGAGACCATACACGCTGACAAAAGCAGAACTGTGGAAAGCAAGCTTCTTGCCCACACCAGGGAGATAAAAGGCAACCAAGTAGGGTCCATTTCTAAAAGTCCCAGTCAAAAAGATGGGAACGTAACCACACAGACCTAGAAGTAGCCTAGGAAAAAAAAGGAGATATACAGAAGGACTTGGGAAAAAGGTCTGTGGTCGATAGGCTGGCACAAGAATTTCATGAAGCTTCCCACTCCACTTTGGACACACTTAAAAGTGACAAATCCGTTCTGCCCTTCAGATCTACACGCTGATACCAAGGAACCACCTTTCACGCGCATCTGCTACAGCCCCACCTTACAGCAGCACACGGAGATACACGGAGAAGTGCAGTATACAGTTTTTCTTACCTCTGCCTTTGGACCAATGAAAATGTCCCCTTCTAAAGCACCAGCCATAACACGAACATGCTTTGGTCTGCCCACACTAGAACAGAGGCAAGGAGATAAATGCTTCTAGAGGGAGTGAGCTCAGATGCACCCAAGGATTTACTACTTTGTGTTCCTCTCTGTCCTAACCAGTACTTTCTAAAGTGATGGAAGAGTCTGGGGGCACTACCAGGCGCAGGCAAGCCTAGGTTTGCTCTGTCTGAGCTAATCTCAGAACTAGAGGTGAAAGGAACAGATTGTAGTCACTTCTGAATTGACAGGACATAGCCAGCTAAGTCTGACCACCCTTTCCTTGATGATTCAGGACTTATCTGTTCCAGCAGTGTCTGGGGTGACCATGGCCAGACTGAGCAATGGTTTGAGCTGACAGGCCCACATGGTGTTGCCTGACCTCAGGTAGGCTTCTCAGATTAAACATTTATAGCCACATACTCCACCTCACCATACAGAACATGTTGCTCAGAACAAAAATACACTCATTAAAAAACCACCCTACTGAAAATAAAAGCCAGTGACTCTTCAAGTTCCTGATTTAGCAGTCCTTCTTCCAGTAAAACCCTCAGAAAACGTCCAAGGAATTTTGGCAGGAATCAAAACGCCAGACCACACACCAAAGAAATACAGAGGTCTTCACACCTCTCGTTCCAACTTTTGTCTTTTTCCTGGTGTCGTAACAGAGTCGTTTAGGTTGGAAAAGGAATGCCTCAACTAACGGATCCTACAGCTTTGGTTGAGTGTTGAGCCTGACAAACTGATAAGTCATCTTTTATGGTTTGCTTCCCCCTCCACCTAGAAAAATCTCAAAGTACTACTTAATCTCCTCTCCCTGATGCTTCCATGCAGCAGGCAGAAAAAGAAGAACTCATTTCTCCAGTTACAAAATTGGACTGTTCTTCCCCTCTAAGCATCAAAGAATTGGTACACAGTACTAACAACTTACCAAGACCAGCAGAACACTTACTAGTTTGGAAAGCAGTATTTCGGTATTTGATCACCTGCAAAACCTGCTTTAATCACGCCGGAGCCCTGTGGGAGGAACAGATAAATACGTGAGCTTATCATTCATTCAGTCATCTTCACAAGTTTCAAATGAGGAGCAAAGTACATCAGCACTGCCAGATCCTCTCCTTTTTACTAGGAATAAAGCTTCCCAACGACTGGTCCTCCAGGCAGGGTTGGGGACAGGAAGGTGCCAGCAGGCCAGCTTGGCCACTAGAGGGGAGTAACTGGCACCCTGCCTGGCAGCGACACATCACACACGGCACAAACACCCGGGAGCATCCTGGTGCTGCTCTGCACACACACCCAAATGCCGCTCTGCACAGACAAGTATTTTTCTACCCAGTGCTACTCCTAGGAGTGCAGGAGGCTAAATCCCAGCTCTGCAGTTTTCTATCGATTGTAAGTACTATCTGGGCGGAGCAGAGCACTCCAGAAAGCCGAGCTACAGCAACTGAACCCTGCCAGCTTCGGGGACTACTGCTAAAAGGGGGAGGATGAAGGCTGCAGGCCTTTCAGAAGTGGATTTGGAAAGGATGGAGGGAGGGTGGATAAAGTCAGAGGAAGGAGTAGGTAAGGGAAGGAAACAGGTTGGAGAGGAGACTAGAGGAAAGCTCAGGTGGTGGACAAACTAGCTAACGCTAAGGAGGCAGATGACAAAAATCTGGCCAGAAAAGACACTGGAAACAAACTCAGACTGGGGTCTGGGAAGAACAAAAGGTGCCAGTCAGACTGCAAGAGGAAGGGCTGGAAGCAGGAAGAGTGGCTGACAGGATAAGGCTTATTTAAAACGGACAAGGAAGAAGAAATTATGTATGGCAGTCAGAAAGGCGCAAATCCAAAAAGCCTCTGCGCTATTCAAAGCAGCACAGACAGCAAACACAGAGCGGGTAAAACCAGTCACGGGGGGCCCTGGCAGGGAGTCAGTGCTGGGCATCTGGCCCCACAGCTCCCATCCCCGTCGGTATCGTCCGGAGGCATCCTGGGAAGCCCATCATCAGCGCGGATCTGTGCGACTCCTTCCCCTCCTCCATTTCCTCTCCCTGCACAAGGGAATGACATCTTGAAACAATGAGCAGCTTGCAGGAACACCCAAGTTTTGCTAAGGAGCAGATTTGCATAGGATCTCCTTGGATAAGCCGTTTCACAGATAATCCCAGACTACCATGGGTGCAAGTCTTCTGCAGAAAGAGGAGCAGTTCCATTTTATTGTGCACCAGTAGCAAAGCACAGGAGTTTGCACTGAGACCAGTGAACCTATGAAGTGCCTGTTCACTCTAAATGGCTTTGAAACAAGACTGCTATGAGGCCAAAAAGACATTTTGGCTGTCCCAGAGCATTTTAAAAATGAGTAGCAACACAGCCCCTCGACTGCTTTCCCCTTCCCACCACCTCTGCGTGGGTCAGCATCACTGCCTTCACTTGGAGGCCGAGGCCAAATGAGTTGCTCAGGGCTCTGGCAGACAAGCTCTGGCTGCAGTGGTTTCCAATGCTGCTGTCCCAGCTGCCTGCCCCGTCCCAGTGCCAGAGGTTACCAGCCAGAGCAGGCTCAGCAGAAAGGAATGCGGGGCAGCCCCAGCCTCTCCAGTTCACAGTCAAGTGCCTTATTCTGAAGCTACTTTCAGCAGCGGTTTCAGCCGAGGTGCCAGGCTTTGCATAGAGCAGGTGTGCTTTGCCACCGAGGCTGGGGTGCTCCTGCTCCAACCCCACGGAGTCAGAATGGCCAGGATGCATCTGTAAGAGAGGAGTATCAGGAGTGCTCTGCAAACCAGACCTAGCCAGTTACAAAAGCTAGATCGCTCCAGTCATCATCTCCTGACAAACGCCCGCAGCCAGGCTGGCTCAAAGAGCACATCCAAGCTGGCACCTGGGCAGGACCACACCCTCTGAGCGAGAGGGACTGGCTCCAGTCGCATCCCAAAGTCTGCACTAACAGGTACCGACCGGTGCGACAAAGGGGCCTGCGAAGCCTTAAAAAGACTTTCCTTTAGACAGACTCTCCTCTGGCTATTCACTTCAAAGCAAAGCAAGGAATAAAACAAAACCACTCTTTTTATTTTCCTTAGCTTATAAACAACTCTCTACCTGGCAAATAATACCATCCCTTGTCGAACCTTGCAGCAAAAAAGTGGAATCAAGCACAGTAGCGTAACCACATCAGAATATTGTGCGTACTGACTGATCTTGCTGCCAGCACAGTCTGCTGCTGGGAAGCGGTTTCAGGAGAACAATGATGCTCCTATTTTAACACAGAGACTGAAGCCTCCTTATCCCAGGCCAAAAAGTACCCAGCGTGTCCTGATGAGACTCCCAGCAAGTTATGCATTTTAAGATTTACATACTGAAGTTCAAAGTTAACCAAATGTGTTGTCAGTTCATAATTCCTAGCTGGAGTCAAAGACGAATGACTGTTTTGAACGGGCTGGCAGGATGGGACTGCAACACAGTTGTGCTTCCAAGTGCCTCGGAATGAACCGAGCACAGCTCTTTGCTATCCCCGCTCTACAGAGACCTGACAGCACCTTCTGACCTGTTCAATTTTTCTTGAAAACATTTTACTTCTTTAAGATGTGCGCACTGAGTAATTCTATTTATTACGGACCAGCTTGAGATTCCTATACAATGAAAGGAAAAGGTTTACACTTTTAAATAACCCTGGCTGATTCAGAAGGTTTAAAGTAAAGACCTGTTTTTTCATCTTTGTTTCAAATAAACAAAAAACTATGCATCCTCCCTTCTGCTACAAGCTCTGATTAAAAGAATTTCAATATTAACATCCTTCCACCAGTAGCTATCCTGGCTGGGCTTTCATCCCGTATTTTTTGGTTTTGGTTTTTTTTTTGGGGGGGGGGGGGTTGTTGTTATGGGGTTTTGTTGTTTGCTTTGGTTTTGTTTTTTAATCTGAGCAAAAGAATAAAAGAATAAAGAAAAACTACATGTGAAATGTAAAAGTCAAGATAATCACATGGAAAAATCTCGTGAGTACCCTGAAGTAACTGAAGATGCCTCTTCCGCTCCCTCTGCAGCTAGTCAGTTATGGATTCATTCATCCTGATGCACTTAGGACTCAAATTTAAATGGAAATCACCAAGAGAGTCATCTGCTGTGTAGAACTGCTTATGGAGAGTGCATGCTTCATACTGTTGTAAAACTATTTTATTAGATACACATTTTGTAAGATCAAGAACAAACCAAAGACATAATAGCCCTTAGTGACAGCTCAGCTGTTAAAATGCCACTGCTTAAGACTACAAAACCAAATTTTATCCTCTTTTATGTAAACAGAGACAATTCTGTGGAGGTCAAGGACTATGCACTTGCTCAGGCCACGGCTGAACCATGCTGTCTGCTTACACACACATTACATTCATCAGGGCTCCAAGACCATTTATTTCAGAGAGAACTTCTTTGAGTGCAAGATGGGAACAGAATTATTTTTAAAATTACTTAGTGGACAATGAGGAGTATTAAGGTTGTGCTGGGGTAGAGCTCCAACTTCTCACTGTACATTACAAAGCTCTCCCTGCTTTGTAATGAAGCTGAGTGAAGTGAAGCTGAGCGCACTGTTTGGCAAGAGAAAACAACCTCCTCGTTAAGTTTTTAGCTACATACCTGAATGTCCTTTTGGAACGTGCTGAGACACTAGAGCAGGGCTGGAACTAGGAGGGTCTGGCTTGTTCACCAGCTCAGTATCTCGTTTCCAACCCCCATGCACAGGTATACCTGAGACGGGAGAACGTTCAGCCCTGAAAAGCTGCCTGCACGCTCTGAGGAAAAGCAGTAATGAGACAGCAGGAAGAGCAGTACCTGCTCTGTGCAGCTCCACTTCCCACCCTGTTTGAACTCAGAAGAGTACCAAAAATGCAGTGTCACCACAAGGCTCCTCGGCTGACAGTCTGACAGCGCTAAAGGCAGCTGTCACAACAACTGCTTCACTCTACTTCTTGTACAGGGACGGGAAGGGAGGGAACTCATTCATCAGAGCAAGAAAAAGAATTAACTTTTAGAAGACCAGCCAATAAAATAAGAAAAGAAAGAGTCAGTTGCTGGCACATGAGCCCTTTTTTAGGTCTGAAGCAGGGACAGCAGTCATTGCGCTAAATAACAAACGGAGGGCTGAAATTAGATACAGGCCACTATTGTACGACTACAGCGCAACAAACATCCTCACAGTACCAGAGAGCCTGGAAATAACTTTAATGGTTAGCTGATCACTGGACACCACACCAAGGTCAGCGCTGCTCTAGTAATTTCTAAGAACAATGAACCTAACTTACTCTTTAATGCGTCCAATAAAGAAGATAGATAACATGTTTTTCTCCACATAGTCAATTCTACTGCTTAATCGCCTTTTCCATTAGATATTTTCCTTCAATGTCTAACCTAAATCTCTCTGCTGTGATTCCAGGGAAGAAGCAAAATCAAAACTGTATCAGAGAGCTCAAGTTGTACAGAGGAAATTGGGATCAATAATAAAGAAGAGGTCAGAAGAAAAATGGCTCGATCCAAGACGTATAATCACTTAGCTTATGGTGAAAAAAAGCTGTAAGTGGAGAAGTGCTAGGCTAGCAAGTCCATATGTCACATGGCAAAAAGATTCAGCAGAAATTAAGTTTAAGGAGAAAGACAGGAGCACAACACTGATCCTCCAAAACAACAAAATCTGAATCACTGGCAGTAGAGGTCAGTAGGGAGGAGCATGAATTTGTGACTCACTACACTGAAGGAGGCTCCCTCCCACCCCTTCCTGGATGGTCCCTTCTCTTGGCAGGACAGCATGGATGGGGCTGATCAGAACTGGACCCACAAGTATCCCAACAAGGCACACAATCACTCTCATTCACCTCAAACTGAGCTATTACCCACACAGGTTGAAGGTCTGCTTTGAGCTAATGAGAAGCATTATCAGCTAGGAGCAGCCATCTGCGACACCACACCCCACTGTCAAACTAAAGCTGATGCAACCCACGCTGGGAGCAGTTCCTTCAGCAGCTCTGCCTTCCGCGGCCTTCGGCACGGGAAGCCATGCCTTGGGTGCTGGCCCTCCCCTGCAGCCACCACTTTGCTGGATGCGCTGGCCGCGAGCAGCTGGTACTGGGGGGGCCATTCCGCTCTTGCGGGGTCTGTGAGGGAGCTGGCGGCGACGGGGGGCTGGCGGCGACGGGGGGCTGGCGGCCGGGCACCACCTCGGGCACGGTCCCACGGAGAAGAGCAGACACCCGCAGAGCACGCTGGGAGTCGGGCCAGGGCCTGCCCGCAGAGCATGCTGGGAGTCCGGCCAAGGCCGGGCCCACCGACCCCCATTGTCCCCCCGGCACAAAGAGGGAGAAGGCGGGGCCGCAGAGCTGCGGGTGCAGCCCCGCCTGACGGACAGCTCTACCGACCAATGAGCACAGGGGCTCTCCGCGAGGGCCAGTCGGGAGGCACCCCGCTTCGACAGGTAACGGCGGGCTGTCCCCGCTGACTGACAGCCGCCCCAGCCAATGGGCTTACCCCGACCCTCCCAGCCAGCAAGCACCTCGGCGGCGGCGGGGGCCGCTCCCCATCAGCGAGGGGCAGCGGCCCTCCAGCGGGTGACAGGCAAGCACCTCAGCCAATCGCAGTGCGCCGAACCGCGGCGGCCCCGCCCCGGCGGCGGCCTGCGAGGACGCAGCGTA